>JAZDUA010000295.1:717500-1082500 GCA_038098605.1 Gryllus longicercus | reverse complement strand
TGCCAGGGGAAAGGTGGAAAAAAATAATAAATTATCAAACCTTGAAAAGGAAATATCTTGAATTTGCACGAGCGAAACCATTTCTAAATGCACCAGAAACCATTAAGCGATAAATAACATAAGTATAAATATAATAATTTTTTTATCAATGTAAAATTAATATCATAAAATATTTTATATTATATATTAGTGTGTATAAGGTATGCAGTAGTAATACATAAAATATTCAATAATAATGTTTAACAAGAAGAGCATTAATAATAGGAAAATAAACATATTTTAATCGAATTTTGCCGTTTCCTTATATACCACACCGCAAGTAAAAGCTTCATTGGAATATTACAATTGTCACTTCTTTATATACAAGTGTCCAGGAAGGAATCGTCAAAACTTCGAAAATAAGCTCTTAAGACAATTTTACGCATATTTTCTAATAAACACCCCTCGTATATTCCGAATGGCTGAGCCACAATTAGCACTCAAAAGTTGGTTTGAAAAAATACTTTCTAAGCCAAAATGGGCATTTCAGAAATGTATAAACACTACAGAAACCTGTAAATTGTTTATTATTTACAACAGAAATGAATATATTTGTTCAGAAAGAAATATTAACCCAGAAATAAAAATAATAATAAAATTTACACAAATCGACAGCTTTTTAATTTGTGTTAATTTATCTTTGTAAACAAATATACTCCTTTCTTTTGTAAGTAATAACCAACTTACATGATTCTGGAGGGTGTTTCTGAAATGCAAATTTTTGCACACAAAATAGTTTTTCATACCAACATTTAAGTACTTATTGCGGTTCGGCCATTCGGAATATCAAAGGGGTTTATTAGGCAACATATACTTAAAATTGTCTTAAGAGATTATAATAGATGTTTCGACGTTTCCTCCCTGGACACCCTGTTCAGTGCTTCTCTTTCTATATGGTGCTTCCCCCCACTTTCCCTACTTTAGACAGTACTCCTCCAGATACGTCGCACATAGTTTTTCAACAGTGTCTCACTTTTAAATCAATTAAATGAGTAAATAAATTTGTAAAAAGATATAAATAAGTTATATACGTATTTACAAGTAGTACCTGTTTACTTTCTTACATCTTTCGGAGCATCGAGCAAGCCTCTCTTTGGTTGGTTATATCTTTTTCTTTCTATACTCTCCGATCCAAAAGACTTTTTCTCCCGTGCTAGATGAGCCTGGCTAGATCTTGAATGGGGACCATGTCATTTACCATGGGGCCCCTATTTACTGCTGACGTTGCCCATGGGCCCATATAATCAATGAGTATCTTGACAACAAGTACTAACGTAACCCGAGGGCCCTAGCATGCTAGTCCAATGCCAGTCCAGTCCATGCTAGTCTCTGTACTAGCGAACAGAGAGTCCGTCTCTGCGCTCATCACTTAGCGCTCTCGACCTACCAGGTTGACTATGTTCATTAGCGAACACGCCTGTCTTAAAATATATTTTTTCTCTATTTTATTTTTCATTAAAAAAATATTAAAAAATAATATTTTTATAACACAAATAATGATATTTTGACATAATTGAAAATGTATGCAATGTTTTTGAGAGCTTTTATTGAACGCTCATTTCCGCGCCTAATTCACCTTATTTGCTTACGAATAACAATTGAAGGGTTATCCTTCCCGAATCATTAGTTGCTTCTCGGTGTTAATTGACATCAACTCTATTTGTTACTTCGTTGTAAACATCGTACGTATTATTGAAGAAGGGACAGTAATTATATTGGGATTTAGAATAGAGACACTGACCATCTCTAACTGAAGAGATGTACAACTCTAGTTAGGTCTTAGTTGTTATCTTTTTTTACTGTTTCGCTACTTGATATGGAATAGGCCCATTTGGGGTAACATATGCTCTGGCGCCGTTAGACCGTCGCGCTATCGGTCGATTCGTCTCGTTGAATCGGATAGGTTCGTCGAAATAAAAGTTGAGTGTCCCTTCCTGAGTGCATGTTAATGGGACCTCAAAAGTACTTCCCCATGTTTCCGATGCGGGAAACGTGTCCGGCGTAATGATAGAGATTTTCAGAGCAAGAACAAAGTCGCGTCTGCAAGTAGAGCGTCAAAACTCAACGTTAGGTAACGTAGAGGCAACGTTAGGTTACGGCAGGGGTCGTTACGCTGAGAAGAAATGTAAAAACTGTCAAAGGATTGATCTCTTGCATTCTGAAACGTTTGCCGGCGGCAGACGTATAATTTATGGGGGGTAGAGGAATGTAGACTAGTTGGAATACGATATTAGTCGGAGACAGAATCATGAAACATGGTACAATACACCATCACGCAGAGCATAGGAGAAGTGAGCGGAGCTGACGCGTTTCTCCCTTTGGAGGCTGTGCCCGGAAGATTTTTCTCTCGCCGGTCTTCCACAGTCGACCCTCAGATTAGGACGTGGGACGTGAGCGGGGAGGCTGAGCAGGGCCTCGGGCCCCTACCATTATCACCTTCCACTCTGAACCTGGCTTCTCAGAATCCCGCGGTTTTAATGGTACGCGGTGGGCAGTGGACCCTCCCCTCCTAACAGAAGGGGCGTGGAGAGTTTGGCGGGAGACTTGTTTTCAAGTTTGAAAAGCAAAATGCCTTCACTGAAGTATTTGCGGCGGTGCGTCAGTCTCAGTGTATTTTTTTGCTGTGCTTCATGCAGGCGGATGTTTTGCTATTTTTGACGGACGAGTTAAGCGGAATCGTATTTTCCACGTTCTTCCTTCGGATATCTGCAATCTTCCAGAATAACTAATCGCTCATCCTTGCGATGACCTATCGGGCGTGGGAATCACTCCTATTAATGTGCCACGTTTGGAACTAATGACGGCGCCTCTCCTGAAATACGACGGGCGTAACGGGGATCATCGTGCCTCTCGAATCCCGACAGAGAACGTCCGCTTTGGAAAGAGGTCGAACCGGGTAGTTAGCAAACAAACTTATTAATACGTTTCCCCTCGATCGAGCATGTCGCAGAACCGAAGCTGAGAAGCGAGGAACTGGTCGGTAACACGTTAAAGGGCACACGTGCTTCTCTACCACCTCTTGGTGCAAGAGCTGTCAACTATCATCTCGGAGAGGAGTCACCTCGGCGGCGGGGAGAGGGCGGGGGACGGCCACACGAGGCGGCGCGAGAGGGCGGGTGGGATGTTCGATAGGTTTCCCTGTGGAGTACAGACAGTACTTTCGCGTAAACTTGGTGCCGTTATGCTCTCCAACATGACGTCTCGGTCTTAAATACTGATTTTGGAAGGTGTGCCTGTCCGGATCAATAGCTAGTACAAATGCAAATAATAGTAGAAGTTTCAAAGTTATATTCCTTAGTGTAGTTACTGTAATTTGAGATTTTATGCGAAAGGAATTTAAAATTATAAAAATGAGAAATGACATAATTCATCTTGGGATGACATTAAAGCTTTAGACTAATAATATTTTAGATTTATTGGTCATTAATTTGTAAATGTCTCAAAATTTCAAAAACTCATTAAAACCATATAATAGATTTTTTCACGACGGATTGAAATCATGAAATTAGAAAGATTTCTTTATTTTCTAAAAGGATTAAGAATCAATTAGGGAGATTGAATGGGAATGCGAATTCCAGCATGGACACTATCACACGACGATATGCGTATGTTAAGGAAATAGTGGTACTGGAACTTTTTAAATCAATTAGACCTCACTATATACGGGGGTTAGAACCTGCAAATTTTAATGTTCTGTAATGTTTGTAAATTATTTTTTAATGTTAATTTTAGAATAACAATTTCGCAAGGCATCTTTGTGTGCAAAGTTATATTATTCAAATATGTAAATGGAAGCTTATAATTAAAGAAGCCGTAATAAATGATTTCATTGAAACATGTAGTCCTTTTCATTGAAGACTTTTTTAAGTTAATTTGAGTTTTTGTGGATCTTTCATGCAATATAATTCTCAAATAGTATATGCAACTCTAAATCCTAATTTTTGAATCTGCATTCAATTGAGAGCTGCATTTGTTTAGTTTAGTTTAAAAAATAAAAGCACAAATATTTGTAAATATTAAAAACCATGTCCCTTTTCTATGCAGTCCTATTGTTTTTCTTAAAACGGCTTTCACATGAACAAAAACGAAATGCTTGGGATGCAAAAAGGGATGAAGCATCGTTATTTAACTTTTAAAACGCCAACCTAATAGTCTCTTCGTAGATCATATCATTGCCAATTACGTGTTAACTTATAAGCTCCGTTTTGTCTCTCATTTCTACGCCGGACTGCGTACCTTTGTAATTCACCCAACCAGCGCACGATAACGAAAGAAATTATGCAATAATGACTTATAATGGCAATTTAAGTACGACAAATGGTTTTAGTTGACGTCACGGAAATGCAGTAATTTCTCAATCACGAAGAAGATTTATTTTGCTTAACTGATACATGGGATCACATTTTTTATCATCAAAAGAAATTAATACTAAATTACTACATTCCTCCTTTTACGTCTTACGTAAACTTTACAATCCATGTAGGTAATATTTTCTGAAACCTGTTCATCTCATTTTACTGGTATCGCTTTCATCGCTGTCGAAGAGAACAAGCTTCTCTCATATCGGCATCAACTGATGTCACTGCAGTGCCTCTGACATGGACGTCCTAGGTTCGATTCTCGACGGTGGCAGGATTTTCGACACTAGCGTGTCAGCTAGGTCGAATTCAGTCGCTGTGTTGATGTGACTTCTGGCGGCCGCCTGATCTGATGGGCAGTTTTCCGCGATTGCTCCGATCAACACCAGGCTAATACCAGAGAAGTACCCTAACAAACGGGCCACGGACCACACGCAATCTTTTCTTTCTCTTCCTTCTCCTGTTCCTTATCCCTTACTTACACTTATATGCACAACACAACTAGTCATGCCGGGAGGCCGGTCGGGAGAGCTTGCCCCGGCTGGGGCGGTGCCCCGCTGGGAGGAAAACCCCGCTCGCGGACGGTAGGACGGCGCTGGATCTCGCCATGTATTGGGGGAAGTTCACCGCCGCCCCCGGAGGAAAAATCCTAAATGTCACTGTATTTACGAAACGAATGACCATAGCAGTTGACGCACCCGGAGTCACTAACAATCAATAAACTCATGCAACCTCCAGCGCCATCTGCAGCGAAGCGCCACCGGCCGGGGCCTCAGTGTCGCACAGGGAAACCTAGCGCGCGGTGGTGGCGCGGGCGGTGGCCAGAGGGGGGGGGCAGTAGCGCGCGCGCCCGCCCGCCCGCGGGCGGCGAACGCGGCGGCCGCGTCTGCGGACAAGCAAGTTCCATTAGATCGGGGCGGACGGGAATGTTAATGGCAGGGACGAGCGCGGGCGGCAGACGCCGTCGTCGCCGCCGCCGCCGCCGCCACCGACGCCGTCGACGCGGCGCAGCGGCAATGCGACGCTAGCAGACGCGACGCGATGCGAGCAGCGCCATGCAGGCGACGTACGCCTCCCAGCGGGGGCGACCCGGAATGAAGAGGTCAGACCGATGGCAGAGGATATCGGGGTTCAAATCCCTGTTGATCTAGGTGGAACATGCTGTAGCTCGCTCTGGGTACCGTGTATCAAAACCCGGACTATATAGGTGGAATATGCAGTGGCTCATCTTTGGGTACTAGGATTTAAATCTCGGTCGTCTGTGTGGGCTCAATTAGAGGTACCAGAGTTCAAATCCGGGCAATTTGTGTGAAGTATGTTTTGGCTAACCTGTGGGAACTGGAATCAAATCCCGGTCGATCTATGTGATGTACGTTGTGGCTCACCTCTGGGAACCGTGTTCAAATTCATTTTGAATTCATGTTTTACTTCTGAGTAACTGGGATCAAATCCAGGTCGATTATTTGGAATTTGTTGTGGCTCATCTGTGGATACCGGAGTTCGAAATCCTGGTCGATCCATCTTCAATTTTTGGAAGATTGCCTCTGGGGACAGGGAGTTCAAATCCGGTTCGGTCCATGTGTAATTTAATGTGGACCAGAGGCTGATTCTCTTGGTTCGAATTCTTGGCACAGAGCGCTTTTAAATGTAGGAATTCAAATTTTGGGCATCACATGGAATTTGCAACACAGAAATCGATTGGCTTCAGGGTTTCTCTAGGTTCTCCTCTTTCCCTGGCTCTCGTTGCACAGCATACGAGGTGTATAATTCATAATTGGTCCATTATTTGATGTGATAGTATCACCACTAGCTTCTATAGCTTCATTCACTTGCTTATTCAAGTCAGACAAGTATGCAAGTACATCTTCTGGAATCAGAACATTCCTTAGGCGCCAACCAGTGCCGTCCACCGTCTCTTGAGCGACCCTCGACGCCTCCACCCAAAATCTCTCTTTCCGCACCCATGCTCTCTGCATGTTCATTTGCGTCAGCTGTTTTCAGTGATTCTCCATGGGACCCCAATCAGTCGTTATCGTTGAGAGTCCCAGTAGTGGGAGCATGCAGCATGTCGGGAATCTCTAGCCGCCACACCGTCTGAATTTAGCCCAGAGCCAGTATTGCTACTGTCTCTGCAGGCGACTGTGACCGGGAGGTCTTGGGGTCGAGCTCCGTTGATGGTGGATATTCGACATTAGCTAATATCCAGGTCTAATTGAACCCTGTGTGGAAAAGAATTCTAATGGCCGACTACTCTGATCAGTAGATTTCTGTGATTTCTCCGATCAATACTAGATGAACACCGGAGCAGTTTCCTAACATACGGACTACGGACCCCGCGCGATCTATTCTTCTTCTTCTTCTTCTTCTTCTTCGTCTCCTATCCTTGCCCCTCACACTCACACATATTCTCTTCACATAAACTTCACATGACGAGGGACTATTCGGAAGCATGGAGCTTGTTCTCACTGAGGCGGAGCCCCGCTGAGAAGAGATACCTTGAGGAGGAATCCTCGCAAAGCCCTCCTACGCCGCATCTTACGATTCTGCTAGAAAGGAATCGCTACCTCCCGCGGGAAAAGATCCACTACACTAACGGCATTAATGATAGCAATTGACGGTCCTAGAAATATTAATCAATCTAGGCGGCACCACATCGGCTCTGCACTGACACCGCTATTCTTGAACATTCTTTCCATTATTTATTTATTTATTTATTTATTTATTTATTTATTTATTTATTTATTTATTTATTTATTTATTTATTTATTTATTTATTTATTTATTTATTTATTTATTTATTTATTTATTTATTTATTTATTTATTTATTTATTTATTTATTTATTTATTTATTTATTTATTTATTTATTTATTTATTTATTTATTTATCTACTATATTTTATTTAAACTTGAAATCTGGAAAAAATGTATACAACTTCTGAGTGGCGACGAAAGCCACATTTATTGTCCAAGAACGAAACAAGAGGCCAGCATCGATACTCAGGTTCCTAGTACCTATCACATCTCTCCTGCTTTCCTTCGGCAGCTTTGTGTTCTCTTTGTAGTTCATTCCTCTATTTACTTCGTGGTATACTGTTAAACCTCCTTTCGTACACCGTTCTTATATCAACATTATCGAATATGTAGATTAGTTGCATGGAAACGTGCGTATGCGTCTGTACCTGAAGGTAAAATTCTTGCTGTCAGTCTCTCTAAAGCTATACAATGTAGTGGAAAATAATTGGTGCTCTGAGTTTAAAACGAATTATATATCAATAAACATAAGAAACTACTTTCACTGGGTAACAAAGAAGCAATTATTTTCACTGCCTCATTCCCTGAGAATCGTGCATTAATGTCACTTGAAATCGTATATTAACGTTTATGTGTGACAACACTAACTTACTGCTAACTTATATGTAGACCTCGAAGAAACATCGAGGACGCAAGTTTAACTCCAAGATGTGATGTACGAGGAGAGTAAAGGTAATTGAAAAAGTAATGTCCTAGAGAGAGAGTAATAATCTTTTCATAGTGTGACTGTCTTTGTATTCATAATCTTGCTGAGTTGATGCTGTTTGATGATAATAAGATGTCATAGTAAAATACAAGCACATATGACGAAACCAACTCATTTCTGGTCGAGCCACATAGTTTTTGCCCACATACGTACGTCATGGACAATTTATAAGTTTGAGAGAGATTAGAAACAATTCTACGGAATATGCGGAATTTTCAAAATTTTCAAAAAAACGTCACTATTGTTTTTTATTAAATTTTGGTGTTGGATAGTGTAAAGAACGTTTGAGAGAAGGGTGTAAGTCTCATGTTCGTTGAAAACCCTGTTTTTTTTGAAAATCGCAAAAGTTGAAAATTATTTCGGAGTCCTCCTACAACAAAAGTATTAAAGATAGATTTTTTCTCTTAATGAAATCTGTTTAAGAATAAATTTTGAAATAAGGTCATGTGCAATTTTTTTGAAAATTTGAGTACTTTTCGCGTAATTTTGTGTGAAAGTACGGGGTGTTTTAGCTCCACTAGTTTACATTCTCGCTGCTGCTTAAGCAGTATAGAGAAAGGATTGTAGTTCTGCAGGAAAATTGGCGAATTTTCGACAAAATTCTGATTGCTGATCACTGTTACGAAAAAGTGGATAAATCTCGCCCCTATATGTAGTAAATAACTTCCTCCAACGTGCTGTGTAGTCAGGATCCAAGTTAGTGCAGGTCTGATTGTCGTTGAAATCCCTGATTTTTCCAAAGTTACCAAAGTACATTTTTTTAGCATTTTCGTACAACGACTATATTGAAGATGGATTTTTTCATTAATGAAATGTGTTTTTTATAGAACGATTTTGAAATAAGACCATTTACAATTTTTCGAAAATATGAGTAGTTTCTGTGTAGTTTTGCCTAAAACATACAAAATTTTGATTTTTTTTTTTTGTAAAATGGCACCAAATGTTTTGATAAAATTTTGACGTGGGATAGCGTAAATGATGTTTAAGGCAATGGAGTAGTTGTCATTTGCGTCAAAACTCTTAAATTTTCAAAAATTGCAAAAATTCGAAATTTTTCTTTTTTTCGAACACTTACAATTGTGAAGACATTTTTTCTTAATGATAAATGTTCATCAAAGCATATATTTAAATAAGTATGCTCATTTTGTTTGAGAGTATAATTTTTTGCTTAATTTTGCGTCAAACATTGGCAACGTTAAATTTTAAACAGAAAGTCAGAAACTGATCGAAATTTTTCTTCCATTTTATTCTATTCCACCTCCGCCTTCGTCGCCAACTCTGTCTCTGTCTGTTTCTGTCTCTCTCTGTCTCTGTCTCCGACTCCGATTCCGTCTCCGTCACCACCGTCACCGTCACCATCGTCGTCTCCGTCACCACCGTCACCGTCACCACCACCACCACCCTCATCGTCTCATTCGCTTCCTTCACTGCCACTACCGCTGCTCCCTAAATGCGTTACCGTTCTACTAGTCGCTAGCACATTGATCTCCGTCACCGCACCTGTCCCTACTTCCCCCACTGCTACCACCTTTGCCATTGTGCTGCTTCATTATGCACATCAAATAGCTGCTCTCAAGGCGACGAAATCGCCATTGTGATTTAGACTCTAGTTTGAGTACATAATACGCGCAATAAGCTGCATTTCACGAGACAAGAGGGAAGTTGAGTTATGCCATTCGCCGAAAACAAATGTTGCAGCAATAAGGAAGAGCTTTTTGTGGAATTTTCTCAATCTGCTTCTGTTTGTGACATCACGCATTCCTCTTCTACAGTAGTGTCGATATCTATTTATGATCAATATATGATGTTTACGACTAGAGTGACCTTCGCCAAATATTATACGAAGTAATACAGAAAGTTTTATTGGTATTGCACGAGGTTTCCCATTTCTACCATTGTTTTCGAGACTGTTCTGAAATGTCGATTGAGGTCGAATGTCTTCGACATTGCGTACGATCCTGCCTCATGTGATGTATGTATTAAACCAGTTAACTAAATTGGTAAGAAATGCTCTTACGATGTTCCAATTGGAAAGTTACAAAAAGTATGTTTTAAATCTTAATTCACAATAGTCATCTCTTTGGAAAGCAACACGTCCTTTACTAGGTCAGTCAACCAACATTCCGCCATTAAAAAGTAACAAAAATTGCACTATCGATTTCTGAAAAATCTGAGATATTAGGAAATTATATTGAAATCACTTTCATCCAGCATGCCGTAAACAATAGGGGACATCGCACAATAACATATTGTGCGCACATTTTGATGTATCAAATGATTTTTTTTTATATCCCCGAACGAAATTTTTGAATTAATCAAAAAACTGCCTAAGAAAAAATCTCCGAGCCGTGACAGAATTACTGCAAACATCTTAAAAAACCTGCCCAGACAAGGTCTTGCTTACCTAAACAATATATTTAATTAGACTAAGATATTATCCTAAATCTTCGAAACACTATAATTTTACCTATTCCGAAGCCTCAAAAAATTTAAATCTTCCTTCAAATTACAGACGAATTAGTTTAATTCCAATTTTTTCGAAACTATTCGAAAAACTTGTATTAAAAATCTAAAAAAAATCATTCGCGATACCAAAGTGCTTCCATTTTTCCAATGTGACTTCAGAGAAAACCACTCCACAACTCATCATTTATTAAGATTAACAGAACAAATTCACTTTTCATTTCAATCTGGTTTTCACCTACTTGCAGTTGCTACTTGCGTTTGATCGAGTGTAGTATGATGGATTAAAATTCAAATTAAGGAAAATTGGAATACCTTTATATTAGTATTGTGGTGAGTTTTCGTTGGCATTTACAATGAAATAATTATGAGTAGTCATTGCCTACAATACTGTTTATGTAGCTTCCATACAGCAGAAAATGTATGATGATGGCTAAGCCATCGAAAGCTGCTATTGTAATAAATAATATTGCTGGCAATGACGACTCATATAATTATTTCATACCATTATATCTCTATAACATTGTATCAAATTTCACATTTTCCTTCATTATCTCTCCGACATTAGATAAGGTAAGAACATTACTTGCATTCACCTATCTCTCCCATCGTATTCCTTTCTAATCATTGTCATCGCTCTCTAACGAGTTTTCCTCGCAACGGCCTTGGTTGAAGGTACTACCTAATAAAATCACTATTAGGGAGGTGGCAAGAAGTTACCCCCTTCACATTTCGCCGATACAAATTTGCTCGGTTAATTAACTGAAGAGCCTGACGGCTGAAGGTTGTACTGTCTGTCAGTGTAAAATAAAATGTAATAAAAATGCATACGATAGAATTCGAAACAAACGATTTATTTTAATTAGCTTTAACGAAATCAGTATCTAATTGCATGTGAACCTTTCTCTAAAATCTGACTGTCGTTAATCTAAATAGGTAAATGGAAATTCAGTGTAAAAGGTACATCAGTGTAAAAGGTACACAGACATGATCGTTGACAATCACGGAGGCAACATTTAGCGCTCACGTTATAAATTACGCTCTTGACGAGCGTCATTTAACCTGCAAGCGCAAGAACTGCTGGAGTGCGAAGATTATGGCCTTCATATCACAAATTGTCAGATATTCTGACAGTAACACACTCAACGTACTGTATTAAATATATACGCTTAATGTGCCATTAGAGTGCCGTGAACGAAACACGTTTGAGATAATATAGTGAAATTTATTATTACAGGAGTTGGGGAGTGTGGGCAGTGATTAAATGACTTGTCCCATTTAACTTTTAATAAAATAAAATTTAAAGCCCATTTTTCCAATGGGAATTCTTTTCAGTACATAATATGTTATCCTAAACTTGTACTTTTTCTACATATCTCTAGCTTAAAATGAGCATTAACGGGAATGGAGTGTTTTACTGGTTTGTGGTGGGATAACATGATATTTTGGTATTCAATATTATGTGACATTTAGAAATGTAAATGAGCAGTTCTAATGAAATAAAATATAAGCAATTTAGGGGAAATTTGGATACATAACACTGCCACTCTTTTAAATAATTGTGTCATCAAAATGACGGGTTCTGGGATTACGGTAATTTTTTACTTATTGTACACGAAATATCAATGCGACCTCTCAATGTTGAGTTTGAATTATGAAAATCATATAAAGAAGAAAACTATTTACTGCAACAATAAAATACTTGCGAATGGCCATAAAATACTTGTTTGCGACAATGCTTGCGACATAAGCAAGTATTTATATTATCAATACATAAAAACTAGTGATCTGAGTCAGCAACAATGCTGCTGAACAAAACCACAAAATAGTCTCTTATAAAACTAAATAACTCATCTATAAAACCTTCAGTATTTTAACAAAAACAGTATTCACGAATACCGCATTGTCAAATCTATAATAAGTACATTACTACGATTTTTTGGGAAAGAAATTGCTCCTCCATAACGCCACACATGAATAAATATTTAATGGCGGGCGTCATTTTCGTGGAGCCTTGCTGCCATGACGCCAGCTGTGTCGTATGCAGTAACGCACTAAATACAAAAATTAAGTGGGTACGCGTATAACGACAAAAAGCGGAGTAACAAAATCATATACAGGCTTTTTTCTGTCAAAATGGAAACTGTTTCATTGTTTCTCGATTCTTCGTGGGTATCTAACAAAATTGTAGACCCTTTCCATTACCAGACGGTGCATAATTTTCGTTACGTTTTCGGGCGCATTGGAAATTAGTAATATATATGTTCTTATTTTAACCCACGTTCGTGGACATCTAACAAAGCCCTGGACACCTCTTACATGGTAGTAGGGTGCTTTTAGTCTATTTCTGGAAATTGGAAATTTTTAGTAAAGATATCATATGTATCAATTTTCGATATTTGAATAGTTACGTATCATAGAATTAATTTTATTTATTTAAATAGCTGAGCCTGATAAAAATGTAACATTATCTATAAACATAAAAATAAATATTCCTAATCTTCACAGTTCTGTTTGATTGTTACAAATGATTTCACAATCATTTTTTCACGTAGTATGGTATTGAAAACATATAACTAAAAGTGCTACATCAGCCCATATATTTTCTAAGTCGTATCTGCAATTTTTTGTATGCTTATTTTGATTTATTCAAGCAAAATATTAAAGAACAAATTTGAAGCCAAATGTAATAAAATTTCGAAAAACCTGTAGGGACTTAGGAAACGTACACACCAAATTCAGAAACATTTCGCAACAAATTCTCGGAACCGCGACGGACAAAGAAAGGGGCGAAGAGACGGACAGACGGATTCGGAAAAGTCTCATATTGAATCTTAGGATTAGGGAGCTGAGATCTTGTTCCGGCTGGGACTGTGCCCAGTAGGGGGCGTTATCTGAAGGGGAATCAATAACGTTGACGTGAAGGTCGGTGCCGGATCTCACATTTCGTAACCTCTTACATGGATATAACATGCACTAAGCTTGGAATAATAACCGTAGTAGAGGATGAGACTCGAAACAGTAACCATTATTACTATTGACTACTACCAAGGAATATGTGCTTTCTGGCAATCTACGAACAATCTAGTCATTGAATTAGATAATCATATTTATTCCCATCATACACACCAAATAAAACTCGGAAGTAATGCCCTGCAGAGGTGGCTCACAGGCAACACCACCATTGTCTCTGCAGGCATTGTCGCTGACCAACAGGTCTTAGGATCCGAGTCCCGACGGCGGCGTATTTTGAAGTAGCTGCATAGATGGATCGAATTTATCCTTTCTCTAGAGGATAATTGTAGTGGCCGGATGCTTTGACCAGCCGCTTCCGCGGTTTCTTCTATTAATAACAAGCGAAAACCACACCAGTTTCTTAACAAACGGACTACTGACCGCGCGCGATCTTTCGTCATCCTTATTCCCTCCAATCCCCTCACATACACACACATACTTACATGCACTACACAACCGCACATGTATGGAAATCAGTAGGGAGCTGAGAGCTTGTTCTGGCTGGGACTGTGCCCAGTAGGGGACGTTATCTAAAGGGGAATCAATACGTTAACGTGAAGGTCGGTGCCGGATCTCACATTTCGTAGCCTCTTACATGGATATAACATACACTAAACTTACGGACTAATTACCGTAGTGGAGGAGGAGACTCGAAACAGTAATAATTACTATTGACTACTACTACTACTACTACCACTACCACTACCACTACCACTACCACTACCACTACCACTACCACTACCACTACCACTACCACTACCACTACCACTACCACTACCACTACCACTACCACTACCACTACCACTACCACTACCACTACCACTACCACTACCACTACCACTACCACTACCACTACCACTACCACTACCACTACCACTACCACTACCACTACCACTACCACTACCACTACCACTACCACTAAATAGTCATATAGTCAAGTACATGCCACTTTTAATTAAACTTTTTCAATCTTCATTAATATTAATATTCTTATTGTTTTCTATTGCTTCAAGTATTATTCGTATTGAAAATTTATGTAATGTTGGGAGAGAATGGTTCTGAATTTGACAGAAAATCATGATTTTTGGGTACCTGGTACCGCATTCGTGGATTTTTTTGCTCGTATATACTTTCTCTTATTCGTATTGTGGCGTCTTTGCCGGGGCAAATAATTACAGACGTGAACGGCTTGTAAATATTTAGTATTTATTAGAAGAAAGATACTCCGACACCAAAACACTATATACAATATTTACAATTGAAGTTAACCGTTACAAGAAGGAACTTTCCCTGGTTACCACCACCGCTGGCCCGATAATTAATTACCATCCCCGGTGTGATGCACCAGTACCTTACGCGAGCATACATGCGAGTATGCCGCACCTGCTGTCACGACGTAGCACGCCGGCTTCGATTCCCCGCCTCGGTAGCCTATGCATTACAATGCAACGCCGCGCACAACCCTCACGACGCCCTACCGACGCGCTCCAACCTGAAGAATCACAAGAATAGAAGGCTGCTTTCAAGTCGAATTCTGCTTATATACCCTGTGGCAGGTTGACGGAAGCGCGTCACCCGCAGTGACTGCCGCCGCCCCTCCGCCGGCTTCGGGGTTCCCAAACCTGCGTCCACGACACGGCATTCCTTCGTGCAGCCCCGCGTCACTTCCGCCAGCGCTGTCCACATGGCTACTATAGTACGTTTCTACTGGCGACAGATATGACGTCACAGTATTATAATAAACCTCGACGTTTTAGTGATCTTTGTTACCGGAAAAGTGTCTCTGTCAAAGTCCTATTGTCCGTTTCTGGGCGAGTAAATAACTGTAGGACCTAACGTGTACACAGGATTTTCACCAATGTGAATATTCCTTCTATCTGATGCCTCTTTCTGGCATGTTTCACCTCGTATTTGAAGCGAATCGTATTTTTTGGGTTCTTTTTCACATGAAGCTTTTATTATAATTTCGTAATAGCCCAAAAAAATAGCTTCAAATTTTTAATTTTTTCCATAGATGAAAGTACGGTTATGAAAATGACTCACGTTTGGTGTCCACAAACATTTCTGAAATTGTGGAAATTAAATAAGTTTAAAATTTTTAAATTTTCTCTCACAATATTATTGAAGATAGACTTTAATATGATAATGAAATACATTATTCAAAATTAGATCTTTAAATAATATCACGTTCATTTGTCAAAAATGAGTAATCTCTGTATTGTGAGAGAACTTTCTGAAGTGTCGAAAACAATGTAACATCGAAATTACACATCGAATGTAAGGATTAAGAAAACTACGAAATATTTGTGCTAAAATCACTGCTACTTAAAAAGATTGTTATAGGTGATGAAAAGTTTACCCCTAAAGAAAATAAGGTGCAAACCAGCACACACTTTCTCCCATTGTTTGTAAGATTTGCAATTTTCAAAATTTAACAGTTTAACAAAAATGAGATCTGTGTATTTTTTAAGCGTCGTTTGTTGTAACCGAGGGGGAAAAATTAAAGAAAAAATTGAAGCAGATTTGTACAATACAACTGTCTAAAAATTGACTGCATTTCCCGCAAAATTTCGGGAAAACAATCTTTACGAAATATTATACTATATAATCTTTTTAAAGATCTGTATTTTAAGAAGAGATTTCTTTAAAGAAAATCTTTATCTTTAATATTGTAGTTGTAAAAAAAACGCCGAAAAATGTCAACTTTTGCAATTTTTGAAAATTCAGAGAGCTCAACGAAAATGGGAACTGCAATATCCGTCCTTTGATCTATCAGAAAGGAAAAAATAATCTAGAATGTTGAAGCCTATTTTGATGTTTTTTTGAAAATGTTATTAATGCTTCATTTAAAGTATTTGTATTCAAGTAAAGTATTTTTATTTATTTCAAAATCAAAATATTTGTTCCTAAATCGAAGGGACCGGTGTTCGACGAGATCGATCGGAGAATATTTGTTTTGAAGAAAATCATGTGGACTGTCTACGCGCTAGCACGGACGGACGGACGGACGGACGGACAGACGAACGGACGAACGAACGAACGAACGAACGAACGGACGAACGAACGAACGAACGGACGGACGGACGGACGGACGGACGGACGACGCACGCACGCACGCACGCACGGGCGGACGTTTTCCGGTACACCTATTTTTCGGTATCAAGGACCCATGAAATGTGAATTCTGACTAACCAACGTGTTATGGAAAATAATTTAAAACGTGTATGAACAACAGTTATCCACTTTTACGATGTCAGGGCCAACGAGTATTTCTGACGAAACTCGCCACATTCTATTGCAATATTACAATACTTTCTCTTTACGACGTAAGTATGTAGTACGGCGAGAAAGTAAAAACTGACATTTTATGATTGTCAGTGACTTTGAGTAACACGCAATGCAACTTACAAGTCTTATCTTAAGCGTCGTATATTCTCAAAGGTAGAAATTTTGCAGTTTCTCATCTTGAAGAACGCATCCTATGAGCATTGTGTCAAAAGAGCATATACTACGTGTTTTAGATGTCTAAATGGGTCTGGGAGCAATTGTTTCTGTGATGTAATGAACTTCTCAGAAAGAATAGCCTCTGCAGTTACTAGGGACAAATAATGTGACAGGAGCGAATAGTTCATATATTTGAGAGAATATTCCATGGAGTATAATAGAACTATTTACAGTCACGTATTTCTTATAATTAGTGCCCTCGGTGGCTCGTTGGTAAGCGTGCTCGCTTTCCAAGGCTTTCCACGGCGCAACCTCGGGTTCGATTCCCGGTCGGGGCAAAAATTAATTGTGCCCTTTCCTTGCAATGTCCCAGTATCTGTTGCTGTGTGTCGATGAGAAAGCTCCCTTCTCAGGTTGATAAGACCAGAAATACAGCGTAGGGATGGCAATGTGCTAACCAAACGTACCCCTTAACCCATGGCCACAAGGCCGGGATGCTGCTAGTAGGCCTTAACTCGTGAAGAGCTGTTGTGCCGAAGTACATACGTGCATACATTTCTTATAATTGAATCTAAATGAGAACCTACTGCTGATTTCCCTTTCACCAGAAATAGCTTTTTGCCTCATAAACTCACCATATGCAAGCTATGTGTCAATACGTAGGGGCTGGTTATTAAAGTGGTTTTATCCAAGAGGAACCAGCAGCCTTTACTTAATTAGTTACACATCAGTAGTTAACGGAATTAGTTTATAATATTAAGATATATTCCATGAGTAACTCCATGTTTTGAAAACGAGCGTTTGAGCGAGTTTTTAAATTTGTACGAATGTAATAAAGGAACATTATAAATGAGTTGCACATGCTAGGTTTTTGTATAACAGCATTGTACATTTTTAAGATAATCAAAATTAATTTTCAGAAACAACTTTCTTGTGAGGTCTCGGGTATTTGACATCTGTGAGAGAACACGGTGGTCGGCTGTTCCGTTCACCACCTCCCCACGATTCTCTCGTTGCGATTGACTGCATGTGTTATGATTCAATCATTCATGCCGTAAAATCTAAAACGTCATTATTTGTGCCGTAAAATGCCCTTTTATGAACGATTTCTTGCAACAGAAAAGGTCGTTTATGTTTCTGGTATACAAAATTTTTTTTCTTTTGAATAAATGAAGGGCTCTAAATTTCATTGTAGAATGTAGTCTAGAAAACACTTGTGGGAGTGGGGAAAAAGTAGACGTGGTTCACTTGAATTTGTATTTTATTTACTGTAATGTCTTCAAATAATACTGAAACTAATAGGTAAAGGCCGGTATAACTACTGAATTCCGTGGCTGTGATTTTAATCACACACACAATATATATATATATATATATATATATGTATATATATATATATATATATATATATATATGTATATATATATATATATATATATATATATATAAAGGCAGTGAATGAAAAAACGTAACATCTTTTTAATGACGCAACAACAGCACATACTTTCGCACATTATTTATAACTTTTGCGATGTTCGAAAATTGAGGGAGTTCAACGAAAATGAGACCTTTGACATTTTTAAGTGCCCTTTAGTAAATAAGAAATAAAAAATTAAGATAAATATGGAACCCTTTTTGCTAACTTATATAAAAATATCTTTATTTGAAAGAAAGTTAAGTGAAAACTAGTGATTTTAAAACAAATACATGACTATTTAATGATCTAATTTCTTAGAACATATTATATTAATTGGAGAAAACTCTCTATCATGTGTATTGTAGTTTAGAAATGTTGCGTTTTGCAATTTACGAACATAGGGAGAACAGCGCCATTTTTATAAACGTACTTTGTTTTATTTCAAAATAAAAAAATAAAAATCAATAACATGGAACCGTTTTGGACCATAGGATTGTTTAAAAGCATTACGTCAAGTCAAAATTTTGCGAAAACTATTAATATTTTCGAAAGATTTTACATTCTCTTATTTTCAGAACTGCCTTTTGAAGAACAGATTTCTTTCAGAGAAAATCTCTATCTGTAATATTATAGTTGTAGAACTAACACCCCTAATGAGGTGTAACGTGGCGTAACGGGGCCACAAACCCTCTGCCACTTTAGCGTTATGGAATATATGGACGACCTCTGATGATGATGATGAAGATGATGATGATGATGATGATGATGATGATGATGTTGATGGTAATGGTGGTGATGATACTGACCAGGCAACACCTTGTTATTTGATCTAGTTGCGAATATCCCGGAGCCCGCCGTCTGCCTCCCCAGTTGCATGGGGCAGCCGGCGCAACGCGGCGCGGCGATGGGACCGCGTGCGGGTAGACAAACGCACGGGCAAGCAAGCAAGCAAGCGAACGTACGGGCACGCGCCGCGCGACTGACAGGCCGGATGCGCCGTGGCAGGGCACTCATTGCGGCTCCGCGGCAGCACCGCTTCCGCTTGCGCCCCGCCACGCCAAGCTTCTCCCCGCCGCCGCCGCCCCCGCCCCCACCCCCGTCCCCGCTCGCATTCCCAGTCCCCACGCTGACCCCCACGCTGCGGATGGGCAAGGCCGGTGTGTGCCCGACGCGCAGAAGCTGTCGGAAACCGCTTGGATGAAAACTAAGAATCAGATATGCTCTGTGGCTATATACGAGTAGATGCACTGTATATCCCATATGACCAATCATGAAGATGGTAATTTTGAAAATAAGATGATTAAAACTAGAAACAGTATGTTATAGGATGAATAATTCTAAAATATTATGTAATGTATTATCGATTTCTATAAAAGCACGACAATGTCACAATAAAAATCATATAAATCGGATTAATTATCAGATAAATTTTGGATGTGTATAGAAAGAAGAATGTGTCGATTAATAATGCATAAATAAGTAAAACAGTAATAGAGACATGTAAATTGGTAACGAAATCTACGATTCTTCTACAATAATAATTTTATTATGTTTACACGTAACATTCTAAATCACAATTTATTCAGTGTGTGGTTATCGTTTTCAACAGACATTTTAATTATTATCAAGTATATTTTGTGATATTGTAAACACAATATTGTAGTAATCAACTGCTCAGAATAAATAATGAAAAAATCTAGAGAAGAATAGGGTTTGGACGCTTATGAATAACAAATATTCTTAAAATATGATGATGTCGATGAGGATGATGATAAAGAAAATTATGTTAAAAATAAGTTTATAATTTATCGATGCTTTGCGGAATACCTTCCAAAGCATTAAAATATGTTTACTTAATCTTGAAATATTAAAAAAAATTCCTGACCAAAACTTCTGATGGGGATAGATCTGAGGCGAAATATTTTTTAACTCGTCAATGAAACGAACTTACGTTTATTGTTAAACGAAAAATTGAAAATGTCAGGATATTTTTTTCAGTATAGGTATCTCCTCTACTCCACCTCTACTCCATTCAACCTCTACTCCATTTTGGAAGAATTCTGAAGCAACGCAAATCATCTGAAATTTTATCAAGAAGCTCTGAAATCGATTATTTTTCTTACGAAGAAGCGATAAAAAGCGAGACAAATGTAGAGTGAAGATGATTGCGAAATGGGGGTGAATACAGTCAATAAATAATCATCTTTGATGAATAATAATGATTACTTCGAAGGAAGAACGCATACGCGTCGTGTGAGATCTTACTGACGACCCACTCATCGTCACCTGAATCTTCCACACTGTTCTGACATTGTGTCATGGTCAATCATTGCAAACGTGATATATCAACCGGTGATGTTGTACGATATGTCCATGTATGTTGCTAACAGTGGCTAAAGATGTTCATATTTAACGAATGTCATGTTCGATTTTTGTATGCTTCTTCTGGCACATTTACTCAACGGATATAATAAATTCTAATGGTACTTTCGCTGGAATGTCCCCATTATATCTTATACTTACATGATATGTAAGTAAACAGATTTCCACATAACACATTACGTATTATTCGAGAAAAAATTCTCTGATATTGAGAAATGTTTTATTTCGAGTCGAATTTCGATATCCATTATTTTCTTGTGACATCTTTAGAATATAATATACCTTTTTTTCTTCTTATTACCCCGACATTAATTTACGTTGTGAATCTGTAGAATGTTAATCTTAAGTCTAACCTCCAGATTCGAGCCCGGTTTTTTGCGCCGGCACTGAAGAACACTGCCGATGCGCTGAACGCGACTGAAAAACTGCTCGTGGCGACAGACAAGGAAAGAGTAGCTTCGATGGACGTCTGCTCCGACGACACCGAAGCGTCGTGGCCCGTCTCGTCGTGTTGCGTGGGCGTGAACGGTCCTCACCGAAGGGCGTCGACACCGCCAGTCGCGTTGCAATCGCCGACGTCCTCCGCGACAGCCCACGTCCCCGTGCATCACGTTGGGCCTCAACCTTTATTCTAGAAGGGGTAAAATTAGTGTTTAGCACTCGTGGATCAAAATATCGATGGTCCGTTTCCTAAAGGCAACTTTAATATAGGTTTGAAAATGTCAGTTAAGTATTTTGAATTAGAAATGTATTGTTAATTTTGTTCTGTTGTGCCATAAATCTCTAATTCAAGAGATGTAAACTGACATTTTCAGGGCAACATCAAACTTTGAAACGGCAATACCTCAAAATTTAGAATATTGAGTTGTTGCCTTTTGGAACTTGGCCGTAGATATTATATTTCACAAAGGTATTTGTCTTCCATTTTGAGAAAAAATGTCAGCTCCATGTTCTATCATCTATAATCTTCAGGTAAAATATGTTTTGCGAAACATGCACATCTACTGTAATCTCTATTTTCTCTTATCTCTATTTTACTCTGTCTAGATAAAAAGGAAAAAGTTTACTAAAAGATGCTATTAATACTTCGATTATAACTTGTATTGCTTGTGGATTCCTATGCGTATACATCGTTTAGGATTGAAAATAATTTCTGCAATGTAACCATATCGCAAAACAAAATATTTAAGATAAAAATAATTAGTTATATATTTGTTTATTTATTGACCACTTCTTTTATTTAAGCTTCCACATTTCATGGCGTCTGTGCGAGAGGGAGAGGGGAAATAATTTCTGTAGGAATTGAATGATCAGAATTTAAAATTTTATCCATGGAGTTTGAGTTCAGTTGTTACATAGACAACCGTTGCTAGGTCAAGCCAGAGGAATGCCAAATTCAAGAATACTTTTATATTTCTCAGAAATGATTTTTTGCTTTGCTCGAAAAAATGTGAACAAAACAAGATAAAAAAGATGACTTTTGAAAAATATTTAAATGGGACAAAAATGAAATATTTAAATGGCGAAATATAGTATGTTTCACAGAAATCCACCCTGCAATGAAGGGATGTTTCACCTAATTTTATTCTTTATTTTGTAAATGAAAAAAGGCCAATTTAATGAGAAACAATGCCTTTCTCTAAAATTGTGTGATAACATTTATACGTTTATCCAGATAGAGTAACTGTTTAGACCTTGGCGCGACGGCGGGCCGAGTGGCCAGGAAAAGCTTCAAAGCGACACGGCCACAACCCCCGGTGAATTCATCGGGATGTGGCATAAAAACTGTAGCTTTACGGCGTTCACCCATTCCCCCTCTCGTGAACCAACGACCAACACCGGTCGGCCGCAATAAAAGCGTTACATCACATCTTTTCTTTAATCAATACATAAACAACGTCCAGCTGTTCTAATTTACAAACCCATTTCCGACCTATATTTCCCCGCACCTGTTCAATGGGAGAAGGTTGGACCGTCTCACTTATTTACATAATCTAGAATCGTGAATATAAAATGTGTCGATGCCCAGGATTCGTTACTACTTCATTATTAGACTATAACGGAAGGATCAGAAGAAATATTGTGTAATTGACATTGTGTATTAAATATGTTATTGTCCGGCATAATTTTATAACTGTTTTCGCGTTTAGAGGTGCAGTACTCACATAAGGTATTTTTAAAGTTTCTTTATAAACTGTCATT
Source organism: Gryllus longicercus (assembly GCA_038098605.1). Taxonomy (NCBI): domain Eukaryota; kingdom Metazoa; phylum Arthropoda; class Insecta; order Orthoptera; family Gryllidae; genus Gryllus; species Gryllus longicercus. The sequence goes on along the minus strand of JAZDUA010000295.1, from coordinate 1,059,662 downwards.
TATTCTAGCTACATAAGAAGGCTTGGGGTTGGACAAGGGCAGGTACCTTAGACATGAGAAAGGATTAAAATATACGAGAATGAGACAAATAAAAAAAGAATGCAACAAATGTCATTACCCCTGTACTGCTATAAATTAATACTAGTCGTATGTATTAAAACTGTTCTTGATTTTTGAAGGATGCAGGACAAAATGAGAACGAAAGTAACATCATGAATATGACACATGAGGAGTAGTTCCATTTGAATTGCAAAGGTGGATGAAATGATTTTTCAGTAAAAATTCATTTTAGCATTAACTGTACTGAAATGGGAATGAAGTAATAAAGAATGTAATGAAATCGTAATGTTAAGAATTCTAAACAAACCAATTGAATGAAATGGTCAAAACTTCCTTTGCTTCTCTGAGGACTTGAATATATACTGAATGTTTTCTAATTGGCTGTGGAGTACTATTCATACTTACTGCTTCTATACATTGTTCTTTTGATAAGCCGGCGTTGTTGATTATCATAGCACACGCATGGACCTTCGTTTTCCCGTAAAACATAAATCCAAGCCATTTTAATATTACAAAACAGTGAGTTCATCACGTACTTGCCTTAAAAGTGTAGATATATTTCGTTGAAATAAACGTTTTAAAAGCTAATAGCGATGCTTTGTTCTCATTTTAACTTTCTCGCATACTGCATACGTGGTGTAGAGAAAGTATAGCAATTCTGCGGAAAAAACGACGATTTTTTGGGAGAACAACTCTTATTTCTGGGCCCTGGTAACGAAAAAAGTCAATGAATTCATTTTTTGTGGGTCCTTGATAACGAAAAATCGATTGAGAGCAAACTGTCTGCCTGTGGCCTACGCTAGCGCGTAAATTGTTCAGACGATTTTCTCCAAAACTGATATTCTCTGATCGTTCTCAACAAGGCCCTGCGAGTTTCACAAGAATATTTTGAATTTTGGAGGTGCTTTATGTGGAGCATTAATATTTTCAAACGTTTTCCAAAATTGGCTCCCAAATTTTGGATTAAACTTTGTCTTCGTATAGCTTGAAGGACGGTTGAAAATGGTCATTTTCTTTGAATATTCTGATTCTTCGAAAATTGCAAAAGTTGAAAAATGTTTTGCATCTTTCTTCAATTACGATATTCAAAATAAAGATTTTTCTTAATAACGTCCATTCAAAGACAGATCCTAAAGCAAGGCCATGAGCAATTTTTCGAAAATATAATTTTTTTTGCGTAATTTAGCTAAACGCAATTTTTAAAATTTTAAAACAAATTTTCTCAAAAATGACTCCAAATTTGTTCTTTAAATTTTCTTTTCGTGTGTTTAAAGGACAGTACAAAAACTAATGCTGACGGTATAAAAACTGCTTCCACTTTCGGTGAACTCTGTTTTTGAAAACTGCAAAAAAATGAACATTGAAAAAGCACATAATTGGAGATAGGGCTATTTGTCTTTTATTCTAAATGTGTTCTAAAAATTACATCATTAAAAAAGCCGTGTATTTTTTAAAAATTAAATAGATAGTTTTCGCATAATACTGCTTGAAATTAATGCAAATATTAAAAATCCCTTTTCTCAAAACGGATCCAAAATAGCAAACAACAGTATAATGGTTTTGTCCCATTTTCGGCTGGTATTTCCCTAATTTGCAAAATATTTGACATTGCAAAAGTACAATGTTGATGATAGAGATTTTTAATAATGAAATATATTATTTGATTAACCCATATACAATGTCTTTTGAAATACACCATGTGATCTAAAGTATCCGGACACGTCCAAAATGGTGTAATGGTGTGGTCGTGTTTTTCATGGAGGGGGCTTGCACTCCATGTTGTTTCGTGTGCTACTATCACGGCACAGGCCTACATTGATGTTTTAAACTCCTTCTTGCTTCCCATTGTTGAAGAGCAATTCGGGGATAGCGATTGCATCTATCATCACGATCGAGCACCTGTTCATACTGCACGGTCTGTGGCGGAGTGGTTACACGACAATAACATCCCTGTAATGGACTGGCCTGCACAGAGACCTGACTTGAATCCAATCGAACACCTTTGGGATGTATCGGAACGCCGACTTCGTGCCAGGCCTCACCGACCTACATCGGTACCTCTCCTCTGTGCAGCACCCCGAGAAGAATGGGCAGCCATTCTCCAAGAAACCTTCCAGCACCTGATTGAAAGTATGCCTGCGAGAGTGGAAGCTGTCATCAAGGCTAAGGGGGGGGGGAGACACCCTAATTAATTTCAGCATTACCGATGGAGGGCGCCAAGAACGGACTAGTAAGTCATTTTCAGCCACGTGTCCGGATACTTTTGATCACACAGTGTATGAGTAGTTTAGTAAAATTTTGCGATTTCGAATTTGTAAATTCGAATTTCTCGCACTTTTTTCGCTAGAATCTTTTGAATGTTATCACGTAAACACGGATGGGAACGCCGGCAAGTTGACTTTCTCCGAAAAACTTCTGGATGCTGGGCGGTGTCTCTGGGTGTGTGGAACTGAACTTTGGATTGTCAAATTTGGGTTGATATATCACCTTTAAATGAATTAAACAAGTGATGGCTGAGGTGTATTAATAAGGACAGAAATTGTGGTCTTATAATTTGACATAACCGTTACTGAAGCTAGAAAGTGCATTGCAGAAATATTCGTTGTCCTTAGTATGTGGTTAAAATGTTCCGCAAGAAAGCAACAGAAAGCGGATTTCCTCTTAAGAAATATTTACTTAGGAAGTTACGCTATGTTTATCACATCTGAATTTGCTAAAATCATACTGGCATAACTGATGGTGGGAGGCGCGTGACATACATTAGCTCGTCAAACACGAACACACTCACGTGCGATGTTGTGCTTCTCCTCCTTCCGACTGCACTAAAATATTAATTTCGTTTCTCTTCTTTGCAGTGAAGTGTCTTCGTGTGGTCCAGATAGAGGATTTATTACTGGAAAAGGGAAGATAGCGTGTGTGTACAAGACAAGACAGCAACTGTAGTGAAAAGGTAAGCTAATGCTATTGAATAGCAAAAATATTTATTCTTGTGATTCTGAATTTTCATGGAAAATTTTGCGTTGTGTATTTGGAAAATTTGGAAGAGAGAATAGCATTTTTAGGATAACCATTCCGCCTGAGCGGCAGCGAAAATATTTCAATGACTTCATATCTATCTACCCTGTCTCCATTATCCAAATAATATCATATGTGCGCACAGGATGCGGAAAATAAGACGTGAAATGTACAAGAAAAGTTTTATTTAAAATAAATAATTTGTATCAGCACAAAGAAATTATGGAACTTTTCCAGAATTCCATTGCACGGATACTGAATTGCAAATGAATCTAGCCTATGTGGGAAAATTATTAAAATTATTTCTCAGTTGGAAGGGAAATATAGAATTTTTTAACGTGAAAATATGTTTTGTATCATTACTTTCTTCAATATTATTTTAAGAAAATTTAACATGATTATTCAGCTCAATGTTCGAGCGTGAATTTATTAACCTGCCTTCATTAACTTATTTCTAAGCGAGAACATACCAAGTTTGTATACCTAAACGTATGTGTTCAGATTAGCGCCATTGATATAGGATTCTTTGACTTTCTCCAAATCGTAAATCGTTTTAATACAACCATTGAATTACTATTCAAAACAGTGAATGCTATAAATTAATTTGATTAAAAGATTAAAATTAAATCTAAAATGTCCATAAACCATTAAAGGAAAATATATGATTGAAATCAGATTGTTTACCTAACTTCAGACCTAAAAAGTAATGTAAGAATATTAACAATAAAGTTATATGGTTATAAATAGTGTAGACTAATTTTTGTAGAAACATCTTCATTTTCTAGTGAATAAAGAAGGCATCAAACTATGTGGGAAATGCATCCGGAAATGTCGCGGTTAAATATCTTTAAGTTCTGAGCTCAATTTACACAAAGGAAACCTAATATATAAAAGACCCATGTACACAAAAGAAACCTAAAATATTTAAAGTTAACTCTCACTCGTAAAACTTATTTCAAATTAACACATATAATTGAAATTTATTTTCTTGTTTAATTATAATACCCTTTCAATGGATCTCTTCCCAGTTACACGGCCATCTGTAGATAAAATGCTCAAACAGTCACGTTTTGTTTGGGGGCAGTAAAGTTAGCTAAGTTAGATTTCCTCCCTTTTTTTATCTTTCTAATGCCCTTGGTCACATCATTGACACGTAGTTATGGGAAAATATTTTAATTAATATATTTCCTTTATGCAAGTAGTTCGCAGTATTAGTAATCAAGTAAGGAATACTTACCTCACTTTGAAAGATGAATCCTGAATTGTTTTTAATATTGTCATGGTATGCAGCCAACATATGTATTTGCAATAAAACAAAAAACTTACAGTATCATGAAAATGATATGTTGAGGCTATGCATTCATAATTAAAGGGAAACTATCTGCATTACTCGTATCGTGTTATTTTTTATTTTGCGTAATATTTTGTGAGTTGGAGTTTTTATCGTTAGTTCAGAATTTATTTATTTCAGTTCTGGCAGAATTTTCGAAACAACCCGCAGTAGCAAACCACCTTCCAATATTTCTCTGAGCTGCGTTCTCAATATTCGTGAAACTTGAATTGTTTTCTTTAACGCATACACGAGTAATAATGAGTAAGTTTACCCATTTAATAACGTATGGTCATTTAATTTACTTCTGGGCATACATTGAGCAATCAGTGCTACGATCCGAGTTCGTGACATGTTTGTAGGATGTACGGCGTCGTATTTACGCGACTTATCTGGAAGTGGGTGTGCTAAAATCAACATTACAAGGCGTTGTACGACACCACTCAGCATACTGATGACTGAATGTCAAATATAGCGGCTTATTTCATACAAATCACGACCAGTAAAACCACGCACTTTTTTCACTCGAGGCGTTTTCGTTGGTTTGTACGAAAAGGACACATTCTTCGTCTTCTGTTAGAGCCCATGTGTTTTCTGTAGCACTTCCCGCAATGACTGACACCACCTACGCGATGAGATATGTACAGAATGTTCAAATATGCGACTCCTTTTTGACATATGTAAACTAAAAAAACTAAGATTTTATGTAGGCCCTAAGTCATTTGATTTGGGGTCTTTTTAATATCGAATGTCAGGATATTAATGTGAGATTTTCGTTCATCATGTACAAAATATCGAATATTCATGTTACTTTATAAATGCGTATTTATGTTATTTAATTGCTAGATAAGAAAAAAGGAAGACTTACAGAGTAATAAAACAGCGCAGTAATGTTTTGCCAAGACGCTGGTTACTCGTGATTTAGTACTATTCGAATGGCCGTATGAGGAAGTGAAATAGCGACAGGCATTATTGTAGTTTATTGAATTAGCTACGTGCTATAATACCACATAAAACTAGGGGGACATGCTTTCTAAATATATTCCATGTTTCTTTTTAATAACGAGTAATAATCAAAGACTAGCTGATGCTTCTATTATTATTTCTTATTTTATAAACTACCATTTTATTGGAGTTCGCCGCATGAAGTATAAATTTATTCAGTAACACTAATGATTTTTTTAAATTTTGTATAAAACCAGTATATAAATATCATAACATATCATGAATATCATTGAAACTTTTGTTGTTGTCATGTATCTATTCAATTTGAATTTATGTACTTATCCTGAATAATAATGAGAAGAAACTGTCTATAATTCGTCTTTATTCCTATAATCTCTTTTACTGTTTCTTCTCATTCAAGGCGACTAGAAAATTTCAATCTAATCGTTCAGTGACCATTGATTAGAGTCGGTTTTTTCAGTAGGGTTTTGTAACTACCTTACGTACTCCGCCAGTATCTCTCTAAACCGTCTAGCTGTGACAGGAAATTGCAAATAATTTACTATTTGAGAAGAATACAAGTAATTGACTTTTGCTCTTCGCAAAATTAATTGCTTGGTGCCCTCTGAGAGATTTCTGGCACGGCCATATTTACGGTTTTTCCTATACTGTCGAATCAGCTTTACAAAATTGTCAATAATACAGCTCAATTCTAATTTGCCTATTTCTCGACTCCATATCTACTCGCATATACGCATGAATTATTCCTTTCTCTTCCTCTGACAAACATTTATCTCGTGGCATTGTCGAAACATCATCATCAACAGAAGTGTCCAATACTGCATTAAAAAGTAAACAAAGCTATAAAGGTGTTAACAGCGGAGTGCCTTTAAACTAATTTCCAACTCGCGAATATTCTGTTATCCTTATGCAATTATGCCAACTAACTAGAAGCAATATCTGGTCTAACGATGGGCATTACAATTGTAGACACTTTAATTAACAAGTGATTTGATAATTTTTTACTCACCAATTAATTTATAATTTTCCTAAAACATGCCTTGCTTTATTTCCAACACTATACTCCAACAAGATTCACAGTGTTTGTAGTGGGTTTGCCCGTTGCGTTTTCCGACATCACGTTGGGCCGATTCCTGCAACAGTTTCTATGAAGCATTGCTTTTGACTTTTTAGGCGTCAGATAAGTGCGGCTTGCGGCTGCGACTGAGGCGTTGCAGCTGCCGCCGCCGCCGCCCAGCGACGCCTCCACGGCTGCCACGCGAACACCCGAAGCACCCCGTTTCTAACAAACCATTTCTTCTTCATCGATGGAACATGCTAATAATTTTTCTTCGCTGTGATTAGGTTTTCGTTAACCCCGCAATCGCTTTCCAATCAACAGTAATTTTTATAAATGATCTTGTATATAGGCGGCCCACGCGTTCGTACGCGCCGCGCCGAGATAGAAGGAAAAAACGAGGAGGCGGTGGCGGCGGCGGCGGCGGCAGGGCGGCCGGCTGGAGGATACCCACACACTGCCGCGCCGCTCGGAGAAGGAGAGTCAGGCAGATGAGGTCTTCGGATGCGCAACTACCGCCCCTCCTGGAGACGCCCGGAGTTCGTCACCCCGTCGCTGTATCAAGTTTCCGCCACAAGTACTTTAGGCTTTCCTTTATTCACCCATTTTTGTCAGGCGGCTAGATATGAATTTGGGGCAAGATTTACGTTACACACTGTTTACTTTAATGCGTACGATGCTCAAAAGGTCGTTGGAGTTGTTTATATTGGCATTGGTGACGGCATTACTGTAGTTCACTGTATTGTTGTTATGTATTGACGTTATTGTGATAGTACTTGTTGGTGTTATTGCTGTTCGCGTGGTTGTTGGCGATGTTTTTTGCCACCATAGTTGTTGTTGGCGATGGCGTCATTCTTGTTGACATTGTCTCTTTTGGTGTTTCTAGCGTTGTCGTTGTTGTAGATGTCGTTATTGCTGTTGGTGTTGTCTTTGTTGTTGTTGGTAATGATGTTTTGTTGTTGTCGTCGTCGTCCTCTTTTTTGCTGTTGTCGGTGTTGACATTGGTGTTGTTGGCGTTTTGTTGACATTGTTAGTGGTAGTGAGTGTGTTGGTGATTTTACTATTTCCCAGACACTGAAAAAATATTCATTAGCTATCCACATAAACTACATGGACACTGTTACTTACGGAAAGAAAGAAATTATTTCTAGATAACAACATGGTTCAGAAATGTCGGTATAGTACTACTGAAATTATAAAAGGTTTTACAAGGGTTGGCAAATTTTTTCTGGTCTTTGGTCTCAATCAGTGTGTCTCCTCACCTTAATAGTATAAAACGTGATTGTTAGAAAATCTAATAATTTCTAAAAAAATATTTTCTGGTGGTTTAGCGAGATAATTCTCGGAATCCGCTTCCTGGTCACGCCATTACGTCTATCTACATTACCCTTGCAGTACGCTTAATTTTTCTTGGCACCCTGATTCCGAAAAGGGCTCCATCCATTTGAAGCGAGCCTTGCAAACATGGCCAAATTTCTCAATCGTCCTGCTAGTGTTTTTACACATGACTTTTTGAAAATGTTTTGTGACATTTCAACAGTACATCGTTTCTCAAGTTTTCGTCTTCTTTCCATCCACCGGATGAGATGGTACAGCCCATCATCTGATGTGGGCGCAGTGCTCCTGAGCGGGATGTTCTAAGATCCGAGTTGCGACCGTGTCAGGATGCTCGTCATTGCCCGGATAGCTAGAAGGAATTCATCCTATGTCTAGAGGAGATATCTAGCGTTCGGCTGCTCTGATCGGTAGGTTCCGTGCTTTCTTCGGTACATACCAGTGGAACGCCGGAGAAGTGCCTACCCTAATAAAGGAGTAACGGACCGCGCGCGATCTTCCCTTCCTCTTTCTTGTCCTGGTCTCAACCTCTAACTTACACACACTTACATGCACTATACTGCCACACATATCGGGTAGACCAGACGAGAACTTAGAGGTTGTTCCGCTTGGGGCGGTGCCCGCTGCTGGGAGATACCGGCATGAAGAAAACCCCCCAGTCGACGAGTAGGTCGGTGCCGGATCTCATCACACCATCACCTCTCGTGATATGCACTGTGCTTTTGTGTCTGATAACCATCACAGTTGATGTGCCCGGACACACGAAATAATCAATGAATGTTTACATTTTTTCAGTCACTCCTGCATTCCTCTTTCTTGCTTTCTTGTTTACTGATGTATTCAATATAATATTTTAACACTTATTTTTTAACTTTTCAGTAATTCCTTCCGGTTTGCTCGTGGTTATGTTTCTGTTTCCGACTCTTATTTGCATTTCTCTTATATTTTCTTTTGTTATTAAAAACCACCTTCAACTCATTTGTGTCATTCAGAATGTTCGTTCACCGTACTTGCTATTCTATGGCATTTAACCATCCATGAATTGGCACCTTACAAGTGATTTTTGTTCCTCTCCTCTAATCTGTGCTTTCTCTGTCACTCCTGCTTCTTCTGGCTTCACACTTCCGCCTCCTGGGTTTCCACCTACTCCCTTCTTTTCACGGCTACCACCTATTCCTGCGTCGCGTCGTTCTCGCCGCTGCTGCGGCGTCCGCTTCCGCTTTCATAGTTACGGCCGCCGGCACCGCCATCGTCGTCGCCACTGCCGCCGCCGCAAACTCCGCCCCCCTCGTGCAACGTCTGTTCTGCCGCCGTCGTCACCGCCACTGCCATTGTCATCGCCATGGCCACCTCCACCACCACAGCTTCCTTCGCTGAGTACCGTCACCGCCGCGGCCTCTAGCGACGCAACCTCCGTCACCACGACCTCAGCCCCCGCCACCGACGCCCGCGGCGCCGCGACGCCCGGTTCCGCCTCCATCTCCTCCCATCTCAGCCTCCCCCGCTCCGCCCCGCGCCGCGCCGGCCCAGGCCCACCGCTATCTCTCATGTTTGTGCAGCGCGTGCCTTGGCCTGTTTGGCTCAGATAAGCGCGCCGCGCCCTCGGGGAGGGGACTGCCGCAGGGCGCGCTGCAGCCGGGCGAGGGCGCCGCCGGTGCCGCCGGCGGTCCGGCGCCGCGGCGGGGGCGGGGGCGCTGGCGGGGGCGGGGCGGGCGAGGACCACCAGGTGACGACACACCTCCAACGGCCACTGACTCTCGCTTCGGATGGCTGAGATATTGCACGTTTCTCAGGGTTATTCTTAGCTCTTTCGTTGCTTCAGGTCGAGATAAATGATATCGCCAGTATATTGATACGTGGTTTCCTGTTTCCTTTTGCATTAAAGTTCTCAGATAAGGTCGACTGTACTATCGGATGCAAACCGAAGGTATTAAGGGTTTTGAACCCACCGGGAGGCTCGACTTGTAAATATGAATGACTGAGTCATCTATGGCTTCATGAATGAAACCTATTGCCCTTACCTTACTGGTTCTAAAAAAATCGTGCCGAAGGATGTACTTGACTGTTCTCTGAAAAGACGAATGTAAGGACATGTATCATTCTGTTCTATTTCTTCATCAGTACAAGGACATTTTCACTGATATATTCCACACTACCGCAGAAATGATGCTTCCAAACAGAAATAAATCAACAGAAAAGCCTTAAGAAGCAGCTGTTTTTGCATTGTAACTCATGTTATTGTAGGTTCCTATGACTTTCTAGTGTATATTATATTCGGTGTGTGCCTAATCTTTTTTCAAAGTCTGTGGGACTGTGTTGATCATTTGAAGTCTTCACAAAAAATAATAAGAAAAAGGGCTTATAGGGCAGGTAGTGTTAAGTCAATTATAAAAATCAGGCCTCAAAATCTATTATTGTGCTAATTTTCAGAGAGAAGCGAGATCAGATTTGCGTGTCTTGTTAAATTGTCTTTTAACAACACACCTTAACCTAAAGATTAAAAGTTATCAAATAGAACACGTTGGCTGCAAATCACATTCTTTGTAAGGCACCTAAATTCGTTGAGAAAGCAATTTCGAAAGTGACAAATAAATAAACCACTTAGCGGTTTTCTGCAACTTGACTAATATCGAGCTATTTGTAACTAATTAAATGTATATAGTGTATTTTATTCAATTTCAGTAAAAATTATATTGTGAGTATACTGGTTTTTAGCAAATTGCAACATAATTTGAATATTTGTTTCTTTGAAAATCTTCACTTGATTAAATATATAGCTTCTTTGTGTATGACAGTTCCATTTTAGTAATTCTAATCTTAAAATTTATTTTGCAAACACAATGCACCCTTCTTTCAGTTCATAATGTTCACCATATCACACCTCAAAAGTAATTGTATTTCTACTGTGTTAAAATTTGTATATCTACATTATTGAGCATTCTCTTCCTGTCTAATTACAGCAATTTCAAAGAAAAACCTCTCTTCTCAAAATCGTTTTTTCATCTGTGACTATTTTTATTGGATGAATAATCATGGAAATATATGTTCAAATATTAAATAGAAAGAATGCCAAGGTTGAGTTTCCACGGGTCATAGTGATGGTCTTCATGGAATGTTGTTATGGCAACAAGATGTGTTATGTTTGAATTATTCTTTTTATTATTGAAGTTTTGGTGCTGACTAGAATACAATTATCTCTTCTTCTGAATTATAAACTTGGCCAAAGACACAAATGTAAACACGATGGACAACGTGGCGAAAAATACGAGGGAAACGCGGCGGAGAACACGACGGAGATGGAGAACGGTCAGAAGAACACGACAGAGACCGTGGAAATGAAGACGATGGGGAACATGGAGAAGAACATGATATAGATCGTGGTTGGCCACACGATGGAGGGCGTGGTGGGCAAACACGAGGGAGAACGTGGGAAGAACACAATGGAGAACGTGGTTGGCAACACGTCGGAGAACGTAGTGGGTAACACGACGGAGAACGTTGGGAAGAACGCAATGGAGCACGTGGTTGGCAAAACGGTTGATACCGTGGCGGAGAACACAATGGACAACGTGGCGACACGGACGAGGCGAAGTCCACGGCGGCGGAGAAGGCGTTGGGGCCTGTGGCGAAGGGCATGATGGAGAGCTGGAAGACTGACGAGCAGGCGCGTGCAAGGGAGCCCCTGCCGCGCTGACCGGCAGCCGCCGAGCCGGACGGGCGGCAGCGGCAGCGGTCCGACGGGCGATTGCCTCACGTCCACGAGAGCGCTGTTAACTAAAAATAAATAAGCGAGCGAGATAAGAAATTATACATTAGAATAGAAACACGGCCGGCAAGTCGCTTAAGCCGCTCCGAGACAGTTCATTTTATCGCTTTACGGCGCGCGGCCGAGCGCCACGACACGCGGCCGGGCGCACCCGTGCGCTCCCGTGCGCGGGGCGCGCGTCAGCGACGGCAGCGGCAGGGCGGTACCAACGGTGATGGCAATGGCGGTGGCGCTGGGGTAACGGGGGCGGTAACGTTGGTATTAGCGGCAATGAGAACCACGAGGACGACGGCGATGGCAGAGCAGGGCGGTGGGAGCAGTGGTGGCAATGGTTGCGATATTGGTGGCGATTGCGGTGGTGGCAACGGGAGTGGTAACGTTGGTATTAACGGTGATGACAATGACAGCAACAACGGTGACGGCGAGCTGTAGAACAGAAGTGGAAACGATGAAGATGGTCACGGTGACGGGGGGATTGCTGGTGACGACGACAGTGGACACGGCGGCGGTGAGAGATGGCGGGCGCTGCGGCGACAACCGGCGCCGGCGTTGCTGGCGCGCGGGAGAGTGGATGTGGAATTGGCGGCCGTGACACGTGGGCTGGCGGCTTCCGAGCGAGCGCGCCGCGGCCAACGGGACGAAATATGGTGGCGGAGCCACGGAAGGCGTCGCATCGTGATAGTGGCTGCCTGCGCTGCGTTGAGAATGGAGACACAACCGGCTCAGCCTTCCGGACGGGCGGCGACGGTGGCGGAAATACCTCGGACCGTTGAAATTTTTCGGACGTTTTATCTGCAAGGTATTTACATGGACATTGGTTGAGGATTTGTAAATAGATTTATTTGATGCGAAATGTTGGAAGAAACAAAGTAGCTATAAATGCATTTTTACATTGCACTCTTCCCCATAGTACGTCACACTGGTTTTCACTTTTTTGACGTTAAATAAATAAATAATTTACGTGTGGGGATTGTTATACGTTCTGTGTTGGATCATAGTATTCTATAATATTATATTGTAAACACGCGATGTTAATTTCATTGATGAACCATTAATTTCCTTTAAAATTATTTTCTTGATTCGTTATTGTAGTTGTAATCTTGTTCTGAAAGACCACTAATAGCCGTGTTAAATTTGTTATTGGCTTTGAGAACAATGTAGCCTCACTTTTTCACCTACGAAATCAGATAAATGTGAAAATACGCGGTGTGATTCATTATTTCATTCAAAACATACATGTGGGACTATTGAAAACAGGTTTACCACAATATCTTGTAATCATAAGCGATAGTTTTCCTATAGACAGAGAATTCAAAGGTAGAACGAGCAATTAATTTTGTTCATCATTAAACGTTATTGCTGGAATCTCTCAAGATTTTGTTCTCTCCAACCCTCTTCGATATTTCTATATGTTTAATTTATTTACGATAGAAATGTTAACAACTATTTGCAGCATATGCGAAAATTAGTTAAATACACACATCAAATATCCCTGAATTTATGCATAGGTTTGCCCAAAGGGGGCCGTTATTTTTCCTTTATTAACCTAATAATTTGGGGAACACGACCTTGGGTGAAGAGTCTCTCCAAGCTATCTGGCAACTCGGTGAATAGTTCAACACAAAATTAATTTTATCATTGAAGTTAAAGCTTAGTTTCCCTGTAGTATGTTCTATTTATTTACTAATAAAATACGTCATATAAAAAATCAAAAATGAAGCTCAGATTTAAAATTGCCCTCCTCTGATTTAGACTCCTCACTCCTATGCTAAACTGACAAATTTAAAGATTTCATTAAACACGGGTAATAAAGTTTAACCTGAGATCCGAATATTTGAATAGCATATGCGAATTGCAAATGGCACACATCCTAGCCAAATATGTCAAACGGTCTTAAAATTGAAGAATAAATGTGAGTCGAGGGTAATCACAAGCCAAAATATTTACACTAGGATCCCCCTTCATTGCTCCACCTTTCAAAACTTAAAGATAACGTTATTGCTTGTTCATTAAGTGATTTTCCTTTCAAATATTTTGGAGAATTTTTAGAAAAGTTAGTATGGAATTTCCATGCATCAGAAACGGCAGAATAACGATTTCGGAATTGCAACCTATCTTTATCTTCAGGATATAATAATCAGTAAATAATAATAATAATAATAATAATAATAATAATTTTTAAATCGCCAAAACACATTTTATTTTTTACAACCTTTAAAAAATCTATGGAGTTAAACGAAAACCCCTAGACTAATGGCGACTGGTACGTGTTTTCTTTAAGAGGACGAAAATGCATAAACTTCAAGTGAAATGTGCTAGAAATTAGATTTCATGCTTGCGATGGTATAAGAGGAGAAAGGTCTATCAGTTCAGTTTTTCCAAGGCTTAAATTGAACCACATTGTTTGATTACACCGGCTGCTCACGTCTTACACTTGCGTGTCGGAGTATGACTTAATTCACTGTCCATGACGCGTTCATATGGTTTAAAACGAAGCCTTTAAATAGCAGTGCAAGAGATAATATTCTCCTCTACTGCCATACAATCTCATTAATAAATGTTTCCTCGGAGGAGGAAAGGTGAGAATTCCTTGTTTCGATTTCGATTTTTGATTGTTTTCACGGCGCTAAAAGTCGCGCTTCAGTTAAAATGCGGTCAATATAAGTTTGCTCATAGCTGTCAACTCAAAAATTCTACAATTTCACACAAACATAGGACTATTATTTTATTTGGTAATTTCAAGCAAAAGAAGAAGGAAACAAACGAGTAGGACGTTCCTTCATTCCCTGCCGTGAGAAACTTCCACTGCTAGAGTCCTTCATACAAATTCATCAAGCTGGGTTGACTCGTTGTAGCCTTTAATTACCAAACAAAATACAACCTTAGTTAAAATATAAAAAAATTGAGGACTCGATTTCCGGAAAAAATCATTTAGACTACCGTAATCTTTTCCATTTTTAGCAATATTAAAACATTAATTTTAATCAGAAGTCGAAACTTAAAAATCCTTATCCAGTACTTCACTTCTTTAACATAATAATCTTAGAAAATTGGAATAAAGTAGCCGGTCTTAGGATGGCAAATTTTACAAGTCAATTGTTGAAAAGAATTACATCTTTGGAGGACAAAATCGTCAAAAAATAAAAATAAAATTAAAATTTAGAAGTAAAGTAGTGAAGTAAATAATCGCCCTGTGACAGACCGGAAAAGTATTTTTTGGGTCTTTAAGTAAATTGTATTTGTTGATTAAGCACTTCTAAGAGACAGTGTTTTTTAGCATCATTACGGATAATGTGTATAATAGCGGTTTTCACGCCACTAGATTTTAAGCCTGATGTGGAAATGTGAATTTTAAAGGGTAATATTTAGTATTCGCTAAATCGCAAGCGTATAATGGGAATTGAGTTATAGGATATGTTTTAGATTATTCAGTCACGGGTACAGTATGCGAAAGATATTCCGGAGAATGAAATACCCAAGGACGGTTGACAGGGTAGAATAATTTTTACCAGCTTTCGGGAATGGAGTATTTACATAAGAAGTAGACTAACAATTAAAGGAAGTTTATAATATGTTTTCGAGGAGAAAGAAACGAAACACAGCAGTCATGATATAACCAATTGAATTATGTTAGTAAAAAAAAATTCTTAATCAGAAAAATAACTTTACATGTAGATAAAAATCGTACGGCTTTGTCACTAGAGGTCCTTGTCACTGGTGTGATCTTCACTCTTGATCGTCAAAACCAATCGGCTTTGTCGTCGACACTTACACTCACTTGCGTTTCACTACCACACGTCGGGAGTTTAGAAGTGGTCCAGGTTGGGGCAATTCCCCTGAAGAAGATACGTGGAGGGGAACCAGCAAACAACGTGTAGGTTGGTGTCGGATCTCACGGTCCAACGGGGGAGAAACACAAATTCTGGGAAATAAGATGCACATCACTTTCGGAAGTAATAACCTTGATAGCTGACGCGCCCAGTAACACTAAATAATCAATCAATAAACCGACAAAACTAGTTTCAGTCTTCGCCAATTATCTTCATCTTCATGATTGCTATTACTTGTCGCCGCCGCCATTCGTCTTCGTCATCGCCGTTTGTCTTCGTCTTCGTCATCACTTCCAGTCTTTGTCGTCGTCGTCGTCGTGGCCACTCGATTTCGTCGTCATCAACGCTTTTCGTTGTCAGCACCAGCGCCACTTTTCCTCATCACCACTAGATTTTGTCATGGCCAGTTCTCGTTGTTGTCACTCTTCGTGACCACCACTGGCTTTCGTCCTCATCGCCACCTGCCTTCGTCGTCGTCCCTTGTCGTAATTGTCGTCTTCATATTCACTTAACATGGTCGCTCGTCATCGTCGTTATCGCCACCGACCGTCGTTATTATCGGCACTCGTCGTCGTGGTTATCGCCAATCTCTGTCGTTATCGACACCCGCCGTTGTCATCTTCACTCGCCGTCGGTATCGCCATTCGCAATCATAATCGTCACTTGCTGTCGACGTCACTTTTGTCGTCGTCTTCGTGGACATCGGTGACGGCATCGACGTGGCCAGTACAGGTCTGCGTCGTCGCCTTCCCCATCGCCGCCTCCGCCGTAGCTGCCAGGTGCCGCGGCGAGATCTGTATCGCGCCGCGCCTAACTGCCTTCGCGCGCAACTGCCCGATGCTCATTAGACACTCGTAACCCGCTTGCGCCCTTCTGGTCCTGATCTCACTCCCGGGTCCGCTCCTGCTCCTACTACTGCTACTGCTCCTGCTCCTGCACGCCGTCACCACTCGAATTGTCACGATGCCAGTCGTACTCTTTGAGCCAGCCTACTCTCATTTAACGGTATACGTTTCTGTAATACTCTTTCCCATTTCTTCAGCGATGCCTTCACTTAAATTTCTCTGTTCTTCGACTTTCTTCGAACCTTTTCTTGGAAATTATTTTTCACCTTTTTCGCGCTGTTTTCTCTTAAACTCAAACCATTTTATTATGATCATCTTTACTCACTCCTACCCTTCAACATCAATTCTTCATCTCATATCTGGCACCTTCTACCACACAAGTGACTTCGGTCGACTCCATTTCTCTTCGATATCTTTCTCCTCGTCGTCCTTCATTTCGCCTCTTCTGTTGCTTTCACCCACCTTCCCCGCTCGGGCGCAGGAACGAGCCGACAAGGCGTCGTGTCGAACACAACAAACGATCCTGCGGAGCCCGTATCGTGTCCCTTATCCGCGCGCGTCGCCTCGGAGCAAGCCGATAAGCAGGCCGAGCGCGTCCTCTCCTTTCGCGGTGTTATCGGCGTTGGCGCGGCGCTGGCTAGTGCGCGACGCGACGCGATGCCACGCCACGCGGGCGGCCGGCCGACGCACGGGACGAGGTCGCGCGTGGCGGCGGCGCGCGATGGTCCAGATTGGGAGGAAAATGCGGGCAAAAATGTGTCGTTCAGGAATGTGAAGTTTGTAACTTCCGGCCACTGATTTGATTGGATAGTTAAGTTGCTCTTGACGCGTTAACTGGCAACGTCATTAGTTCCGCAGTTGTAATGTTTTCATCGCGGGAGATAGTGGTGATATTCTCCCCGCTGGATGGCGAGATCCGGCACCGACATACCGTCGGCTAGCCAGGTTTTCCCAACCAGGTATCCCCCATCAGTGAGGCACCGTCCCAGCCGGGACAAGCCGAAAGCATGCGACTGATCTACAGGCATGCGTGGTAGTGTAATGCATGTAAGTGTGTGTAAGGAGTGATGATAGGACAAGGAATGGGAAAGAAAGTTTGCGCGTGGTGTGTGCCCCCTTTCTTAGGGTACTGCTCCGGCATTCACCTGGTATTGATCGGAGAAACCACGGAAAACTACCGATAAGAGCAACTAACCGCTAGAATTATCCTCCAGACAGCGACAGAACTCGACGTAGCTATCTAGTTAGTGTCGAAAATCCTGCCACCGTCAGGACTCACCCCCAGGACCTCCAGGTCAGAGACACTACAGTGACATCAGTTTATCCCCTCAGACACCTCTTCCGGTCTCGTTCAGAAATCGAAGTTCGCAACTTTCGTAGCTTCGTTCACTGGATGGCGGGTTTTTTATACAACAAGTAAATAAATAATTGTTGCCGATTCCATTTTCTGGATAATTAGGTAGACTGCTTCTATGGCCGATCTATTCCGTGCTTTTTTAATTAATTCCAGGTGGATGCCATGGACAGAACACTATCCTTTCATTACGTCCTAGAGGCGAGGGAACACCGCTACCTCCCGAGATATAACATGTACACTTACGGGACTACTGAACTGTGACGTTGACGAGCCCGTAATAAGTATTCACTCCAATAAAAGTTAGGTGGAAGGTACATTGTTGTCGAGTGTTGAAAATGAACGCTCACATACATATTTCGTTACCTACTTTGTAATA
Organism: Gryllus longicercus; assembly: GCA_038098605.1. Classification (NCBI taxonomy): domain Eukaryota; kingdom Metazoa; phylum Arthropoda; class Insecta; order Orthoptera; family Gryllidae; genus Gryllus; species Gryllus longicercus. The sequence goes on along the minus strand of JAZDUA010000295.1, from coordinate 1,041,725 downwards.
TTAGTGCGAGTATATCATTATACTCATGTGTAAAGAATGTTACAAATCAAGAAACTTAGATATAACTATGATCCTTGTGGATTCGACTTAAAACATTATTTACAACAAATACGAAAGTTATAAATTATGAGTTTGCATTTAAAATAGGGTAATACAAGGGACCAACATGCAACATTTTAACAATATCGAGAAATTTCGTTATCAAATTATAAAGATATAAGTACGACTTCTTAAACAAACGTCTTTGCCATCATCCATTCATCAATAAGAAAAATATTGTATGGACCATTACAACACTAGAAGTTTTATTATCACTTCTGTTGTATCGCGCGAATTAAAGAGTTTTTAAAACCAATGCATTTTGTCCACTTTTTCGTCTTGCAAACCACCGTGCGTCGGGGGCGGCGCGGGACGGCGCGGGGACCTCGCTTAAGGCTCCGTGCGCGTCGGCGCCGTGTTTCTGGATCGGCTCCCAGGGCGGTCCCGCGCCGACCGCCCACGGGCCACTACTTGGCGCTTCTGTTGTCGAGTCGCTCTGCCCCCCTCCCCCCCCGCGTGTCACGCCCCATACAATAGAGAGGTGCCGTACGCGCCTCTCTATCTTGCTTCGTAATAGCGACGAACTGTTCCCCAGAGGAGCAGGAGGAGGTAGATGAATATGCTCATTCCCAACGATCAATTGGATGTGATTGATGATGGAAACCTCGTCCTCGCTGGTGGAGAAATACTACGTGGCGCCTTTGGACGGCAGTTACTGGTTCGTTCTTGGACGATGTAGGAGGAGTTTTTCGGCACGAATACGTATATAAGCTGATTTCCTTCTGAGAGAATTCGAAGTTATAAGTTTTCGTAGCTTTCTTGTTTCTACATGCTTTTTGTTTGCTTTTAATTCATATCTCTACCTTTCGTGCCCATCGCAGAAGCGTCAATGAACCCACTAGTTGTGAGGATATAATACAGTAAATGAATTCCAATACAGAGTAATATTCGAATTCCTTGTTGCATCTTATTTGCTCTGATTCAGTTACTGATAAACTGAGAAACCCTTATGATTCTCTTCCCCTTCTTCAGCTTCACTTTCACAATCCCTACTTAAAGTGAGCGTATCAACGTAAATGCATAATTATTCTAATTTTAAAAAACACGATTAACGATGTATTAAATAACTATTCTATTGCACATTGCAAAACATTGTATTTTTGTTTTCTCTTGTGCGTCGCTGAATCTAAAACTCATTAATCTTGGAATTAGTTTTGATATTCATATAATGTATACCATTTCACATTTCTAGTTATAAGAATAAATGTACAGATCGTTTCAATATTCGTCTTTCTTCCATCTCCTGCTTGTATCTTCTCGGGTTCAGCTCTCGAAAGTAGCAGGGTTTCTCTCGTTGAGATTATTGTTTTGTATTCATCTTTATGCTAATGTTTTCCTTGGCCGTGACTAGCGATTAATTTTGACTGTGCCACAGGCGACTGACAAACTTTCTGTAACCTTGCGAACTCTTATACTTTCACCAACATCTGTCAAAACATATCTGCATCTGTTTACTTTCTTCCTTTTTTGGCATGTGTAAATTTTCTATGCCTCAAAATACTAAAGGATGTAACACGTCGTATATTCTCGATGTTTTTAAAGACCAGACCAATGGAATCATCAGTAGTTTTTATTATTCATTCTGCTTTCATTAAAGTATCCACGATTTCTCATGTACCTAGTATGTTGACAATAAACTAGATTTTTGTTTCGAGTAATCATCTATTTCTCCCTTTTCTTCGTGACGTAGGGTTCAATATTCTTCACACTAATTAATTGTACTACCTTGTGTCAGGGTGCCAAATTTATATTCACTATGAACTCTAGGGAAAATGATTTTTACCTCCAGGAAGGTAGAGTACGCAACATACTCAAGTTTTTATGTACATTACGAATATCACAATAAAACGTCATATCACGTCACAGTTTTTTAAATATGCTGTGTCCTTATCTTGTATCATACCGTATTTGGCTGGTAATGCAAATACCTTTAAATTGCATCTCTAAGATATGTAGAATCAATACGCATGAAATTTGTTTAAAAATAAAATATTTGTTCAGTTCATCTAGGCCACTTTCATGAGATATGAACAAAATTAGGCTTTCGTGTTTTTCTTACCTTTTGTAGTCGACGATTGCCGTCTTTATTCTCTCGTCTGGTAGTTGCGCTCAAATACGACTAAGTCTTAGTGGTCTTAGTTGATCTTAGTGGATGTTTTGAAAACAAGTCACGTACACCCTCATATTTCCTATTGCGCATCAGTCATTGAATGGAATTATTTTAGCCCTTTACCTTATCGCAATATACATGTATCCAACTGAGACAGTCGGTGTAATACGGAACGGAAATTTGTGTCTGGTTTGCGTGTGCCTTAAATGCTTTCATACATTACAGTTCTGTGGGTTTTATGAACTGAAATTCGGCTCATGATCTGTTGAATTGAATTGGTTCGATAAAAAGCAAATCCTCATTTCACATCGAAAGTGTGCGAAACAATCCCATAACTTCTGTTATGTCTGTGAAAGATTTACACCTAAACTTACACACATTAGGGGATCAATGAGTGAATTGTTTTTTCTCTAAAATCCACATGAAATACAATTGTTTATAGATTCCTCAAAATATAGTTTCAAAGAAGTGAAATAATTCCACGGATGAGTAATGCAAAATTGAAGGAAGGAATTTTCATAGAACCGCGTATTATAAAACTCATGTTTGATGAAATATTGGAAGAAAATTTGCGAGACATTAAATTAGCAGCTTCATAATTCCTATAAGAGAGTTGTGCATGCATTTCTCGGAACAAAGAAAGATGACAATTATCAAGCATTGTTCACAGAATGGTTAGAAAGCTACAAAAATATGTGTAGAATCTGTTTGTAAATTCATGTTCTTAACTCCCATCTTAATGTTTCCGTCAGAATTTGTGTGATATTAGTGATTAACATGATGAACAGTTTCATCAAGATATTGCTACAATGGAGAAGAGATACCTAGAGCTTAAGGAACCTGCAATGATAGATTATTGCTGGTTTCTTGTGATAGAGGGTAAACAGGATTACGAGAGTAAGTGAGAAAGCACTTTTAAGCAAAGGAATAGGAAGTTCTACTTACACGATGTTTCAGTATTATTACACGAATATGAATATTCCATTTTTAACTTATTCTTACCTCATATGAAGCATGCTCATAAAATTTTGTAGTATTATAACAATGCGGACGTTAGTATAGGATTTTGGGTATTTCAAGTACTAAATATGTTCATATCTTTTGAACCCTGCGTTATAGAAACTTTTTATAATGGTTTTTGAAATTACCGTGATAGTTTCTTTTAAAATCACGTACTTTCATTTTGGAAGTGTGAAGATCAATTTTGTTCCCTAATATAATCTAAAAAATGCGTATGCGTTTATGCAGTAAAAACGTCGAATATAAACACTGAAATATGTCGTAAATGAGCTTTCCAATTTATTCCAATGCCATCTTCATACCACGAAAATTGCTTTCCTTTTATTTTTCACATCCTATTTTGCTCATATTTGCAGGAACCCCTCTATGACCTGTGGGAGTTCGAGTCACGTGTGTTAGTTCATCAGCATTGCCAATTGTCAAGGTGGACTCGACGGCACCTCTCTCTTCAGTCCTCCTCTCTCCTCAATACTCGAAACGATTGTGATTTCCTTATTAAATATCATGCATAATTCAAATAGAGGATGTTTATATTAGCTACAGTGAATCACGTATATAGCAACAATAAAAAAATTAAAAATCATATTATTACTACAATATTAATTATATTTATACTAACTTATTATATTATTATTACAATATTAATTATTAAATATTGTAAATAAAGACGATTAACCATAAACGTTTTTGAGCAAAGTACGCACAATAATTAGCAACATGATGAAATATGACACTTTTGAAGAAAACAAATAAAAGATTCAAGATATGCAATACAAAATCATGTTTATATAAGTGGAAATTGGGTGTTTCATGCACATACGAAGTGAGCATGCTTTCTGGCTACTAGAGGAAAATGTACATCTGGATTGAAATCCTGTCCCTACTTACTACCTCATTCAAGTTCAAGTTCAATTTTGTCATGTTTTCCTCACTTTCATCGCATTTCCTCACTTCACACTAAACCCTTCTGAACATAATATATTAATTCATTAATTTATCTCTGTAATACTTCACTTTATTCTTCACTACTACTCACCAAGTCTCAATTCAAATTCAAGATACATTAAAATAAAAACATTAATAAATAGTCAATTTTTTAAAATAAATGTAAATAAATTAAATGATACAATTATTTTAAATATATTTTAATAATATGTATTTTCCCAACATCTTTCACGCGTAAGATAATAACATACAAATGAATTTCTTTATTCTTAACATATAATATATAATCACTAAGTTCAATGGTAAAATATTATATGAAGTTTCTAATTCATTAATTTTTTTTAATAATCGCCTAAGTAGGGCACAAACGGAAGCGTTTTTTATGACAAAGCTGCAATTGAAATGTCTTGATGTCTTGTTCCACTTTTTTTCTCCTTTCAACGTTCAATTGCCTATCAATTCGTACGTACTCCACTTGTTTCGCCGTTGATGCCTAGTGTCCTTCTATATCACGAAACCTTCCTCTCTCAGGGTGCCCCAGTGCCCCCCAGCAGCCAGCTTGTCCTCCGCGCCGGCGCGACCCACTGCCCCGACGACTGCGGCCCAAGGGCTCTGCTCCTCGACGCGTTTGTCGCCGGCCGCCGTCCTCCGTTCTCCCCAGGGGCTCGGGAAATCCTCCCCCCCCGTCCTCAGCCCTGAGGGTGCGCTCAGCGCCGTCCCCAAACCTTAGGAGTAATTGGGAATTCGCCCTCTGCGGCCGGCGACGGCGGCGGCGGCCAGGGCGCCTGCACCGCCTCCTCCACCTAACGAGTCCCCGATCCCTCTCCGTTAATTAAATCATTGTAAATATTAAGCTCCGAAGGCCTGGCTGCGCGGCCGGCCGCCGCCACCGCCGCCGCCGCCGCCGCCGCCGCCGGGGGATGCGGCCACCGCTCCCAGCCATGCGCCCAAATTGATATTTACGCCGGCCCAAGAATGCGCGCGCCGTGATTAGGGCGCATGCGGCGCGCGGCCGCGGGCCGATACCATCGGGTAATTTCCCGCCCGCAGGTTCCTTTCTGTACTGGCAATAAATCGTACTACAGCTGACAACGAGAATCGCTTTTCAGTTTAAAGACGAAAACTGACGCCGCCGGGGAGCTTCCCATTTAATTGGGCTGATGGCCAGTCAACACAGCGGTGGCGGCGGCGGCGGCGGCGGTGGTGGTAGAGGTGGTGGTGGTGGTAGTGGTGGTAGAGGCGGTGCGGCAAGGCTGCGCGCGGCGCAGAGAAGCGCGCTTCGACCCCAAAAAAGGAAAAAAAAAAAGAAACGAAAGAAAGAAGGGGAGAAAAAATCCGGAACGCGAACCGCTTAATTGACGCTTTTAAAAGCTCGGTAAAAGGATCCCGAGCGGGCCGGACGCCGGCGCGCACCCCTGGCGGATGCCGCCGCCGCCGCCGCCGCCGCCGCCGCCGCCGCCGCCGCCGCCGCCGCCGCCGCCGCCACCACCGCCTGCCGCCGCCTGCCGCCGCCGCCTCCGCCGTCGTCCGCTGCCGCCTCCGCCTCCGTCCTCTGCCCGCCGCCCTCCGCCCCGCGGACTATTGGCTATCGCCGGTAATTGGGTATTGGAGGAATCAAATAACAGGTTGCGAGTTGCTATGCACGATGGACGCCCCCTGCCGTCTGTGCAGCTTCATCCGCCCCGCGCCGCCACCAGCCGTTGCCGCCGTCTTCCCTAGCGCTGCCTGCTCAACCACTGCCTCGTCATCGCTATTGCCTGCACTGTGCCGCCGCTGACGTCGGCATTACCTCTGCCTTGGCTGTTCATGCAACATCGCCTTCTATGTCGCTCCACCACCTTACAAGCAAATCTCCAGAAAGTCTCCTAGCTACCATCCTTTCATCTCCACTTATTATGACTAACCGCTTCATATTTACCACTTTCACACCCATACATATTCAACTCGTTGCTTGCCATCACAGGGATTACGAATACTCCAACCAACCCTCTAACACGTTCACTGTCTCTTTCTCGCGTTGCGAATCCGATCCTCTTCCCATCGTCGGTACCTCAAATTCCCTTAACCCAACCACTCCCACCACCACCACCACCAACACCCTCCCGCCTCGCCTCCGCCACCGGCTGTGGGGGGTCCGCGTGCGGCCGCCCCCGAGGGCTCGCCGCTTACTGCACCGCTGCGCCGCCGCCCCGATAGAGACGTCCGCCGCGGCCGACAGCTCCGGGAGGCGGCGCGCGCTGCGGCGGTAGGCGCCAAGGGAGGGCCCGCCCCGGATTTCGCCCGCAGCCCACGATTTCGCCCCTGCCCCCGCCCATCCCCGCCCATTCGGCGCACGCCGTCCGCCGGCCCTCGCGCGTGATCGCCGCCCCTCACCCCCCCCTCGTCGTAGGTGGCGGCCCCTGTGGAAAGTGCAGTACTACCTGCCGGGCGCCTCGCGGCCTACGGCGCCTGTCCGAAACAGCGCCGTTTCCAACAATCAAATGTGAGTTATTGAAATCTAAACGGTACTCTACGAATTCGTAGAACCGCGATTAGTTTTCACAATTTCAGGTAATGGGATACCGAAAATTGAGCAATAAATAGTAATTGAAACATCATTGTTAGTTCAGCTACTCTGGTGGTCGTGAGGTTAATATTTCCGTGCTGGAATTCCCTTGTGAGACGATTCTTGAGATCTTGCAATTTTGCTGATTGTTTTCATTTGGGTGAGTTTTGAAAGTCAATTCTAATTTAGAAATACTTGGGTTCGGAAAACGATCTCTCCCAAGTCAATGCAAATGTTGTATGCCTATTAACTTATCACACTAGACAGAGATGAACTCAAAAGTCGTCGTCGTGTTCGAAAGTGAATTTACAATAGGATCACGTTGATAGAATATTTGAACTGCATTACACATTACTAAGCAATATAATCAGTGAATGTATAAACAGAAATGTGCTGAGTTATTAAGTGATTGTGATTCTTAAGACTTTCTTTTTGTTCATTTTAATGCGTTTTGAATGTTCATCAGCACAGATAGGCTGACGTTTCAAAAGTTCTACAGTTCCACATAAACATAGTTATGAAATTATTGACACCCGAAGGCTGTGGTTTTTGCAGTTTCATATTCGACTATTTTATTTATCTGTGCAATTTGACGGGCGTGTTGTTATTGTGTATTTTTAAAGTTAAATGTTATTTTCTCTCTCTTGGCGTAAGTGATGGGATAGCCTGGTGTGTTAAAGAACTGTCAACTGTGGACAGAAATGACAAAACCGAAAGGAGTTTTAAAAAAGTTTCTTAACAAACGAAATAGAGTCAATCGTGAGGACTATGAGGTTAACAATTTGTGTACTCGTAATGCGGAAAATACGTTTAGTAATGTAAATCGTAGCTCCAGAATTGATCCAGTCACACAAACCCCCAATCAGAGATATCAGCATAGAAAAGGACTAAAAAGCCAGAAAATAAGATAAAACAGCTTCTAGTCATCTAAAAAAAGTTTATAATTCACAATATGGAGCAAGTTGTTTTTACGTAAAATTATACAACAAATATGTTGGGTAATTCCTAGTAAAATCTTTAGGAGCGTTTTTCTCAAAAGACAATGTTTCATTATAAGTGCCACATTTTCTCAGAAACTATTAAAACCAAGCTGTGGATGAACCTGTGCATCTACATTTGCGAAGTTAATATTATTTATTTCAATTTTATAAATAAAATTGTCGTTAAACTTTTCGATTAAACTGTTCTTCAATTAGATGTAATTCAAATTCATTAAGTAACGATTGTATAAATATAGAAGATTTGAGTAGTTACAAGTTCACGAAGATGTTTTCCTTTGGAAACAAATTTCAAATATTTTTTCTGAACAAATGTCTATATTATTTTATTTATTACAGATTTTGTACTTATTACTTCATTTTATATTAGCCACACTAAGGCTCGAACCCTTAAGGTTTACTTGTGAAGATCGTACTGCAGAGGCTCAGTGGTAGGTGAACTCCCAGCAACATATTTGGAGACGAAAAATATTTTTAGATTTTTTGCTATTTCACATTTCGACATTTCATTCGTTGCTTTTGGTTATGTCGTGTCACTAGGCAAACGTCGATCGTTGAAGGGGCAAATCCTTTAAAGGATATAACACCGGCAATGGACACAAATAGTTCTGGAGTCTGAGGATACTACTGCAGTTCTAACACCTGCTAATGATATTCGAAAACTTGTGTTGGTATATACTCATACTTTCTCTACCTCTCCAGTTGTTAAAAGCAATAAGGAGCACTTACAACTTTGGAAAGGATAAGCGTTAGGCGAAAAATATCAGGAATCCCAAGTAGGCAAAAAATGTACAAACATTTCTGGCATACTACGTACGTAACAAAGAGAAAGTGATGTAATACAGCAGCGAATTCAGGCACTTTTTCCTCAGAAAACTCCTATTGCACGGCCCTGATATCCAAAAAGTGGGGCAACTCTCGTTCCTATATGTAGTACATTATTCTCTAACACGTTGTGCAATCAGAATCTACATTTTCTGTGTCCTTGATATCGAAAAATAGGTTTATGGTGAAACGTCCGCCCCTCCCCATCCATCCGTCCGTCCGTCCGTCCGTCCGTCCATCTGTTCGTCTATCCGACCTTCTGCCCGGCCATCTGCCCGGCTACCCGTCTGTTCGACTGTCAGTGTGTTCGCCTATGTGCATACCACCTTACCCTTTCACACGATTTTCTCCTAAATTTATATTCCCCAATCGATCTGGCCGAATTCGAGGCTCAACAAATTTGCAACGGATATTTTCGTTTTTGAGAGTACTTTATATAAAAACTCAAAATTTCCAAAAATTGTCTCAAAAATCGCTGGAATTTCTTTTATCAAACTATTTTCTCGAATAGATCAAAGGGCGTTTATAAAAAGGCCCTGGTCTAATTTTCATTGAAGTCATCGAATTTTTGAAAATTGCGAGCGCCCATTTTTTGACAACCATATTTTTTCCTTATTGAAATTTGCTCTTTAAATGACATATTTTTAAATAACGTTATGTAGAATTTTTCGAAAATACTTGTATTTTCGCGAAAATTGGGGTGAAATATACCACAATTATGTTGTTTTTTCTCGAATAGGGAAAATACGCCTAAAAAAAATTGCGTAGGTCCCGTTTTCTGCGAACACTTTATTTTCGAAATTTGAAAAAATCAATATTGCCAATGTATATTGTCGATGAGAGAATTTTCTCAAATGAAATCTGTTATATCAAATTATATCTTTAAATTAGATCACGCAGAAAGTTTTGAAAAAGCAAGTGGTTTCCGCGTAACTTTTACCTAAATAAAGGCAATTTATATTTTTTTAAACATCATCTTAATTTTTTTCTAGTTTTTTTCCTCAAATGGAACATAGCTGGCATAAAGTCACCCAAGGCCCGTTTCCTTTGAATTTTATGGAATTGCAAAAGTTACAAATAATGCAAGAAGGTTGCGTTGTTGCTGCACATCAGTTTGTTTATTCCATCCAGATGGACGTGGTTGGTGTAATATATTTGAATTTTTGTCTTGCATCAATTTCGTTTTCCAATCTCAAATACTCATCCGATTGGGCCACAGATGGTTGTCTCTTTTCACATAACTCGTGGAACTCCTCCTTCACTACGCATACCATCAGCTGTTTTCTCACGGCTTGCATATGAAAGGTCGATGCTTTAGAAGCACTCCGTAGGATATTAAGATGTGAACATCTTTTATCGCCAAAGACCAATGATATTTTAATTAATTATTCTTGAAAACAATCTTAACATAAGATTATTCTTAAATTGTATCATCCTGGCTAAAGAGGAAACGAGAATTATAAGTTTTATTGAACCTTTTAAAGTGAATTTTATGAAAGCGATCAGCAGGAAACTTTTAAAAATGAAAATGCAAAATCTAATATTGCTGGTATGGCAGTATTTGAAGTCTCTCCATATTATTGCTGTGCATGAAAAATATCAAATACTACACAAAAATATATTCAAGATGACTGACATCTGTATATTGTATATATTCCTGGCATCCAAGTGAAGACACTAGAATGCCCGAAGTATCATTTTCGGGATCACTCCTGTAGCTGATATTATTATAGGCACAGTTGTCACTTTACTGATGTTATTATTATTATTATTATTATTATTAACATTATTATTATTAACATTATTAATAATATTATTAATAATATTTTTCTTCCCTTTCGTCCCATTCTTCCTATTATTCACTCTTCTTTCTACGCTGTCTTTCCTCTTTGTTGCCGGAGCCGATGTTCTCATTTTCGCTTACGCTCGAGCGCCAGCGCTTCCGCGCTCAATCACGACACAATGGGCGTGCGGGGAGGTCGGGGTGCGGCATTTATGGACCGAGGCTGCCCACACGGACGCTTGACCTGAAGGAAGCAGGTGCTGCTGAACTCCCTGGACCACTTCCTGATATTGGACACGGCGGTGCCGCTCCGCGTTTAGTGTGCTAGCAGGAAGAAACATTAGCCAGTGCACCTGTCACAAAAAATAAAATAAAATAAAAACTTCATCAAAATTGAAGATGTGGAGTAGCCGTAATTTAATGGGCGAATATAACGTTACGGTTTGCTGGTAGGGAAGTTTATGTTTACTGCCTACCTGAATGACCACAGTGTTTGGCGCAAAGGCTGGGAACCAATGCTCTAACGAATGCCATTAGTATCCCATTGCGGAAATGAGAAACTTCGTTGTTTTTATTTCTCTTCGTGAATGTGATGCGTTGGGCATGCGTAGGTCTATTGTGGCGATGCATGTTGCAAAAGGGTTTGCAGAGATTATACATTTCTAGATTAGAAATAGAGGAATATAAGTTTAAAAACACACAAAAAACAACCGTGAATGACAGGATATATTTTTGCAATTTCAATTTGTACACATATTGTACAATATTATTTGCGTGTGTTGCGTCATAATCGTAAAATATGCATTCAGTTGTGTACAATACAAATTTGGTATTTACCTCATCTTAACCATTGTTTCCAAGAAGGTAACTTACTAACTTCAGTAATGATCTCACATTCCTTATACATGTCGTCCATTTGCTGGTGCGTTTACACAGTCCTCGAGTTAATATGTCGTGCGTAGAGGGCAACTTGGGAGCGCCTGTACTGGCAAGAATTCATCTCCAAATCGGGACAGACTCCACTGCAGCTGGCGAGCGGTAGGCCGACGCGCCCACAGCATTTCCGGGTCAGTGTGTGACGCGGAGGACACGAGGACGAAAGGAGCAGCAGGAGAAGGAGAAGAAGAAGGGGGAGGAGGCGGACGCCGGAGAGTGAGCGTCACTGCAGCGGGGGGGAGGCGACGACAACAGTAGGCAGGCTAGGAGGGGGACCCGCGTATACAGCGAAATTTCGTGCAAGGGCTCGTCCGAGTTAAAAGTCCAAAGAAGTCCAAGTTAAAATCGTGTTAAATAACAGTTAAAATTATAGTTTGTGCTCATAATAATAATAATAATAATAATAATAATAATAATTTATTATTGTTATTATTATAATCAGAATCAGAATCATAATTATAATAAGCCGGCCCCGTGGCGCGGGCCCCGAGGCTGCAGGTTTGACTCCTGCTTAGGCATAGTTGTATTTGTGATTGTCCCATCACCTCTCATCATCATCCTATCACCTCATTATTCATAAATCAAGCCTTAATAACATTGTACTACCAGGGATTCAGCCGAAAAGCTAATCAATATAATAATTACACACGTTACTCTCCCCAGGTTTATTATTATAATAATTATAGTTATAAATGAATTTGTGATTCAGAAGACGACAGAAAAAGAAAATATCTTGGTCTGCAGATAGAACAGCAATAACTGAAAACAGTGCTGTGGTTGTCGAAGTTTTAAGACTCAAGAATACAATACTCAGAAATCTGACAGAATGTCTATGTTCGCTCGGACATCCGTCTTGTTCATCCGTTCTCACATCGTGGGTAAATGCCGTAGATATTTCTAGGCCCTTCAGAATCCACAAAAATTGCAATCACCTTCGAGTGAAGGAAAAAACTTTTGTTGATTGAAACTGAATTTAATCAAATGAATTCTCAAAATTAAATCAGTCAGAATAATATCACTATAAAAACTCACTTGAACTGTCAGCTCCAACAGTTTTACACCTCTTACTTCTCGCATTCTACAAAACGTGTTTTGTGGGTCCCTGTTATCAAAAGAGTGAATATACATACATGTAGTAAATTACTTTCCATGACACATTATATAGTCAAATCCATGTTTTGTGATCTTTGATACCGAAAACTTGACGACAAAGCGTCAATTTGACGACAAAGCGTCAATTCGACGACAAAGCGACTGTCTGTCTGTGGTAAACGCTAGCACCTAAACTACCTAGAGGATTTTTCCGGCAAAATATTCCAAAAATATTTCTCAAACGATCTAAGTGAACTCCTGGCCCAGAAAATTTGAAACGGATATTTTAATTTTTGGAGATACTTTACAAAAATCCTCAAAAAGTTTTTCATAAATAGCTCAAAATTTTTTCATTAAAAATCCATTTCAATTTTTTTTTCAAATAGAGAAAATTATGCTTAAAGATAATGAAGGTCTCGTTTACATTAAACTCTCCCTGAATTTTCGAAAATTGCTAAAGTTTGTATTGTTTGTTGTGTTCCTACAACTACAATATTGAAGATTTCGATTTTTTACTTAATGGAATCTATCCTTCAAAGAGAGATTTTTAAAGAAGGTAATGAATCTTTTCTAAAATATGAGTAGTTTACGCGTAAATGTGCGTGAATTATGGACATATTTGAAGAAATTTTCTTCAAACCGCGGGATTTGTTTCTTATACAAGTGGCGCAAGTTTCATTTTCGGTGAACCGTCTGTATTTTCGAGGATTACAAAAAAATTAACATTGGGAAAATACAGTATTGATAATAGTATTTTTTTGTTTAATGATATCTTTTCTTTGAAACAAGATCTTCACATAATGTCGATGAACATCCATGAATTTTTGAAAATTCGACAATGCAAATGTTCAATTTTGTTTTTATAGCGTGTGGAATGTCGAGTTTGGTCACGAACCCGGTGATTTAGGTTTTACGTAATTTGCGTGCTAAACCTAAAGGCATCAGTTCGAATCCAACGTGGAAAAAATGTTGCTGGTTGGAAGCAATTTTACAGTTTCAAGTCGTATTATAATATTGTATATTCGATATAAATAATGCGAGAGTGTATGTGCTCTTGAAGCACCATTTATTTTCCTTTATCTCAATTCTATTTAATATTACTATTATTATTATGGAATTTTCCTTTTCACTTCCCTGAAATGGAACTGTGATTTTCTCAATTCACTATTCAGTATTCTGAACTCGGAAATGACTAATCGTGCCCCAATAATGCAAAAACACCAAACATTCCCAAGACCTCTTGATCAATAGCTATAACGCGCGGAAGCCGCAGCGTATGTACCGACAGAGTGGCGCAATATCGGAACGGTTGAATTCAGATATATCAAAGACACTCTATTATTCGTGGACATTGTGTGCAATTATTCATATATATATTTTATTGCAAGTCGTCATGAGAAATTAGTGATTAAACATTTTTCGTAGTGTATATCACTGCATGACGATGGGTAGTTCACTCCAAAAACTCTTTTTTCATGAAAATGTAACATATTTTAAAGATTTTTAAGAGTTGTATTTGGTTATCTTGTACACCATTATTGAAATCTAATTAATTCGGGAGTTTGCTATAATTTGCTATAAAAATGATAAGTAGATTTGAAATGTGTCTTGGTCTCAAATTACAATTGTACTCGCTCGAAAATGTTTCTTTCTTCAATGTGAAACAGTAAAATCACCCCCTTGTGCCTCCATTTGCAGGAAGATGTCACCCCTTAAAAACGTAAATTCATAATAAAAAAAAACCCGTGATGTTTATTTCTTCATTCCTAACATCTAATAATCGGCAAAATCAGAGAGTGCACCTCGGAATGATTCCTTATTAACTTTATGGGAAATACACTCCTGGACATTGGAACGACACGACTGGTGCCCGGGACAAAAAACGTCTTAAGTAAACATTTTTTATTATTAAAAAAATATCCCAGGAGATTCTTACAATCTGTATTAGTGTTTTCACGTTCATATCGCAGTAAATTCCCGAATTGCACTTGAGGAGGGTGAACGAAAGATACATAGCGTGTCGTCAGGGTTCTCGTAAAGTGTAACCATAAGGTAATTGTGATCACGTCGTATGCTTTAGTGTCGATTCATCTATTATATTCGTAACAGCCCAGCCCCCTTTGCACTGCAATCTGTCATCAGTTGGTTTTATTTTATTCTTTCATCATTCTCTGATCGTTCTTTTTCTAATGTTTTTTTTAAATATTGTGTCCCGCGGGATTTAAAATCATGAATTTAGTGGTCTGTGAGGTTTAAAAAGTAGGCGACTGCTGCCGTAGGGGACCGTCAGGGCGTCCGGTATTTGGGTTGGTAGTGGGTCGGCGGCGGCGGCGGCGGCGGCCTTCGACGCGAGACGATTCCAGCGACGGGCGCGGCTGCCGTTCAGCAGCCAGCTCACGGAAAGTAATTACCTTCCCTATCTCGTGCATCTCGCCTTCATTACAAGAAATTGCCGCGTCTCGTGTACGAAGATGGGGTCCGGAGTGACCCGCATTTGAAGTACCAGGCCTCCTAAAGCTTCCGCCACTATTCGCAATGTGATATCCGTTTCCAAATTACAGATTCCTCCCAGGCCTCCTTATCACTCGTTCCATCGCGCAGAGAACACCGAAAGGGACTTTAAATTGAAAATTAAACACCGATCGAAGGAGCCTGGGGCGCTGGCTTGCAGAGGTGGCGCGATGACGGTAGCGCTGGAGGTGGCGGCGGCGGCGGCGGCGGCGGTGTAGCGGCGACGGCTGGCGTCTAGCAGCGTCGCCAGGCCGCTCGGGGCACTATATCATACTACAAGACAATACCATTAGCATAGCCAAATACGAGATTTATGTAGCCGCATGGGACTCAAGGAGCGGGTGATCTATCACGGCTATCGGCTGCCGTCGAGTGCGGCAGCGGCGGCGGTGGCGGCAGAGACGGCGACGGCGTAGACGGCCGTCGTGCCACGCCCGCGGGCGTACCGGCGCCCGCGCCGCGCCGTGCCGCGCCAGCGGAGGCGGTAGCGGCGGCCGTCCTTTCAATTAGCACGTGTCTCGCTCCCGGCCGTGCGCCAGACACCCACCGACTCGGCTACCGCGACCACTACGTGCACCTGGGCGTTAGCCGGAATTTTCTCTGGGGGCAGCTCGACAAGTGAACATTTCACGAAAGAATTTGCAGCCAAAGCAAAAACTAAACTATCGGAGATGTGTTTACGTTCAGTTTTGCATAACATGGACGTTTTGAAACTTTTTAATCTCATCATTGAGCTGTCAAAGATACTGATATCATATAATAACCCTAGCTCTTTAGCCTATACATGTAAAATTAATTCACAAAACACAGTGAACTGTCCAAGTCAAAATCGCCGACGACAGCAGCCGAAACGCGCGCAGTGTTTGTCTCTGGATGGCAAGAATGTTGGAAAGAACAGTACAATTGCAATAAATTATAGGATCAAAACCCACCACTTTTTACATGCCGATACAAAATACACAGCGATACATAAGTACATTTCTTCGATACATACGTTTGTCGTCGTGTCTGCGCCAGACTGTAACAAACAATGAAGTTAATCATCGGCTAAAGTTTGAGTTTTAAGACTTAAAAATGTATAATATATGAGACATTACGTAAAGTCTCCCGATTGAAAATAAAATGTGTTGAAGGAAGATTTTCTGTGAAGTGAAACTCAACTGTGATTAAATGAATGTTTTAAGATTTCATTGTAATAGTTCAGTTTTATATCTGATATGTTTTATTGAATACGTATACCCTGAAAATGGTAATTTTTCGATAAATTCCCAATATCGCATGACATTTTCGGTGACGTAGGTATGAAAGAAAGAAATAGAATGAAGATAACAGAAAAATTTATTAATGACATTCTTCTCTGAATTTCGTCACCGCCAGTACACGCAAAATGGATGCCCGGAGGCCTGGAGACTGCAGCGTGCAGGAACACTGGGCTGGTGCAGGTGCACGGGTGCGAAATTCGGAAATATTTACATACACAATTGAATGAATAAGTGTTATTTTTTAATAATATGAAGAATCGAAGGAATTTTATAAAAGTATAAAGAATCGAATGAAATTCAGCTTCTTTTTGTAAAGCTACTTGTTTGATTATTTTTTACTAATTAAATGAAAAGCTGTGGAAGAATAGGAATGTTTTCCATATTACAATCACTCTCCGTTATTGAAGTACTTCTCGGAAATTAAAATATCTTGGGAAAGAAGTCAATTACGAGTTTCAATCTGCATGCAAACTATGTACATTGGCTCCTTATTTTCTGCATTTCTGGTTGATCATAGTCTCACCAACGAAAGAATTACTGCAAAACGTCCTTGGCCGTTCTCAAGTAATGTTTGCTTATGTTCCTTAACCTTTTGTCCTCTGTTATTCCTCCTCTGTATACATCACGTATTTCCTTTTTTCTCATTACACACAATGCCAAATTTATAGCGTTGTTATCTTTCACATGCCGATATTAAAACTTTGTGTGGATCTATTCCAATACTGCTCATTTTCAAAGAGGTCTTTCATTTTATCCTTGAGTGCACTTAATTTACGAATCGTTTCGACATTACTCATACACGTGGCTGAAGTAAATATTGTTGATCATTAGAAAATAATCTGAAGGAATTATCGAATAGAAACCATCCTTCTTTTTATAATTGAGTTCATAAATTCCGTGTATTGTCAGTCATTTACACTGATTGGAGTAATACTTTTGCTTAAATTAATAGCACGATTTCTCAGTCTGCTCACATTTATCCAGTTTTTGATATCTAAAGTCATCCTTGCTCGTTGGTCGAGTAATTAAAGCCCGGAACTTGTATTAAGGAGGTCCTCAATCATATGCTTTGCCGATGAGATAGACAGGGTTTCGCCAGAGATTTCACGGTTCAACTTGAAGTAAAGAGTGATTCGAGTTTCTAACCCACAGGCAGACCCATTCTTCCCCCAGCGGCTAATTTCTTCACTCCTTTCTCTCTTCCTTACCACATCAGTGTCCTCTAGTCTAGTTAACGATGATTCTAGTTATTCGATGCAATACAGTTCAATAACCGATCCAATTTAGTCAAACCTCAATTGGAATTTATATTTAACAGAATTAAACACTAAATTAAGTTCATTATGTTATATATTCAGAATTCATTCAAATTCTCTCAGCCTTCATGCAGCTCGTTGCGTGTATTTTGCAAATGTTCATTCCCACCGGAGATATGGTATAATATTCTGGGGAAGCACATCATGTAGTACCCAGACCTTTACATTGCAAAAGAAAATTATTCGAATAATGAAAAAAATGCCATCCGCGTGATCCTTGCAAGCCTCTCTTCATTGGAATCTTACAATTGTCTTGCCTTTTTTTAAGAGTCTGTAATATTTGTCACACCTGACTTACTTAACGGTGGGAACATATTTTCATGCAATACTGATATTTATAATTACAACACACGTCGAAGAAATCACGTTTATCAAGTGACTGTATGAACAGCTCACTACCAGAAATCCACATACAATACATGTATATATCTTTACAATGCTCTGCCAGATGACATTAAACTATTTAAGTCGGTACACAAATTTAAGTTAAAAGTAAAATATGTTTTGCTGTTAACTGTTTCTATAAAATTAGAGACTATACTGATCATAAAAAAATAATGTTTCTTTCAAGAAAGCAATGATACATAAATAAATCTTTTACATTTGTTTTGTATTCTTGCAAACATGCATAAAACATGCATATAACATTTAACATGCTTATAACAAATAATGTACTTTATATTCTGGGTCAATAACCCCTATCTTTATAAGGTTTTTGGTCCAGTGTCCCTGATACATTGAGCAAATGCTGAAATGGTCCCTTCTTTTGCTTCTGGATGTAATGTAGCTTCACTATGCGTTTTGTTGAACTCTCCTTTTGCTAGGAGAGTAGGAGTAGAGGAAAGGGTGAGTTACTATTTTGTTAGCAATGCAGAAAAATCAAATCTGCAGTTCGTTTGCCATTGCAAATGAGTTTTCTACAACTCGGGAACGAAAATGTCTAGTTTTTCAAATGTTGCTAATCTCGCGCTTTGTTAAATTGTACTTTTATTTTTTATATTTAACTTTTACTCGTCTTTCAACTTTCTATAGTTAAAATATGGGAAGGGATTCTGGAACTCAAGAAAACGTACGCAGATGATCTTCTCTCCTATACGTCACATACAATTTTTACTGTTTTTTGACTAACTAAATTAATAAATACAAAAAAGTTTTTAAAAGCAAAAGCAGTCGGTTCTTATCTGCCTCTTATTTTGTTATTATAAATTGTCTTGTAATCTCAATCGTATATTGGAATAGTGAAAATAACACTAATTTCTATGCAATCGTTTTTCTTGTATCGGGGTACTACTATTTTCGAAAAATGTTTAGACTTGTCTTTCAAAGAAGAAACAAAGTTAAGAACGAGTGTTATGTATATTCTGTGAACAAAGTTTCGTTCTTTTCTATTGTTCATGGTCTTTTTCCGATAAAATATAAGATGAAATGTTTACTTCAGGTAATAAAAACGTTCTTGAGATTATTTACATAGGGTGTAACAATTGGTTTTCATAGAATAATATATTACACAGCCATCTACCATACTATATACAATCATCTACCAAATACAAAACGCATAGCATGAAATACATTATTGCACATTTTCGATCATTTTTGCAAGTGGAGATAGGGGACAGTTGCTTAATTGGAACTAGTTTCGTATTTTTCATGTCCATGCGATCAGTAAATATTCAGTTAAAAATCCGCAAATATTTACAATGTATGTTTCAGATTTTTTCCCCAAAGTAGTCGGATTGAATTTTTCACGGAGGTGGGATGGAGGGGGATGTCTCTATGGGCGGGCAAGGCGGTGGTTGTTGTCAGGGAAGATCTGTAAGTGGCGACAATTGGCTCCAACTCCATGCGAAGTGTAGATCATGCGTCAAGTGATCTGCAATGAAGCATTCTGAAATGACATGGCCACGTCACGGTCCAGACATTACAATAGACCGTGCCGAGGGAACTGAACCGAATTCCAGTTTTCGCGTACCTGAAAGTCTTCGAAGACTGACAGAACCCTGGGAGGCGGAAAATATCTTTGCAGGGCGGAAAATCCCATATGTCATACTTGTGGCGTGTGAAATAACCCTGGCAAAAATAAATCCCTGAGGCTATTTCCTGTCCTAACGAGATCTCATATTTTCCCAGCCATAGATTTCGGATGTAATTAACTGAAACGGAGTGGAGAAAGTGAGAATCACACCCAAGCGTTTAAGGGGATGCTCACGCGGGCTACTGCCGTTTTGAAGAAAATTCTATTTTTTATAAATTGCATTAATTTCAAGTAAGAATAAATTGAAAACTACTCTTTTTTCAAAAATCTACATGTACATTTTTAATGATATTATTTTTTGGAGCACATTTCATTTAAACATTCATCAAAAAAATCTTTATCATGAATTTTTTAGTGTTGCACTTTTAATTTTTTGCCGATATTGGGATGAGAAAAAAATTTTTTACCGTCCTTATTCCATTGCCGTAAGTCAATTTTTCGTTATCGAAGAACCACAAAACTTGGATTCCGACTACACAACGTGTTACAAGGCCTGGACAATTAAAGTTATTCTATCGAAAAAGTGTGAATTCAGGCGCATGATTACAATACTTTCTCTTTTTACGAAGTAAGGCGGATAAATTATGTTATCAAATTATAACTTTATTATATTATTAAATATAAAAAATATTATAAAATATATTATGTACAATATCTTATAATTATTATGTATTAGTAAATTATATAACTAAATTATATCACTAAAAGTTATAATTATAAGTCACTAATTATATTGTTTCCTCCTATGAAATGTAAGATTAATGGTCGTACTTTGAAATACATTTTTCATTTTTTATGTATTTGTTGTTTCATGCTGTTTTGTTCAGTATATTTACGAGTAAACGTGTTTTTGTACGTGTTAAAACTCCCTTTACTAAGTCTAGTGAAATGTTGAAAATTACTCGTCTCAAATATTATTGCTATCTCAATGAAGTGTAACTTCGTCTTTTTCTTTATATAATCTCATACTTTTCATATATTTGTCAACACCAAAAGCGATGGGTTTTTGCGACTACTTTTATTGTTTTCACAACTATGACCCTGAACTTTGGACACTCATTCCATTTTACGTGAGCTATTCTGTCCGACTTTTATCGGATTTTTTTCCGACATCGCCCGGTCACTGCTGGGTGAACATTTGGCAAGTCCACGCTGTGCTTGTTTGTTGTTTGGAATCTCATTTCACTCTTGAATGAACACACTGGCAGGTATTTTCGTCTCGAAGCTCTTCTTCGAATACGCATTGACATGTGAGGTACCGCGGAGTATTTTTACGAGTTGACGAAGGTTAGTGTGCATTTTCATCTTCCTTTTTAGCTTCATTTTCCCCTTTACCCTTTGAGCAATATATTCTGGCACCAACTCATAAACTGGATCGTTACTTCGAAGCACGTTTAAAGCACGTGTGTTGTTTGCAGAAAGAAGCTGTTTAAACCTGGTGATGTCTAGTTTCAGAGGTAATAGTAAAATTTATTTACGAGTAATATTAGTTGTAGAAATACAGCGAGTATCAGTTCGAGGAATATGTAATTTACTGAAGCGAAGAATTTGGGAGAATGCCGAGATAGATGGCGAGAATCGATCAAACAGGCAGAGAATAATACCATCGCGAAATGCTAGACAGTAGCACAAGAAATGTTTGGAGAAATTATGTGATTTGAAAACGTGCAGCAATTCGGGGTAGTAACGATGTCGATTTTAGAGTTAAAACCTCTAGAAAACCATGCCACTTGGACAACTCTTCATAGTTCTCTGCTGAGTGATAGCTAGAATGTACGATGAGTATCCAGGAAGTATGTTTCCCTAGGTCGTAAACAAGAAAGAAAACATAATGAATGGGAAAATTTTATTTTAGCAGATATCGCACAAGTTGCATTATTTTTTTGACAATTATCACAAGAACTAAGACATTCGTCATATCGGAGGATCAAATTTTTATCCCTATGTTTTAGCAGTCAGCTCCCTGTAATTGGTTCCAATGTTTGTAACCCACCTGCAACTCTGCGTCACTGTGATACATGTAACGCTGTCAGAGCTGGAATTTCTTGAGGAGTAAGAAAAGATGGAAATCGCTGGGGGCGAGATACAGACTGAAGGGTGGATGGTCAAACACCTTCCAGTGGAACTTCTGGAAGATAATGCTGTGGAAGATATGCTGTGAGCTGAGATTTGTGTAGCCAACCGTATGGCCATCCACCGTATTGTCCTGATCTGGTGAATTTCTTCGCTCAATTCCACATGGATATCGAAACTATAAACAGCGCGCGCGATCCTTCCTTCCCTATTTCTTCCTCTCTCGCGCAATTAGGATCAACCAATTGACCAATCCCTCATTCCCCGTCCCATTCCCCCACAACGTAAAAACACTCCTATAGTTCGTCAACTAAGCAAATGTCAGACCAACATTCATGGTGGATTAAAGAATCAGGGAAAGAAGAAAGTGAAGGGTTCCGTACATTAACATTCCTCGGCCCATCCTGTGACCGAGATTGCTAAAGCAGTAGTGTCGCAGCGATCTCGGGCCGAAGAATCATGGGGGTTCCAGTCCCGCCTCGGACATGTTGGTATTTGTGTTTGTCTTTTCAACCCCTATCACCACCATATCATTTCATCTAGTTCACAGTTACCCATAACGTTAAAAATAATAGTGGTAGCCAATTACCTAGATGTTGATGCGACCTTAAATAGCAAAAACAACATTACATCAAGAGTTTTTGAAAGCAGAAAGCTTCAGAAACGCTAAACAATTATTATTCTGTAATGCCAATGACTAAGAATTATGGCGATATCTGGACATGTGTGAATGATTAGATGGCTGGGTGATTATGAAGATATGATATCACTCAGCTACTATGGAATGAGTTGTAGGGGAAACGAGAAATCCCTTACAAATCCTACCGCGAACCCGTTTTGCCCAACACATAGTGCATAGGAAGCGACCGGCTTTAGAACCTACGTTTAGTTTACGTTAAGGGTGGAGGGTGGAGGGTGGAGAGTGGATGGTGGAGGGTGGAGGTGAGCGGAGCGGTATGAGAACTGAACAACGGGGCGCCCAAAAAGCTTTCCTAGTCCAGGGCCATGTCGATAGGGGGAGATGAATGTTCACCACCACCCCACACCCAGAATTCCTAGGACACTACTTATTTGGAAGATTAGAGTTTTTTTTAAGTCTGATATTTGTATACTTGTACCTCGAATGTATAATAGTTAATTGTTATGAAAAGGAAACAATAAAATAGCGTTTGTTATAATCCAATTCATTCTTTCCTCTACATTAGTCTTCTATGACACCCCCCCGGTACCGAAAAATCTTGGTAGCCCCTTGTCCCTGGACCGAATTCTATTTCATTATCATCAAGCGAAGGTCCTACGGCTTCTGCCGCATCCCCCGTTTCAGCCCCCACAGTGTCCTTTTCTTTCCCTGTCCAGAAAAGGACATCTTCCCGATTCAGTTTCCTCTTTGTCATTGCTCATTCAATTCCTTGAATCCATGTTGTGGTCTTTCCCTCTTTCTACGCCTAGCTGGCTGGTAAAGAGAAAATAATAATAATAGGTATTCTTTTCTCTCTCTTTTCACTGATATATCCATATCAGGTTAACTGTTTGTCTTAAATACTTTGGAAAATAGCACCTTTGTTGGCAGTTATTTCTATTATTTCTTCACTGGAGATGTGTTCAAATCTGGGTAACCTGGAGGCCTTTTTCAATAAATCTATTTGTACAGCTTCAATCATTTTCATGTTTTTCTCCGTGATAGTCCATTCCACTCCGTACACTGTAATAGGTTCAACGATGACCTTGTACATGTTTGTTTCGGTTTTTCTCCCCATACTTGATGGCAAAACCAATGGTTTTAGTACGTGCATTGTGGCTCTACCCAGATGTATACTGTGCCGTGTGTCATCTTCACGTGACTTTTCTTGATTGATGGTACTTTCAAGGTATGTGTAATTCCTTTTAATTACAACATTAGGTAATACCTGAAGACTTATTCATTCTTTTACTATTGGGAGGTATTTTTTTCTTCATATTGTTGTTGAAATCTTTTTGGTAACCCCCAAAATTTTAGTTCTTTTGTGATATTAACATTTTCGTACGATTCCATTTGCTGTGCATGCGTTGTGATTTTCAAATAGTCCATGGCGCATGGTTGTCCTCCGTCTGTTGTTATCTAAAGCCCCCCCATTTAAACCCCTTCCAGCAAAAAAGGTTCACCTCCTTACATTTTCCAAACGTTTCCACATGGGATACCACGTTTTACACCCGAACTTTTCGTATACTTCATTTAAAAAATCATGTAGCAACGGTTTTGCTGTCTGGGAGTGCACTGCACACGTGGCGCAGGTGCACCGGAGACAAGCGCGTTGTGGCTTCTTCCCCCGCGCACACCCGAGAAAGCGGTAGCCACCGCCGCCGCCCCTGTTGACTTTCTGCGGGACAAAAACCGCGGCCGCGCCGGCGTTGCGCAAGACGCCATCCTCTCCTGCGGCCGGCTCGCCGCCGCTGCAGCCGCCGCAGTCTACGGCCAAGGCGGCGTCTCCGCAGGGAGAGGGCGCCCTCGGGAAGTAAACGGTAAAAGACCTGAATTACATAAACGTGTGTGCTGCATCTGCATTGTGCGGAGGTGAAGAGGCTAGCGTAACCCAGTCTTGAACAGTGTGCAATTGTCTGGAAGCAAATAGACAAAACATATTCGTACGCTCGAAAATTGTAGATAATAATGGGTCCGATTTTACTTCTGCAAAAATGTTACTTTAATGATGGTCATTATGATTAAGCTTATATAAAACTTACACATTCGTCTTCTGATCGCTGATGAATTTCTTTAAACAAGGTAAACGAAAATATATTTGCTATTCCAATTACAAGATAGTATTCAGTATTTCAAAGACTACATAATATTTCGTTCTTATAGTTAAATGTATATTAAAATTCTATGTATAAATATTAGACATACACTAATAAGATGTAGTAGCTAATGCTGCTGATTTGCTGAGCAACCCATTAAAAGTAGTAATAACAACTAGTATATTATTTTTTCGATGACACTTCAGGCCTGTTTGGTCCTATATTTAACGTCCACGTAATCTCATATCTGTGAGAATCTTTCCTGATGAAGGCTGGCGGACCACTTGGAAACAGAGGATCAGGCCAACACGAAACCCTGACAGTGAGAATGGAAACAGGCTGAAGACACCACTCTAATCGTATCACATTGTTTAAGGTACTGCTCTGGCATCCGCCTGGAATTCATTGGAGGAAACCTCAGAAACAACCGATCAGGCCAGAAGGAACAGACCAATCTCTGGAATTTCCGTTCACACATCAACAGCACTTCACCAAATTACTTTGCTAGGCTCGATTATCTATTACCCTGAAGACTCGACATGTCAAGACCTCCCAATTCACGAAGTTCCAATGGCGATCTTGCAAACATACGCTACAGCACACGATAATAAAAAGAATTACACAATTGCTTATTTTTTTGCGATCTCAAGGTAATTTCGAATCGATTGGGACATCGCGCAGTCTTCAAGTTGCAATGGTTCTCCTATAATGTTAATCATTTTAACCCGTTAATGAAGAGGATTTGGCAGCAACTGCGGACGACAAACACCCTACAAGAAATGGAGATCCAGTCTGCATTTGTCTACTTGAAAATTGGGTTTAAATGACACTTCCTCACGAGCACACCAAACTGGCTGCCGGTGCTCTGCAGAGACTGCGGTTTGTGAGCTGGACGCTCTTTCCGTTTCTCTTTATTGTCGGTGCAGCTGTAGAGTGAGGAAAACAGCGTGTCTCATACTACAGAAATTTAATAGTTTCAAGAGTTTTGTGTGTACTTTTCACTCTATCCAATAATTCAAATTATAATGTAGTTTTTAATTTAAAAAGATATTAGTTTAAAACAATGACTATGGTGTGCAGTAACGTAATAATAAAAACTGAACACGATTCAAGTCATATAGAATTGATCAAATCTTCTAGAAATTTGTATTTTTAGTATACCCTCAGTGTCTCGTATAGTCTGCTTTAGAACTCCCACGTATGTTAGTCCCCAGCAGTCTATATTGTTAATATAATGACGCACTAAAACCCTTTTTGCAGATAAAATGTTGTTTATAAAAAAATATTGAGTTTGTTCAAAACTTCTGGGCGCGCCGTTATATCTGATGTTTCGCCAATTTCGTTTTGTGAAGCCCGCCTCCGTTAGATAACCCAATAAACAACTGTTCATCATTTTTCAAAGGGTACAAATTGTTATTTACATATGCATTTTGATAAATGGTAGTATCAATGGTAGTGGTAAGGCAATATGTGCCTTATGAAAATTGTTACATAAACGCGAAGACGATGATGAAAGCGGTGAAGAAGAAAAATATGATTCTGAAAATAATGGATAAATAGATATAATTAAAGTAAATGACGGTGGTGTATTGGATTTTGATGGCGAAGTGGATTGTGATAGCGAAGCGCATGGTGATGACGAGGAGGTCGAGGAGGAGGGCAAGAGGAAGAGGAGAGAGGAGAAAGAGGGGGAGGAAGAGAAGGAGAAGGAGGGAGAGAAGGAGAAGGAGGGAGAGAAGGAGGAGAAAGAAATTGTCTGTAGGACGCTTGTGCGGAAGGCCGCGGGCGGGCGAGCGAGCCCAGCCCCAGCCGACGAGGCCGCTGTTTGAGGAGCGCGCCTCCGCGAGTGCCCTCGCAAGCACCGCCTGACCGCCCCTTCCCCTCCCCCTCTCCCCGGCTCACAAGGGACGAGCGCCGGACGCAGCGCCGCGACGGAAGGACGGGCGCACATGCGTGTGTTTGAGTGCGTGCGTGCGTGTGCGTGAGTGCGTGCGTGCCAGCGCGCGCGCTCGCAGGCGCACACCTGCCCGCCGGCCACGGAAAGGAAAGTTCGCGCCCGAAGGAGGGGGAACCTCCACGTTCCGGCCTCGCTCAGGTGCTTCTTCGATATTTGAGAATGCCTGGATGACGTCTCGGAAACCGGGTGCCTTCGATTTTGAGAGCGCCGCGCGCTGGGGGAGGGGAGCGCACACTCGCGGCTGGGCTGCGCCCGCAGCGCCCGAGCGGCGCAGAAGCGTGTGCTTCCATGGATTCGGTCGCAGCAAGACGATAGCCGGCGTTTTACTACTCCCATTTACTGCACTTTTTTACTGTAGCGTAGCAGATATCGGTACGTCATCACAAACTAATTTGTCGTCAGTTTCAACAACAACAATCAAAATTCGGAAAAACACTTCATTAACACTGTTTTTTAATATGTACACAGTATCTCTTTCTATACCGAGCCCTTCCCCCGTTTCTTCATACCTTGGTTAGAAGTAAGTCTTAATATAAAACATTGTTTCTAATTAGGACTTTGGCAGTATTCCTATTGAAATTGTTGTTTATCTTCATTTATGCTGTAAACTCTACCTGAATTACTTTGGATTTTTTTATCATCTGCATTCTAATTAAAAACTTGAATATACAAAATATATTCTACATTTCTTTGAGTTTTACATTCAGTGTGATTTCTTTTTCTTCCCACTTATGAGTTGAGACTCACAAGTTGAAAATCATCATATGAACGTATCCCTGATATTATCATCATAGGTTCGGGATTTTACCAAAAAGTTGGTGATTATTTTGTATGGGTGGAGAGGGATTGGGTTTATGTAGAGGTCAACTGATGCCACACGTTTCTTATCCTGTGGGTGTTTGGCAGTCGCGCTCGTTGATCATCAACTGTCACCGACACCGAACGCGAAGCGACACCTCATTGAACGACAGGGAGGAAGTTGAAGTTGACTGTTCGGTAGCAGCCGATATTTGTAAGGGCCACCGGTGTCCATCATAATTTTAGCGCTCACGCAATGGAAGGCTTGTATTGTGTTACATTGGTGCGGAGAAATGCTGAGAAACTATTATATATGTTGCCCCACATACCTAAAATTAATAGGTAAGTATTAGGTCTTTACTTTCAAAGGAAAAGTAATCAAGTTTGTTTGCTTATCAGCCATTGTTTCACCACTAGTTTGTTTATTATGAATCTGTTATTGGATATCCAAATCTTTTCGAAAAAGACAAAAATTGTATATTATGGAATAATGATGTAATGGTGGGTATTAATATACGTGTGCAAAGTGTATCACTACACTAGTGGGAAGCAAGCGTGTGAGGTTAAATTCATAGAAATATTCTTTGGAAACAGGGAAGAGCATGTGCTGGGTAGCTGCGGGTGGTACTCGTGTCAGCACTGGAAACTCAGTCGAATAGAACATTAAATAAAACAATGTCCTATTATTAATTACGTCTTAATTGTTGGTTTGTGAACTTTCATACATTTGGAGACGCTTCATTTAAATTAGTATTTATTTATATATAAGATTTCGTTACAAATTCTTTGCATCTCTTTCGTAAAACATTATTTTAGTATAATGTATTTATTTCGATATCTGTCATTCAATCGGCAACCGTTTTGCAAATGAAGTGAAATTGTTAAAAGTCGTATTGTTGCATGGAGTTAGCTCGTGCACGGACACATCTTGAATGTATTTTTGTACACATCAAAATACATAATAAGCATTGTCTTCGGTGAAATTTCACACTCACAGTCGACATACATAGTTTTCTTTTTAGGTTTCTTTCATGTACGTTCAGGCTAGCACTGACTTGAACATTGTGCATTCAAAAGTTCAAACTTTAAGAAAGAACTAACGTCATCCAAACCTTTTTGAGTACTCACACCATTTCTACAGTTTCACATTCTGCCCCAGATTTGTTCGTGAAATATATTGTACGATATGAAAGGACTCGTTAGCAGCTCGCGAGATGTCATTGACAAAAGTGGTAGTCACATATTGTCACCGACAATGTGCCATTAATGTTTATTTGACCGTTATGATACTCGCTGTATGGAGAAAGACCATTCCATAGATGTGTAAAAAATTTCACACTCGTGTAAGTCGTACAGTGTACTCTGGTGCCTATGTAAGTTACACGGTTACACATACTAACAATTAGCGTACGCTGCTGTGTGTAACAAACGTGAATTATGGATGTTAGTGCCCCATAGCTAACCGTTTTCCATCTCCTTACAGTCCTTTTTGAAAAGATTTCGGGATGGGGTAGGCTCTCAAAAAGGCAAGTTCCTGAGCTTCAAGACATCTCCGAAGAGTGCGACAAATACCACTTGCTTGGGGTTTCCTCACATCTGTCATTCGCGTAAAACCCGGCAGGGCGGTGTATAAAGAAGATACTGTTGTACTTCATTTTATAAAATTATGGAAATGTTCTTTACAAACTGGTTATTGCATTATTAATCACGTTTGAATGAATATTGTATAGTACAGGTTTATTCCGTGAACGACAATTTGTAAACATAAATGTATGTATATCACGTTTTTGTCTTCATTTTCTTCTTATTGCAGCTTATGTTAATATAGTGGTTTCAAAATAAGTGGAGGACCAAATTTAATGCATCTTCATTCATTCAATTTGCGAGAGAAAGAGAGTGCTTACGTATAATTACTAGTCAATTTGATTCGTCGAAGTGAACGTTCAATTAATCTTAAGTTAACATTTTTAGAAGTCTTTGATTTTGTGTGTACTGTAAATTTTATACACATACTTGTCATTAGGCAAATGTAAAAACACGATTCCTTCAATTAATATTTCACATGTCACCACATGTAATTTCACTTTAAACTTTCAGAGTACCTGCCATCAAATATTTCAATTTTGAAGGTACAAAAGAAGATTTAAATGAATTAAGTAGTCATGAGAAATTCATCTATAAATGTTGGATCTTATGTTTTCTTAAAATTAAGTAATTAAGTATAAAATTTCCACAAGAGATTTTCTTTGTTAGGACACACAACTGATTGAACTATTCCAAATACGAGTTTTTGCCTAACTTTAATATTTTTGTGATCACAATTGTCTACATATTATTTCCGCGTCTATCAGTTTTACGACACATGTAATTTAGTTTTGCATATTTTCTGACGTACAAAAGATACCATGTGATTACAGACAGCGATTCTCTTGATTGGTGCGTGATATGCGAGTTTTGTTCGGAAAGTTTTGGTGTAAGCCTCCAAAATTTCGTGGATTGCCTCACATCTTGATTCAAAACTGAAACAATTATTAAAACTGTAGGAATATTGCTTTCACGAACCCGCATTAATGTATCTCATAAATAATCTTTGTACAAAGGTCAGAAGAAATCATATGAAATGAAAACAGTTAATTGCTATATTTGGTTCCCGTTAACATCGGATTCCGTGTTACGTTTCTTCAGAACTCAACAATAAAAGTCACATTTTGAGAGAATTCTGAGAATAAAATCGCGTGTCTGGACCGTGTACTTTCGAAGTACGAAAATGAATCGCGAATCGCGTACATTTTTCACATTTGAAACGGCAGGCGACAGCGATTAGGCTGAAAATACTCGTTCAGCAAGTGCAAGGTGAGAAGCGGGATTCGGCTCAGCGGGAAAGGAATTGAATCTGAATCAGACCATCAGTACACGCCGACTTCATACATTATTGAAGAGGGCGTTACTGTGCCCGCCACTCGTTTCGGTGGCGGGCACAGTATAGCGTCGTATCGCGTGTTATTCGTGCAAACGTTCTTGGAACATGTTGCACCTCTCAGAGGACACAGCCTACCCGCGTTTCACCTATATTTCATCTACATGTTTCCTCCCCAGAAAGTAGGTCACAACAATTACTATTCCGCGTATTTTCTTGATTCTTGGAACGACACGTGTCATTCACGCGAATTCAGAATACACAAATGTTTATGTTAACTGCTGCATTATGCATTACAAGAGGCGTATTATTTGGAGATATTTTGTTTATTCCTGAGGGCGATTGCCTTGTCGCCTGGAAAAGTGCTATGTAATCATGTGTACTCAGAATTTTGTTGGTTAGCGTCTTGCTGTGATTTCCATCTCGTGCCTTTTCTTGTATTTTCAAGGGTGAATAGTACCCGTTTCTCTCTGAACTCGAGAAGTTGTGACTTCGGAATGGATGTTTAGAATTTGTGTTGTCCTGAGAACATGTATTTGCTGAAACAATGGGAGAGAATTAGTTTTTGTCATACTGTGACAATGCGTAGTGGAATATTAAATTATTCGACATCGTTCAGTTTATTGAAATATTTGCGACTGACCATGTTTAATTTATTTTTATATTAAAAGTTTTGATTATTCAACACGGGTTCGATCTATTTTATATGCGAAATACTAGGCATAACTAGAAAGCATTGTTTAGGATGTATGTTTTAAAAGACATATCACTAAAATGATTAGAAACACCAGAAACTTTGTCAGACACTCTGAAAAAAAAACTGCCTTTTGTTTATAGCAAAGGAAAAGGTGCGTCCTTGACTTAATGTGTGACACATGTCAATGTTTGAAGTTTCAGATCACCCCATCGTTTGTGAGTTTTAGAATTTACTTTCTTATGAAAATGTAAAACAGCTAGTAAATAATGAGGGTATCTTCACCATTTATAGGCATATTTTAGCATCCCTGTCGGCACATTAAAATCTCGAAATATAATAACAGTAAATCTCGTTTCTTAAGGAGACCGAATGCAGGGCATCGAAAGTCCCGCGGTTGACGCCCGTTGCTGAGCCGGGAAAGTGCCGGGCGGGCCCGGGAGGCAATTGCCGTGCGAGGGTTCGAACTCGTCGGAGGCCGCGGCGCTGTTTGCAGAGGCACCTCGGCGTGGGAGAGCGGAAGCCGCCGCTGGCGCTGATAACCAGCGTGGGAGCGTCGCCCCCGCCGCGCATCCGGCCGCCCCCCCCCCGCCCTCGCGCCCAAATCCCCGCGCCTCCACCGCCCCCGCCGTGGACGGCTCCCACACCGCCACTGCCGCGCCATTTGGGCCATCGCTACCGTCGCAAGCCCCATCAATACCACAAACAATACCACCACTGCCGATATCTCCAATACCGCCAATACCGACAATACCACCAGTTACCATCACCGCTACTATCATCACCATCATCATCTACCACCTACATTCGGCAACGGGCCGCCCCCGCCCCCGCCGTGGACGGCTCCCACACCACCACTACCGCGCCATTTGTGCCGTCGCTTCCCATTCCGGCACCATCACGACCGTCACATCCGCCGTCATAAACACCACCATCAGTACCACGGACAATGCGATCACTGTCAACATCATCGCTATACCCAATATCGCCACTACTGACAACACCAACACTGTCATCAACACCACCACTAACATCATCGTTACTATCATCGACGACACCCCTGTTACCAACAGCACTATCACCAACTCACGAGTCATTCACGTGAATTCAGAATACACAAATGATTTTGTTAACTGCTGCATTATGCATTACAAGAGGCGTATTATTTGGAGATATTTTGTTTATTCCTGAGGGCGATTGCCTTGTCGCCTGGAAAAGAGCTATGTAATCATGTGTACTCAGAATTTTGTTGGTTAGCGTCTTATCAAGCATATCACCACCACTATCACCATCACCATTTATCATCAGCTCCAACACTATCACCATTACCATCTATCACTGACTTTACCACATCCACCACCACCACCACCACCACCACCATTGCAACCATCTCCACTGTCGCCGCCAACACTAGCGCCAAAACCACGAACGCTCCTGGGAGCTTCTTCGCTATCACTCCACTGTCATATCCCATCAACCACCATTTCCAATATAATGATCCCTACCACTTCCATGGTTCCCCGCCCCTGCTTCCGCCTCGTACCCTCTCCTCCGCCGCCTCTGCCGCCGCCGCAGCCACCGTCGCCGCCGCCGCTGCTCCAATTGAGATACTCAGGCGCTCGCCGGCGGCCTCAACAAATTTGAAACGAAGCGTTCGGCTTACGCCTGTAATAAAAAACCGGTTGGGAGGCGGCAGCACTCCTCTTGTTGGAGCGCGGGCGGGGGAAGGGGTTATTTTCCTCACAAAGGAGATCGTGATCAGCTGCGAAATGTACGTTTGATCTCGTTCAAAGGAAGAGCTAGGTCAGATGGGTTTGTTTACAGACGGTCGGTGCAGATCATTTGAAGGCTGTTGGAAAGAGTGTCTTAATTTTCTTGCAGGTGTTAGTATGCATGTTGTCGAAGCACAATATGGAAATGTAGATTTATAACCCATATTGTCGAAAACTTGTTGTGGGTGGGCAGAGGAAGTTAGTAATAAAGTTACGATTCTACCCAGTATAATCGTTGTAGCAAGTGCCACGGTTAACGGGAATGCCGACGACAAGCAAATGAAATATTCGTTTTGGCGGGATTACTTTATGAAGAGAAAGCGTAAGCACGTGCGTAGAAGGAAAAGTGCTAAGAGACCGAAATTCTATCTCAAGCGGCATATGATTGCCATAATTTACCGGAAGTCCCTAAAACTGGTGTAATATTGCAATGCTGTATGCCTTATTTCTTCGAATCATCTCAAAGAACTGAAACGACAATATTGTTTTCTAATATATAATTATATAAAGAGACGGCTTGAAGAAATGGACTCCATGATTTCCTAATTTATTATTGCAATTTCTGAACTCGTTCATAATAGCTGTGAGTGAGAAAAAAATGAAATAGTTGAAATGTTTGTCAAATACAGCGCCATCTATCACGAAACGGAAAAAAAACATAAATACAAAAGTTATGTATTTTCTACGAGAATCCGAATCTGCAATGAATAATGGGTGTTTCCATTTCATTTTTTATTTTTCTCCACTCCCACCCTCGGGGCTGTAGGGATGGAGGGTCGAGTTTGGTATCATTGATGGTCCCTCTCGTTACAAATAACTTTCATCATCCGCTTTCTTGATCCGATGCGCACTTTTCGAGATATTTTGAAAACCAATTTGAAATGGAACCCCTGTATTCTTTTTGTACTATCGTATCGTATAATTTAGGCATTTTACGTGCCGCTACAAATGCGTGAATTTAGATTTACTTTCTCGCCGTACTACGTTATCGTATGACGTAGCAAAGAGAAAGTGCTGAAATGCTGTAGCGGAAAGTGGCGATACCTCGTGAAGAATACTCGTATTGTGGGACACTGATATGTCAAAAAATTGATAAATCATATTTGTCTCGTATGTAGAAATTACTTTTTCTGAACAGCTTTGTAGTCAGAATCCAGATTTTGTGGATCTTGCATATTAAAAAAATTGATTTACTACAAAACGTCTGTGGTCAACGCTAGCGCCTAAACAGTTGAAACTGTTTTCTCCAAACTTGATATTCCCCGGTTGATCTGAAGAAACTCAAGGCCTTGCGAGTTCGAAACGGATATTTTAATTTTGGTATTCTGTACATGAAGCCTTAACCACATTTTTGAATTATTCTAAAAAATGGCTTCACATTTTTATTAAACATTTTCCTTCACTAGAGCAATGAACACAGGCGCTGATTTAATTTTCCTTGAATTCTGAGTTTGGGAAAATTTCAAAAGCTCGAAATTATTTCAGGTATTTCTTACAAATACACACTGAAAATAATATTCCCTTAATGAAATATTTTCTTCAAAGACGTCTTGAAATAATGTCAAGTCCAAGTTTTCGAAAATTTGAGTAGTTTTCGAGTAATTTTATGTGAAATAGAGTCAATTTTTAAAGTAATTCCCTCCGAAACTCCTTTCGTTTTGCCTTTATTTTTTTTCCTCGATCTCCCGGGAAGGAAAAAATCACTAAAAATGGCGTAGTCTTATTTTTGGCAAATTGAATGTATTTTCGAACAACATGGCAAAAGCACAATGTTGATGGAAGAAATGCTTTTCCTTATTGGGATCTACTCTAAAAAAGGGGAGGTTTCAATAAGATCATATACACTACTTTGAAAAAAACATATGGTTTTTTCGTAATTG
The DNA here is from genome assembly GCA_038098605.1 of Gryllus longicercus. NCBI lineage: Eukaryota > Metazoa > Arthropoda > Insecta > Orthoptera > Gryllidae > Gryllus > Gryllus longicercus. The sequence continues at coordinate 1,007,385 of JAZDUA010000295.1, read as the reverse complement.
TTAATGTAAGAAAAGGCAACGTGCTAAAAAATCTTATAAATGGCTTCAAATTTTTTCTTCCATTTTCCCCCCTGAGATTGAACAAAGGACGTTTAAGAAAATTGCACAGGTCTCATTTTTAATGAACTCTTAATTTTCGAAAATTGCAAAGGTTACAAATAAAACGAGATTGTATATGCTGTTTTAGCACCACTACTTGCGCAAACACGTGACACGAAAGCGCAAACACGTGACGTCACCATGAAAAAATATAGCATTATATCAATTACTGTAAGAGCATGGGGATACAATTAATTTACAATAAATCTTTAAAAATGTCTATCTGACAATATTTTGACAAGAAAATAACAAATTTCATTTTAAAGTATTTCTATTACTTCGGATTGATTTTGGAACGTCATTGCAGAAAATTTCTTCAATGTGATGGGCACTCCATTCGTTTTTAAACATCCAAAATATTTTAGTAATTTCAAAAAATATTCATATTCATTTTTCTGTGAAATACTCAATGCGAAATTGTACTTTTACAATATATTTCAGTATTCACTGTTTCTATTTCTATTCTTTACTTTGTGAAATTAACTTTCTTCGTGTACTGCCTCGTCAGCGTATTATTTTTTTAAATTCAGTAATCATTTTTAAGGCTATTTCAATACTTTGGTTTGAATAGATTGAAAATTACACTCTTCATATTCCACAAAGTGAATAGTGTCCACGGAAGCTTTGTCATGGTAATACAAGTCCGAAATTTTGTTATTGACCGCAGATCATTCATCGTCTCAAAAACCTTTCTAACTTCTGGTATTCCTCTATGTATCACAACGCTAATTCTTTCTTCTTCGGGGATAAAAGTTAAATCTTGACCACTTTTGCACAATGTTATCACACATTATTTCAGTATCCAGGTCCATTATTTTTGGGTTTTATTTTGTATTTATCCAACTCAAAAAGTTAAAAACTCTAGATAGGGGAGATGTAAAATGCGCTCTTTTTCTTGAGCTTTGGAATTCCTATCCTAGCTTTTATACTATAGTATGAATTATGAATTAAGGAGGCAATAGGCAGCGTTTTGGCGTTTAATTTTAATCTAAGAAATTCATACTGTCATAGGACGCTCATTTTATCGATCAAAATAATGAATCTTGGTTTCAAAGCTACACACCAACGATGTTAGAAGTAACGTGACTAAATTTGACTGTGTCGAACATGATCAGAATTGCTTAGCGAAATTAAGCACGAGTACACTTCGGTCATCTATAATGGGGGTAACCATTTTAGAAATGAAAGTTTTCTGAGCTGAAGATAATCGTTGCAGAAGTTTAGAAACTCTCATAAAATGAATTGGCAGTTACACTTTAATAATTATAAATGCATATAGATTGTTTGCGGGTTGTTTTCATAGATTTCTTCGTTACATGGCTAAACACTCCCTCTTCCTAACGTTCGAAAAAGTTATAATCCTTCATTCTTGAAACCTCTAGGAAATTGTCGTGCAAAAGAAAGCAATGCTTCCGAATGCCGTGAAACTCATCAAGTTACGAAATCTTGCAGAAAAGATCAATCATTCGCATATAATCCAAAAAGATAATGCATTCCTAACTCTTACGTATGAACAGTTGTTGCGTTCGGAGGTCGGTGCTGTATCCACAGGCTGCGGCGACCACGCGATGGTTTAAATTGTATGTAATACTCAGTTCTTAATATAGATTTTTTTGCAATTTTTTATATAGGTTTAATACAAATTTTGGAAACGTTAATTATTGTCTAAAATATTTATTTTTTAGAAAGGTTTACTTTACGACCATGGTAATAGCCAAAACACACGTCTCTGAAAAAAGGAAAATATCGATTACAGACTTACTAGTTCCATCTATAAATGCGAAAAGTTACCACTTGTCTACATAGGACTCAAGGACCGGGTTCAACGTGCTTCTCAACGTTTACAGCAAACAATTTTTTCATATGTAGTATTTATGTCTACTAATTAAGAAGTGGAATGTGTAATAAGTTGTGCTCAAAGCATTTGGTCTGATTACTAGAATGCGCATGCCATCTAGTGGTCACACCCATTCAGTGGGGACCGAGTGGTCACCACGCCTGGGCGATCGGATAGGTACAGTATTGTACAGGAACAATTAAAGTTTATGACCTACGTACTTAGCGTGTATACGCAGCCAAATTGAGGACACGGCCGCCGACGGTAAGCAAGCCGAGGCGTCCGGTCATCGTCTCTCGGCATTCCGGGACGTCCGTCCGTGGGGACGCAATCTGAGACGCACAGGCTGCGCACGCAGGGCGGGTCCCACCGGCTGCCATCCGTCCCCGACGCCGCGCGGGAGACCACGCCCCGCCCGTCGAGGTGCGACCCTCTCCAACCCAACCACCCCGCCCCACCCGCTCCGCACCGGCCGCCCCATCCCTCGCCTGCTCTTCCTGTCCCGCCCGCTCCGCCCCACCCCGCGCTCCCCGCCCCGGACTGCCCTGCACTGCCCCGCCCCGCACTGCCCCGCCCCGCACTGCCCCGCCCCGCACTTGCCTCGCCCCACACTGCGCGCCCCGCACTGCCTAGCCCCGTGGCGCCCAGCCCCACGCTCCACGCCCCGCGCTGCCCCGCACCCCGCTTCCACCCCGCGCTGCCCCACTCCACACTCCCCACCCCGCAATGTCCCACTCAGTGTTGCCCCGCCCCACACTTCCCGCCTCGCGCTCCCCGGCTCCACACTACCCACCCCACGCTGCCCCCTCCCACTGACCCGCCCCGCGCTGCCCCACCCCACACTCCACTTCCCGTCCCTCACTCCCGTCCCGCCCCGTGCTGCCCCGCCCCGTGCTGCCCCGCCCCGTATTACCTAGCCTCACCCCGCGCAATCCCGCCCCGCACTATCCCGAACCCGCGCTGCCCCGTACCGCGCTGCAACGCCTCGCTCTACCCCGTTCCTCCACCGCCCCGCAACACATCCCCCCTCGCTCGGAGTCTTCCTGTTCGGCTCAGTTGCCCCCACTCCCAGTTTTCCACCTTGCCCCGCTCCCGTCCCATTGCCACCCTGCCCCGCCCTGACCCACACCATTCCATCCCTGCCCTCTCTCCCCTCCTATTCCAGCTTCGCCCGGTCTTGCCCCCGACCACTCCGCCTGTCCCCGCGCCGCTGGGCCGCGGTGGAGTGCGTTGGGAGGGGCCGGGCGGGCGGCGCGCCTTCAGTACGCTGCCAGCGGCGCCCACGATTTACTACTCCCATTCCGAATATTGCTCCTGTCAATGTTACTGTACCCCCATTAACCGTCATTATGGCCCCTACCTGGGGCGCGTGCGCCGGATAGGATAGCTGCAGCAGCAGCAGCGGCGGCGGAAGCGACGGCGGCGATGGGGCGGCGCGGCGCTGTGCGCCGGGAATCGCCGCTCGCATGCCCCGCCCAGCGCCCGAGTCGCTGTGGGGGCAAACGGGAAGTGCTCCACGTACCAGGCTGCGTGCTCTCATGTTAATAAAGCGCAATCTGCGGAAGAGCGACTGGGGGCCCCAGGTCAACGCAGCGGTGTCAGATGTGCGGCGTGCCCTGTGCCGTGCGGCCTGGGTGCGGGGCGGCGAGGCGCACGGGAGGGGAAACGGGTGGAGTAGGGTGAGGGGCGGGGAGTGGGGAGCGCCGGCCCGAGCAAGGACCCGCCCGCATCCGTCTCCGAGAGCTGTCGGCGCGCTGTCGAGCGCGAGCCCCCGCACGCGGAGACGTACTGCGGGCGGCGCACTGCGGGGTCGGCGCCGCGCCGGCGCCGCCCCCGCCTCCACCGCTGCCCGCCGCCACCACGGAGATCGTGCAGTGGGGCCGGCTAGAGGTGCTCTCAAATGGGAGGGTGGAAGTGGTGATGGACTTGGCGGATACAGTCTGGTCGAAAAACTGAGCAAGCTGCGGGAGTGGTAGAGGTTTGTTTTCAGTATAATGTGATATGATTTAGTCAGTAGATGATGAGAAGAAGAATAAGCAAAAGCAAAAGCAATTAAAAATAATGTTGCGGCTGACAGATAATGTGAGTATTCCCATTTACAAATATTCTGCTAGATGAAGTGGAATAGCTGGGGAGAGGGCGAAAGGCGGAAGAACTATAAGAGAGTAGACGGGATCAGGTCACTTGTCAGTCACTGGAGAGATAAAGAATCGAGGTGCAACATCGAAGATCGTGGGGCGGAAAATGTTTGACGAAGCTGTGGCAACCTTTGAAAAAGGTCGAGGGTGATAGAGGTAGCCAGTGGTAGCAGTGGTAATGGCAACGGTTCGGAGACGTGGAAGGGGCAGGCGCGTCGAAGTAATCGACGACAGCGGAGGCGACCGGAGGGGCCACGCCGGAACTTGCAGGGAGTGACGGCAGAGAGTGCTCTTATAAAATACGATGGGAGTCACTGGCAGGGACTCTCAGGATCTCTGCTATCTGCAACAAGCGAGTGTTTGTCAGTGCACTTTCATGAACGCTGCACCGGTTTCGGTTCGCCGACACGATCTTCTAAGTTCAGTTTCGTGTCTGGAAAGATTTGCGACTTCGACATCGCAGACGAGGGAAACGTTTTACTTCAAACACGCCGGTTATTTCAAAGAAACGTGACTATAATGGTTTAGAAGCATAAAAGATTTTCGCAGAAACCTCTTTTGTAAGTGTTTAGGTACACATTGTTTTATTACTTTTCTTGTGAAACGTTGTACAAAAATAATTACCAAAATCTTGGAATATCAAAATATTATGAAAGCGTGATTCTTGCCGAATATTTAGATTATGTACTTCTACAACACAACAGTTATAATGAAGTTACTGCAGTGAAAATTCGAAAGATTTGCTTATTTCATAAGAAATATTTTTTTATATTGTATACGTCGTAATTTAGACATTGTTCTTTGAGATAATACACTTTTTTAATGAAAAAATGTACAATTTTGCATACCTATTGAGAAGTTACGTATTGAGAACTTATGTTCTCTGGTAATTATATTACTGAAATGTAACAAAATTAATTACGTAGATGATTTCTGCCCATGCCTGGTGTTGGAAAATGTAGTAAACTATTTTTAAATATTTAGAGGTATTGGGAATTAAAATATAAAGCAGGGCATTCGTACACATTTATTCCGAGTGAGCAACCAATTGAGCGCAATGAAACGTAGTTCATTGGGTTTAATTAATGGATCCCGTGCATTCGAGAACCCAGGGATGCCCCTCACACTCGTCCTCTTCCTCTCTCGGGCAGTTGGTGACCGCGGAGCATTCGGAGGGTGTGACCTCTGCGGGGCGACGGCGCCCACGACAGGGCAGCGAGCGGAGCGGGGCGGGGCGGGGCGGAGCGGGGCGGGGCGGGGCGGGGCGGGGCGGGGCGGGACGCGCCAGGGCGAGGGGTCGAGGAGAGGAGCGGGGAGGGGAGGCGACCGGCCGGCCGGCCCGGTGCGGCGCGGTGCGTACTGAGTTACGGCGCATTCTGCTGCTGGGCGGAGCGCGGCGTGCCTCCCTGAATTCCTTCATTTGTATAAAATAAGAAGCCTATTCATCTGTGCCAACGAGAAGACGGCGGCGACAGCGTACTCGGGGTCGTTCTACCCCGCGCCGCGACCAGCTTGGGACAGCGCCCCCGCCCCCGCCCCTTCCCCCCCCCGCCTGCCTCCGCGCTCCGACCTCTGACGCGACGCGTCGCGCCGCTCAACCCAGGTCACCCGGTCGCCCGGGAAGGCCGGCCGGAGGCGTGGTGGACGATTAGTAATGCAAGTAGAGGGCCCGCAGCATATCTTTGAGCTTTTTACGGGCGTCGGAAAGGACCCAGGGATCGAGGTTCTCGTCTTCTGGAAGATGTAGCGAGTGAATGTTTGAGTGTTTCGTTGATGGAATTGGGAATCCACGGGTTAAGGTCGATGCGGAATTTGATGTTAGAGAATTGGAAGACGAGTGATGAAATAAGCTCAAGGAAATTGACTACTGTATTCTTTCCTATTTAGCAAGATGTATCAGATGTAACGGGCATTATACTATGGAACTTGGAAGAAACCTAGGAAATCAGAGTAGTCGATTCACGATCATGAGTATTACGACTCCTCGATTTTAAAAAAATGAGAGAAGTGCAGATCACTATACAATGTTAAAGCAACGTATTAACCAAAACCAATAAATATAAACAATATTCTGCAAAGTGATGATGCGGTATGAAAATATAATCCAAGGCGTGAGATGTTCTTATCGTATCTTTTGAAAATCACTCCAAGCAAATATCGGAAATATTAAGGAGCCCATGAAAGCAATTGGACTTAAAGACAACTGCTACGGTTGGCCATTTGCGAACTAAATGTTACAGCAGGTTGGGATACTTTTTATGCGAAGGAGGTTAATTGCGATACAAAAAGGTATTATGAGGTCTTGTTGATATTTCTAAATCATTAGTAAATTATGGGAAATTTGAGTACACTGGAAAGAGTACCCTTTAATTTACCATATTACGCTCGTATGCTTATCTCCTACGAAGGGAAGATAGGTTTCGGTTTGTAGAATTAAAGACAATTCGTATTCATGGTGTGTCAGAAGAAGTGCTCAAACGCAGAGAGCAGGAAAAGAGTGTCAAGGCAAGCAGATTTCAACAATGAATTTATTATGTTAAGAGTCCGGCGCTCGACAGTTTCAAAAGACGCGTCTGTTTCCGTGGAAAATTGGCATACCAACACACACTCGAGTCGTACGGGTGGCCACTATTTCAGAGAGAGAGAGAGGCGTAAGGCAGCCATTAACATTGAAGTAGGAGTTCCCAAAGTGGAGGCTTTTAAAGAGAACACGTTGGTACTGGAAATTTAATGAAGAACGGCCGGTGTCATAGGCCCAGGATTCGTTGACGTAAACTGCCTCACTTGCCCTGCCCGACCCTCTGTGTTTCAGCATTTGTGTCAAACATTCTGCAGTATTGATAAAATGAGAAAACTGTTTTCCCAATATTTCTTTTGAAGAAATCATGGAGCGGAAGATACAAGTGAGTGATACAGTAACAAAAAATGAAGAATATAGAGGTTTCATAGGAATTGTTTTATTAATTTGAACTATTTTAAGATTTTGTTCCTGAAAATAGAAAAACACTGCTTTTAAGGTATTAAACAAAAATAATGGTCTAGATTGAGGATATTACACATGTGATTAAACTATAACTTAATATTCTGATTGTATTCCGATCCGTATATTATGCATTTGTTTTTTCTCAAAAAAGTCGTAGAAGTTTCCATGAAGGCAGCAGTTGCGTTATTAATAAAATGGTGCTCTCCATCAAGGATTCGGCGGGCAGTGGAGGCCTCCGTCTTTGTATTCCGCGTAACCAAACAATGGTTGGTACTAGTAGAGTTAAATGTTTCTCCTCGAGCAGTAAGTGTGATAAATTACTAAGTTTCTTCAGAATTGTAGTCGGCATATAATGAGACCTACTATTTGGATTATAAAGAGCGTTAAACAAAATCTCATCTTCATGGGAGATATTCATAATTGTTAGCATTTGATATCTATTATTGCACCTTGTTCTGTCACATTTCAAATGATGTCAAGAATACGGATTCCTGTGTCAATCAAATACGTGTAACAAGAAGCCGTAAGCTAACCTGTTATATCTTTCTCTGACAAGAGAAGGTGATGGTGCCAGACGCCGTTGGGAAAGCAGGATAAGGCAGAAGAAAAAAGATCAAGAGCATGAGCGAGTGAACGAACGAACAACTCGGTGGATATGCTAGTGAACGGGTGTGCGAGAGAGCGAACGGGAGGGAAAGTCAGCGAACGTGAGAGCGAGAGAGCGAATGGGAGGGCAAATCAGCGAACGGGAGAGCAAGTCAGCGAACGAGAGAGCGAACGGGAGGCTAAGTCAGAAAACGGGAGGGCCAGCGAGCGAAAGGGCGAGCGAACCAGTCACCGAGCTGGTGTGCAAGAGAATGAGAGGGCGAGCGAGGAAATAGGTGGGCGAGAGAGAGAACGGGAGAGCCAGTGAGCTGACGGAAGGATGAGCAGGCGAAGGAGAGGACGAGCGAGTGAACGGGTGGGCTAGCGAAGAGGTGGGAGAGAGAACGGAAGGACGTCTGAGTGTGAGGGAGGACGAGCCAGCGAGCGGCAGGAGTAGGAGCAAGCGGGCGAGACGGAGGAAAAGCGGGCGAGCGAGGGAGCAGGAGGCAGGGCGATCGAGTGGGAAAGGAGGCCGGCAACTGGGCGTGGGCGCTCTCTGGCACTATTTCACGCGGCCGCTCCAGCTCTCCCGCCGCCGCGCCGCCGCCCTCTGCGTCCGACAGCCGCTGCTCGGCCTTCCTCCGCCCCGCCCCGCGGCAGCCGGGAACCTTACTGCGTTTTAAAAATCATAATATCGAAATATTGATGCGCGCATACTTTATTATGATTGTATGTAAAGTAACTTGAACGCGCTACTCTTCGCCGCGGCGCCTGCGAGAGCCCAAAGCCGCCGCCGCCGACGCCGGCAGCCGTTTCGGCCGGAGACGAGGCCGCTGCGTTTGGCGCCCCGCTGCCCGCCTTGTCTGTCGGCCGAATCTCGCGTGAATTGCTTGTCAGATAACCGGATGATTTGTTGTTCATTGAGAATCTTAACGCCCGAGTCAATCCTTGCTCTCGTTAAAGATGAGCGTTCTCTCTGACCCTGATCTTCAGCATATACCATCCCACTTAAATGGTGTTTGTAATCGTTGCCTCACACCGCGTCCGAGAACAGCAGACAAAAAGCACTCTCTGACCTTCGTTTTAAAGCAGACAGCTTAAAACATCCGGGCGGTCTTGATCTGGTTTTGAGTTTTCTCCTGCAGAGAATACTCAAGTAAAAACGTTATAAGGGGCATTAGAGCTCGTGGGTTGTAGGCATCGTAAAATTAGTCAGTGACTTGCATTATGATAAAATACAAGGTTCATCATAAGCCACTTGTTGACAACTTGATTGTAATTTGATACATGGAGAATATATTAATTCTTATTAATAAGAGCATCTCGAACACGATATCCTGTCTGTCGAGAAGAGGTTGAGAAATTTTGTATCATGTTCGGGATACATTTTATTTTTAGATAGTGAATATTGCTAGCGTGTAAATACATACTTGTACATTTCATTGCCAGTTTGGTCACATCATTAAATAACCCGTATGAAACTATTTATTTGATTGCAAAATTAATTCAAAAAATATATTTTAGAAATATGCTAGTATAGGAACATTAAATGTAATAATATTGGATAACGAATTTGCACTTAATGTGTTGAAGTGTTTATAAAATGATTTGACAAGGGATAATCGAGGAAAGTTTCTTCAAATTGTTAACAATTGTTAATTAAAATACCAAAACAAATGTAGCAAGATCAAATGAAATCAACTCGGTCGGGTTAAGTGAAAAAAATGCTCATAGATAATCGATTGACACATTTTGTATATGATTCCCATAATAACAGTAATCAGAGAAATAATTTTTAAAATTCATGTAATTTTTTGATTATTTTAAACCTATTATTTGTCGAATGACTGAAGATTTATATCAGCATTTAGAATTCTTGTTATTCGATTCGAAAAAATCATGTAAAGTGTTGACGTAATATGTTTTGAGTCATTTCACATTAAGTGGTTTCGGTTTACTTGTTGGCTATTTGTTGAAATGATACAACGCGCTACTTCTCGAAATCGACCATTCCGGTCAGCAGAGTGGAACATCGGCATTTTACAAGACCCGTCGTGTGTGTCGATGTGTAGCAGGTCCACTGGCAGAGAGGAAGGGGTGCGGGGCGAGGCCTACTTCTCGGTTCCCACCTCAATCGTCTGGAGGACTTATTGCCGACAACTCATTTCTTTCCTTACGCCTTTTCTTCGCAGTTTCTTTCCCTTCTTAAACTCTCCTCGTCTTCTTCTCTATTATAGTAAATCTAAATTCATTTATTTTTCTTTCCTCCATATTATCCTAGTTCAGCTCATTTGCTATTGGGTCATTTTCGGCTGACTCATTGTCAAAGACTTCCTGTTCGAGCACCTCAATATATCCGTAGCTATCTCTAATTCTTTTATTAGTTTTGCGTCAGGTGTCGCTTCCAACTGTCTTCCTTCTTCCGTTCCAACCAGCATTTTGGTTTCCTGTGGCGTGTCTGCTGCCGCCACCACCTTTCCGTGGATGACTGAGCAAATCGTGGCGGCCGCGCGGCGCTTCTGCCAACGCGTGCGACGCAGTCTTCCTCACTCGGCCGGTACTCGCGTGATCGGCGACCTCCGCGTTTATCGCCCGCCGCGCACCCGCCCAGCGCCGCGACGCGTCGTCGCCGTCGCAGCTGCCGCTGGGCGCCGTCTGCTGTGGGACCGTCGACCGGCCGGCGGGTGGCAGCGGGATTCACACCTATCGGGGCGGCCTCGTAAGTCACCGGGAGGGGCGACGGACGCGGCGGCGTCGATGCAGGCGGCGGACAAGGAGAAGGAAGAAGAGGCGGAGGAGGAGAAGGAGGCGGCGGGGGACGCGTCGCGGCCTCAGACGGCGCCGCCTGACTTATTGCCGGCCGACCGTGATAAGCATCGCTTTATGATGTGGAACGATTTGGAACGGGCGGGCGCCGCGGCGCGGGACGTGGTGGCGGCGCGCGAAGGAGCGGGCGGCGAGCGGACGGGACGAGGGCCATGGGACAGCGGGAAACAGCGGTGGGTTGCGTGGGGCTGCTCGGGGAAAAGTAGGGCAAAGGGGGGCGAGCCGCGGCATGCCGAATGGCGCGGGCGGGATGAGGGTGACGCGGGCCGGCCCGTGGCAAAGCGGGGCGAGGAGGGGCTCCGTCGGCTGACATTGAAGGGGGCGGGGCCGGGCGGGGAGAAGGGTGGTGAGGAGGGGCCGTGCAGGGTAGCGCGCGCCGCGGCCGCGCCTGCTATCTCTCGTCGGGCATCTTCGCTCCCTCTTCTCCCGCGCACCGCTCTCGAACAAGTACAAATCTTCAAACACAGACGCATCACGCCCATCACTTTTCAAATTAGACTCACAAAAAGCGCTGATCCCGCGCCGCCGCCGAGCGCCGCCGCGGGCGCCCGCCGCGCCGCGGGCGTTCCGGTTCGACCCCCGGGAGGCCCAGTGCCCGCCGCCCGCCACCCGCCGCCGCCCGCCCCCGGCGGATTCCTGAGTGATTCCGTGATTAGGGTGCGGCGCCCGGCCCCGCCCTGCTCGCCGCGCCGCGCCGCGCCACATCGGCCGCCCCGCCCCCGCTGCTGGCTGCCTGCTTTCGGCCGCTCTCCCACGCTCTGCGCCCGCCTTCGCTCGATTTTTATCGCGGGGAATCGAGCTTTTTGTGTCGGATGATAACACTTTTCGAATGACGTTTGAACATCACTTTCAGTGAAATCGTAATTTGTCTACCAGGACTGCACGTGTCGTCTTCACCAAAGACGCGTATCAAATGTGCTGTGGGCTTATATTTTTTTGTACATAGTAAATACGTGGAAATGAAGTATGCGTAGACCAGCTCATGGGCCCACAAAACCGATTATGATGAGGATGAGGATGATGCTAATAAGGATATATATGTTTATGCGAAATCGCTTGAATCGGGTACCTGCAAAATAATTGATAATATTAAAAGTGCTTTTAATTTTTATTCCTTTTAAATTCGTTAGAATGGCCTTTATCGTAGGGTTTCTGAACAGAACATCTTCGTATGTGAGCATTCTTATCAGTAATCCTACAAACTTAGTCGTCAGTTTAGATTTACTTGTTAGTGTAAATGGTGTACGTGATGAAAATGCTAAATATGATTAGCTAATTCTGTAATTCCAATTACGTATTTACATTCAAAGAAGAAGAAGAAAATGTCTAATAAGACATTATTTACAGGAACTGTGATAACTCTTCGAAAAAAAGGAAACTTCACTAGATCCCTCTCTTCATTGTGTCCATAATGTAGTCTCGCCAGGTGATTTGTGAGATCATGTGCACGAGGAAGAGATTACGTTTTTCACAGTATTAATTATAATGCGAATTGTAATACAAGAAATTACATGTGATATTTATAATCAAGAAATTACGGGTTTCGATAGTTTCCAAAAACATTGTTTTTTCATGATTGCCTTTTAGATTGAATAAGACTCCAAGGTCATTGTTGGGTACATCGACACGATGCTTTTATTTTCAGAGCCATGAACTGATACATGCTCATTAAGAGGAATATTTATATTCCGTTTCGTATGTTGTGATACGGAAGAAACGCGTATTGCAGACACTTAATTCACCACATAAACGTCCGATTTCTATCCATGCAAAAAATGCACGGGGAACGTTACTGTAATGCTCGCGAATTACCAAACATTCTGAAGAAACATTTGAAGATCATTCTGGCAAATGGAATCTACAATACGAACGACCAATTCATTCACTGGCTTCCCTTTCAGTAGTTAGCCCGGCGATCTGCGCTTCTCTCCTAAAGAGACTAATCGTTCTTGGGTATGAATGGTGGGAAAATTATAGACTGCATGGGTACTTATTCATGGATATTTGTCTCAGTTACCAGGGCAAATTCCCTTATCTCAGCTGCTCTTGACACAATAAGACTTCATAATTCTAGTGTGCGGAACTTCTACTGTCGAGCCATGATTAAATAACCGGTTCTCTTAAGTCACAGTGTATCTAAGCATCGATAATTTTTGTGATAGTGTATTTTCCGTCGTCCACTTCATCATCATAAGCGGAAGCAAAATGCAGCGCAAAAACTTGAACTGTAATTTGCTGTGTAGTGTGAGATCATACTCGTAATATAACCTCGTCCTATGCCGGGCGATAGTATCTTGTTAATAACTCGTCACGGCCTTAAATGACGCAGTATCACACCCCACGTTGGGCAGCCGGATGCATCGTTGTAGAATGCAGAGAAATAGTTATGACGAGCCGTTGACGCTTCCCTAAAGAAGGAGTGGTTGGCATCCGCCCTGCGGAGGCGACACGTTTTCTAAGAAAGAGCATTTTTCTGGAAGAGGGTAGGCGGGCATACATGCGCGCCGTTCGGAAATGTGGGTTTCACAAAAGAACGTGAAAAATAGGGTCGTCAGTAATGGCCATGTGAATGAAGAAATTATTAATAATAGACCAATTTGAAAACAGAAAAATAGTCGGGAAGTAGGATATAGAACGGAAATGATGGAATGGAAATGAAATTGAAAGTGGCGACATTTAGAACTAGTGATGCTGAAACAGCACATACTTTCGCGAATTATTTGTAACTTTGGCAATTTTTGAGAATTCAGGGAATTCGACGAAAATGATACTTATACAATTTTTGAACTGTCCTTTGATCTATTCAAGGAAAATATTTTAAAAAATAATTTGGAGCGGTTTTTTAGAAAAAAATGATTAAAAATTGCCTATATTGCACGCAAAAATTTCACAAAAACATCTCATATATTCGAAAACTTTGCATGACCTTATTTAAATAACTATTTCTGAAGAATGTGTTCATTGAAAGAAAAAAGGAAAAAAGGCTCTAGTTTCAAGGTTGTAATTGTAAAAAGATGACGAAAACGTTTTGAAAATTTTTAATTTTCACAAACTCAGTGTTATCGAAAATGAGACCTGAGGAAAATTGTAAGCGTCCGTTGGTCTATCCGAGAAATAAATTTGGACACAATTTTTAGAAAAAGACGCATCCTCGTGAAGTACTCCAAAAATCAAAATCTCCCTTTCAAATATGCAGGGCCTCGAGTTTAGCCAGATGGATTGAGCACTTTCAATTTAAGAGAAGATTGCTTGTACAGTCTAGGTGCTAGGTTTGACCGAAGACAAGTTTTGCTGTAAACCAATTTTTCGGTGACAAGGATCTACAAAACGTTTTTTTCTACAGAAGGTCTTAGAGGAAGTAATTTGCTACTTAAGAACAAGATTCATTCGCTTTTTTATATCATTTTTTTAAATCAATACTTTCCCGTTACTTCGTAAATACCTAGTAGGTGAGCAAGTAAAAATACAATGATATAAGTGCTGAAGAAGAATGATTACTATGGTCATATAAGGAAAGAAAAATCAAAGCTTCTTAGCACGATTGGCAGGTAATTAAGCAAAATCTTAAGTGCTTGTATAAAAATGGCCAATAGAGAGGCAGCCTATTAAAAATCGATAAAATGATGAAGAATATCTACAAATAGAGAAAGTGAGATTTGAGATATTATACATTGAAAGAACTGCCTGGCCATGATAAACACGTATATAAAAACATAAGATGAGAATTGAAGAACAGAATAAATTTATTATTAAGCCAAGAGACAGAAGGACAGGAAATGGCAGGGGCGGGAGAGGACTATAACCCAAATGAGTGAAGAAAGCGTAAGCGGTTAGTGGAGAGACAAACAGGCAGGCAGGCAGAGACAGACAGGCTGAGACAGACAGGCTGAGACAGACAGGCAGAGTAAGACAGACAGAGTAAGACAGACAGAGACAGACAAACTGAGAAGAAGAGAGAGAGACGTAGAGGAAGAGAGAGAGATGGAGAGGAAGAGAGAGAGATGGAGAGGAAGAGAGAGAGATGGAGAGGAAGAGAGAGAGATGGAGAGGAAGAGAGAGAGATGGAGAGGAAGGGAGAGAGATGGAGAGGAAGAAAGAGAGACGGAGAGGAAGAGAGAGACGGAAAGGAAGAGAGAGAGACGGAGAGGAAGAGAAAGAGAGAGACGGAGAGGAAGAGAAAGAGAGAGAGACGGAGAGGAAGAGAAAGAGAGAGAGACGGAGAGGAAGAGAAAGAGAGAGAGAGACGGAGAGGAAGAGAAAGAGAGAGACGGAGAGGAAGAGAAAGAGAGAGAGACGGAGAGGAAGAGAAAGAGAGAGAGAGAGACGGAGAGGAAGAGAAAGAGAGAGAGAGACGGAGAGGAAGAGAAAGAGAGAGAGAGAGACGGAGAGGAAGAGAAAGAGAGAGAGAGAGACGGAGAGGAAGAGAAAGAGAGAGAGAGACGGAGAGGAAGAGAAAGAGACGGAGAGGCAGAGAAAGAGAGAGAGACGGAGAGGAAGAGAAAGAGAGAGAGAGACGGAGAGGAAGAGAAAGAGAGAGAGAGACGGAGAGGAAGAGAAAGAGAGAGAGACGGAGAGGAAGAGAAAGAGAGAGAGACGGAGAGGAAGAGAAAGAGAGAGAGACGGAGAGGAAGAGAGAGACACACACACTTGCTCTCCTGGCCCACTCGTTGTATCTGCAAGTACTATCTCGCGGCAGGGATAACGTACGCCACCCTCTCATGCGCCAGGACATCTCGTTCCTTTTCCTCGCGATCTGGAGCGCCGCAGCCCATAAAAAATAAATCGTAGCGCATTGCTCCCCTCCAGAAGGGAGACGTCTGTCCGAGAAGAGATGGCGTTCGCTTATGTCCCCACCGCCCCTGCCTCTCCACCGCCCCAAGCCCTCACCGCCCATCCCCCCTGACCTTACTCCCCCTCTGCGCGCTTCCTCCTGCCCGTCTGCCGCACTCAACGCCCCTGCCTCCGCTCACGGCTCCCGCCTTTCCCGAACAGCCCAACGAACTGCCCCGAACTGCCCAGACACCCCCGTGTCCCGCCGCAAACATCCCCCTCCCGCCGCCACGGCACCACACCGCCGTTTTCACCATCGCTTCCCCTGTAATCGTCCCCACGCCAAGTGTCTGCCAGTCACCCACCTCACCGCCCCACACCCTGTCCCGACGCCACCGCCTGTGCCTCTCCCCATCCGCCTTCAGCCTGTCTTCGACACTCATTTCCCCGAGACTCCCGGGCTTGCCGCCCTCTCCCCTCGGCGCACCGTCCAAACGACGGGTTTTGGCACAGAAGCAAGCAGGCAAGCACTGGCGAATGGCAGAAAATGATTTGTCGAGTAGCTCGCTATAAAATGATGCAGAGTTCTTCATTCAACAAGAAAAAGCATACTAAAGGTTTCTGCTGCACACGAAGCCCAAATAATACGTAGTTTGAAATAAAGGGAGATTACTACATTATTCCCGAGTGTACATAATATTAAAATATTAACTATTAATTAAATGTATTTACCCATATTGTTTCAGCAAATGCTGTCTGGAAGGGACACAAGCATGGAAAGAAAGATGATTTCTACTCAAGTCTGAAGGACAGTTTTATTTTATTTTATTTTATTTTATTTTTAATTTTCTTTTACTTCATACGGATAATTATCGTGTTTTCTTCCATATCTTCTTGAGGACCGAAGGTAGTCAACAATCATAAGAATAAATTAGTTTTAATACCCAACCAAACGTTTAAACCGGGGATTCGGCTCGGTATCAACGGTCACTGAATATGTCACAGAAGTCCCTCTGCCCGGGAGGTCCTAGCTTCCAATCCCCATGTTGGTAGGATTTTCGACACTATCTTACCAGGGTCTAATTCAGTCGCGGTCTGGAGGAGAATTCTAGCGGCCGGCTGCTCTGATCGCTAGTTTTCATGGGTCATCGGTTCAACACCAGGCCGGAGCAGTACCCTAACAAACGGACCGCGGACCATCTTCCCTACCTTCTCCTTGACCTATCCTCACCCCTTTCACACTCTTACATTTACATACACTACACTACCACACATGCCGGGAGAGCAGTCGGGAGCTTAGAGCTTGTCCCGGCTGTGACGGTAGGTCGGCGCCGGATCTCGCCATACAGCGGGGGAAGATCTCAGCCACCTCCCGAGCAAAGGGCATGCACTACACTTGCGGGGATGATGATCTCATTAGTCGACGCGGCCGGAATCCCTAACAATTAATGAATCAACCAAACGTTTAAAACAAGACAGTAATCTCTTTTGGATTACAGTGGTTCGCATGATATGTGCAATGGACAAACTTAATTTATGCATGGTTTGGATTTAAAATTACTGACATTTTTTTAGCGGTGAATAATAATAATAATAATAATAATAATAATAAACACCGAATATATCAATGAAGAAAGCTCACTTCCCAAGCGACACCATGTCGAAGATAATGGCATGAAACTGAATGTCATCAAGATATTGAAGCAATGATTAACGGCCACTACTAATAAATTTTGCATCATACTCTCCCAAACTGAACAATATCACCAGACCCGTCTGTTGCGAAACAATCAGCGCCATTTTGTTCCAGAACGTCAACGGAGGGCACGCACATCAAGAACTAACAGAAGCAGAAGAAACAGTGGAATAATGTAAGTGCTGTGACAGTGGAAAAAATCCTTCTATACTGTGTCAATTGATTCTTCGATATATACATACGAATTTAACTATATAGGACGTACAGTTTCGGACCAAGGGAATCTTTCCATTTTGACAACATGTTCTCAGGCCAATGGTTCCATTAATCAAGATAATGAGTGAAGGAATTCCATGTCAATTGAGGCATTGCGAACCCTTATCGCGCTTTTTTTTCTGTGCTGTGATGGTTATATGGGGCATACAATGTACATCAACAAAAATGGTGCAGACGTCTAAATATATACTGTATGATAGATAAGGAATGATTCGCTGCAAACTTATTCCTCATTAAATCGCTACAAATTCCTCTCTCTTGATCTGTAATGTCTTTATTTTGTTGAACACAGATTGAGTTGACTTAAGGTTGTTTCTAGTTTGAAACTGTCTGTGCAAGTGATAAAGAACCTTATATGTTACTTCGATAATGTGAGATCAAATATATTCAGTTGGGCACCGTAAACCATGGCTGCACATTTAGTTGTCTGCGCGGGAAAGGGAAATTTGGAGCGCCAGCTTGTATTAAAGACGTGTAGGTGCGGAGATGATGGAAGCGAGCACTAGAAAGACATTTCGTCTGCCGGCGCGCCGTTACGCAGAAATGGCAACGTACGGTGACTTTATCACATACTTAATGTTATTAGCCTTGCACTCGGAAACTATTTTACTTTAGCAAGTGGTTAATGCCAATATTAACCGGATTAGGAACCAAGAAATCTGTTGATCATCATTCATACCGCTTTATCCAAACCGTCTGGTTAAAGTGGGAAGTACCCATATTTCGGAATTTATTCGCCAGACATATTTCAGAGTACACGTGCAGCATGTGTTTTACTGGGAGGTCATCCGCATGTTTAAGGCTATGTTACACAGCAAATAGCAATAAATCACCAAAGGATTATGCACATTGTATTCGTTCTATTTCCCTCCCTACCCTAACCAAACACCTGATGTTTTGGTGGCTATCATACTATAATCTTTTAATATTTCTTGGACAACTTCCTAAAAGTTCGAAAGTCAAAATTGCTACTACCATTTACAGATTATTACAAAACTCATGTTGAACGGATTGTGGATGATTCTTGTTTTTTTTTTTTTTGAAGGTGTAGGATAATTAAAACCCTTTATTCATTACACAGTACAACGAATACACTGTACAATTCAATTCGAAATTATATTTACCCAATATCATTTAGTATGAGAATGCTTCTTCGTTTATGTGGCTTTTTATTCCTTTCATAAATACAAAAGTAATTAAATTATTTTATTTGAAATGCGTAATTTCTATGTTTTTGCTTCTCCTCTTAATTTAGTAGTTTTCAATTATTTGGATTTGATTTCTAACTACATTAGTTATTTATCTCCAAAACATTCCGTCGGCTCTACATTAATATTGGACTGAAGATTTTAATCAGAATCCGGATAGCCTATGACAGATTGCTTCTTTTCGCCTTGGAATTGCCCAATGGGACGAGAACGCGTCCAAAACCACCTCCGGAAAAGGGTGGTGATGGGAGCGGCTCGGTGGCGAGGACGGGAGAGCCTGATGGGGAGGGCGAAGGCGATGACGTAACCGAACACACGGGGCGGTCTAGCTGGCGTGGAGCAGCGTCGATCCAATGAATTATAACAAAGAATAAATACATAAAGAAATTACAGGAATTAGCGAAGACAAATAGTAGGCGGAAGGCAGTATAATTGGGACAAATGCTAAAGAATAACGACAATCGTATGCTAAAACGGTTGCAGAACATTACAGGGTGGGCGAAGTAAATATTTCTCGCGGCACATAAAACTTTCAGCGCGGTCGGCTGCGGGCCGTGACGGTGCCCGCCTCACCTACATCGTAAATCTGGGTAATGGACTCGAGAAATTTTGAAACTTTCTTTTAAAAACGATTATTGGGTGGGGAAGGGCCACGCGTTAAATGGCGAAGGGACTGTTGGTTGAATTCCTCGAAATGACCCCCGAAGGTTCATATCTCAGCTCATTTTGGGGACAACAAACAAACAAAATATTAATTATGGTTTATACGCTATTCAAGTGCCGCGGGGGGCGGGGCACTGGCAGCGGGGGGCCGGGGGCGTCGGCATGCTCGTGCCCATACCCGCGCCCACGCCGCGCCGTTGCCGCCGCCGCCGCCTGCACCTAACTCGACGGCAAGGCCGCGTTGATTTTCACGTCGTGTCGGTCTCGGCGCCGCAACGCCTCCCCTGTCGCCCCGCTCCTCCTCACCCTGTCCCCGCCCGGAGTCGTCGCCGTCGTCGTCGTCGTCGTCGTTTTGGTCGACTCAGCCACGTGTGGCCGCGATCGAACACGTGCGTGATGTGGACTAGCTCGCGGCTGTCTTCACACGAGGGGCTTGCGACGTTGAGGGATTTTACTTTTTCGCCGTCATCTTCCGACTTAGTGCGTGCTGTCCCTATGCGAAGTACATGTACTCTACACAGCCTTGCGTCTTTCAAGCATTCTCTTTCATGGACATAATTCCTCCACATCTCTCCATCCTCCACGTCTCAACCATCAATCATCATTTGTCTTCCTTTCCACAATACGTATAATATCGTTCGATCGATTATATTTCTAGTTGTCGTTTTCGTGTGACTACATGAAGGAAGAATGGTTCTGTTTTCATCGTGAATATTGATTTTCCCTCGGCTATCAGTCAGATCATGAAAACAGTCAACGAATTTTCATGATCGACGAACCAGACTACATTCAACATTGTATGTGATATGGTCTGCATTAAGTTATAGAAAAATTAATATTATTGACACTAACAAGAAAAAAATGTAAGATGCAATCGTTAAATCATTTAATTACTATACCAATTCAGACGAAACATTTCGGTAGACTTCTTGGTAAACAATTCGGTTTCGCAGTTTGAGTGAAAGGTTAGATAGTCATGGAAACTCAATAAGGTCAATATAGCAAACCGAGTAGGTTCCAATAATTTATTTTTGTTTAGTGTCTCTCTTGAGTTTGTCTGGCGGCTCGGGACAAAAATACAATATTAGAATAATTATTGAATGGTAGTCTCATTACAGTTGTTTTTAGATATTTTTGCGATTCATTTAAATATATTTTTAGTAGCTACTATTCGTAAACCATTTTTGATAAATAAACTATTAGAGATCTGATATGTAGATACTATATAAAGATTGGTTAAGAATTGCGTCGCGAAAACGCAACAGATTGTTGACTCTTCACAAAAGTCGAAAGACTTCTGAAAATAGTGGTCCTAATCTTCAACATACTTGCTGCTGAATTTGGAGAACGCTGTATGCCTTGGCGACTATAACAAGTATGAAGGGTCTAAACTGAATTCCTCCATGGGACGGGGCAAACAGTAGCATTAATCGCAAATAGCCCAAAATTGTATGTGGTGAACACTTAAGGCTCTCCCTAAAATAGCTTCGCGGTCTGCTAGAGGACCGCTAATCTGTGTTTGTTTACCTATTACTGTCAATAAAGAAAATGTTGACATAAAAATACCTTAACTTTAGAATTAAAGAAATTGAAATGAGTTCTGCTCATTATAATAAATATTAATATGCGTGTTTGTTTTCGACCCATCATTCTTCCTAGTACTTATAAATTCTTGCAAATATATTCAGATTAGGTCAATAATACTTGGAAAACGCAATATTTTGAACAGATTGGTCTGTACAGTCTACTAGCAAAAGTGCACTGATGAAACGTTTAACTTTATTTTTTTTGAAGAAGTGAAGAAACCCTTTAAACACAAGTACCATAACAAATTGTCAGGTTTTTGGCAGTCAAGTTTTGGTTTTTTAATTGAACAACAATCTTTGTTGTTGAATATAGCTCTTCCTTCTCCTTAATATCTTTTGAACTCTGGAATAATTTGGATTATTATTTGATTTTGATGATTATGAGATTATTGAAATATTCTCATTGTGTTTGACCTCGTAATATAAAACAACTTCCGTGCTTTTGCAACCTTGACCTCACTTTCCACGTAGCTTTGCGTATCCTCCGCATCCTTGTGTCAGTATCATCTGGCCCCAACGGTCCCCTCGCTCCACCTCTCCCCGTCGGTCCGTCCGTCCGTCCGTCCGGCTGTCCGTCGGTCCGTCCGTCCCTGCACGGCTGGCGCCCCACCCACAGGCCCCCTTTGGCCCTCGGCTGCCGCCACCCGCAACGCGCCTGCGGCTCCCACGCCTTCCTGGAACTCGGCGCTTCGTTAGCCGGCGATCAGGTAGAGCGAGGGCGGCGTTCCGCGTAGAGCGCCCCCACGATTCGTACTGCGAAGTAGCACCCTCTCGCCACCGCGGCGGCACCTGCCCGCGCGACGTAATGCGCGGCGCCGACGGAAAATGAGGGGCTTTCTGAATACAGATACCTGGAAATTATAGGGGCTTATGAACTCTTTTGAATTTAAAATCGGAAACACTTGATCTTTTAATGTCGGATTTGGCTAACGTTATAACTTAATGAGAAAAGAACCGGTTTCGTGTTACAATGATGAATTTACGCTGAACGAAATGCCTTTCATTGTTGTGGTTTTTAATGTATTCGCTGGCTACAATTTAGATGAGGATAATGGCATTTAGAATCCCTGCTTAAATGTTGCTTATAAGTTTATTCATAGCACAACAGTTGCTGTCACTCTCCTTAATTTTAGAGATATCGACTGGTGTCTATTTCTGGATATCGGTAATATTTATCTTAATTTATTTTCGTATGTTGCATGAATATAAATTTATTTTATCGTTCAAACGAGTCGCTAAAGTGATTTGCAACACTTTGGATATATTGATTGATGAAGATACCATTCGGACTGAACAAAAGAGATAAATAAGCGTCATTTTTACATGTAATTATGGTTGGACGTAAATACTTCTGAAACAGCACAAATAAAACACGGAAAATCGAATACGGCACAAACACAGATGATTAGCTTTTATTCAAAAGAATCAGAAAAAGTGGTTCAGTAGAAATCTCAAACGAACATGTAGAAGAGCGCAAAATGTTTTAAATATGTATATTATTCTAGAACAAATAAGGTACCTAGGATAATTGTTACAAGTCTGGTGTAATTGTTCGCAAGATATTTTTGCATAAATGAAAAGAAAGTTTATGTGAGCAAATAAATGGTAAATAAAGTAACGATAAACTATCATTTTAAATCATGCACAATGAAAGGAATCAAATTTTGAGACTAACTCGAATATTAATGTTACGAAGTCTATGACCATGTTGAAGGCAAATCACAAACAAAAATTTGGAATATTTTCTGGAAGACATCTTAAATGAATAGTTTTTACGTGAACGTATTACTCTGATGAAACCATTGCTTGGTATACACACATCACATGGTAGTGTGATGTTAATATTATAATATTATAGAATATTATAGAATATTAAGGAGCTCAAAATAAATTCTTAAGTAAAATGAGAATGGCCATTTCCTTTTAATAAGCATATTTTTTATTGCAAACATTTTATATATGATAAAATTCAGCGTTGAGTTTTTATTATATACATCATTTTAGTAACATGGTCAGATATGAACTGAATTGTACGTAAAGAGGGTCCACGCGCACCTTAGGGGGTAAGAGTGTACGATTTTCTTGGACTTTTCTATAGTATTTTTGAGCGAGGTAAACAAGGGAAAAATCCAATATCAACCTCTACAGACCATCGATATCATCATATCACCGATAATCCCTCATCTAATAAGGTGTGAATAATGTGTCCAATTGAGTAGAGAGAAGCACACTCCCCTTCCAGAATCATAGACGTAAAACACGTTTAACATCACATTCCGTGAAAAACGATCGCCTCGTACACCCAAGTGCAGCTGCAAGAGAACCGCTCGCCTCGCGTGTGCCCGGCGTCCCCGCCCCTCGCGCACGCGCCCCGCGCCTGCTCCGTCGCAGCGGACGCACGCGCGTGCTCCCCGCAATTAACAAGTTCGGGACGCGGCGTGTTGACGGCGGTCGCCTCGCCGCGCCGGCGCACCGCTCCATTCACGGCGCTGAGCCGGCACGCCGCGGCGTGTCGCGGGGGAGGGGGCGGGGCGTACAGTGGCTCGGGATGAATGGAAGGCTGACGTAATTCGGTGAAAAATCATGCATTCAATTGAATTCTTCTTTTTCAATCATTTGGTCGTCTGTGAACCACCTTAAATGTATAGTTACTTCCCAAGGTTCCTTAATTTTCAGCTTTCACACCTTGCAGTAGTTTCTTATTAACACTTAATATTTCCTCAATATGAAACCATTTTGTATTAGTATGATAACTAAAATCTGATTGGCAGATTACTATTGGATAATTACTGTGGTGAAAAATGAGAAGCAAATAATCAATTTTTTTACATTTCATTTTCTTCATTTTTATGCACTACATGAATTTTTCAATTGTAACATTTTAATGCATGATTCGGTTTGACAACCACCAAAACATAAAAACACCATTTGTTTCAAATTTAATAAAGTACAAGTGAATTGGTTTTGGAATTTTCAACTTTGAAGTTTTGATATTTCAATTAAGATATTTGAAACCTTCACATCCACTTTGAAATCATATACCAATTAATTGTTATTTTGCCCGTTGTGTTTTTATTTGCCCGTTATGTTTTTATTTCTATTTCTTATTACAATCAAAAATTTAGGACATAATATTTTTTGCAGAAAATATTTTCGGAACATTGCAACCCATATATATGTAACAATCAGTCAGTATATTTTTAATTCACTTTCTATTTTTTTAATCGCTATCTGATTATCGATTTAAATGTTTAAATTTCAATATCACATTCGAATTCCGACTCTAGAAACTGAGTGCTTATTACTTCCATTGAGGGGAATAGGTTGGCAATCATATTTAAGGGAGGGTGGGTTAGCCTGCAGCTGAACTTCCCGGCCAGCCCGCCGTCATATCGCACCCTACCCTTAAGCCCCAAACAGAAGGCAAAATGCATATACTCGAGACGGACGGAACGGTCCTCGGAGATTCCGACCGAGTCGAAAGAGAGGTCGTCACGTCTTTTCAACGGATGGCAACCCCGTAGATTGTGCGACGATTTCTCAATCGTATATCCCGTTGCTAAGGGCGTTCCAACGTGTGTGCTGAGAACCAGCAATATGCTCTAAACCTAAAATCTTACTCAAAAAAACTCTACGTACTGCCTTCAACTGTTACCATTGCTTCTAGACTTTTGTGAGCTGCCCGACGACGGTATTGGGTAAGAGCATGTTAAACAGCGGCAGCCGTTCAGGTTGCGCTATTCTCAGAATCTGTAGACAACACCAACGCCAATCGCTCAAACCGCCAGTGATGGTGCAGAGGTACTTACTACGTGATGGCAGAGTATGCACCGAGCCAATTGGAGGTCTACAGGAGGGCTCATTTTTGGAATCTATACATTTTCTCCTAAAACCTTCACCCGTACTGGAGCGAATCCTGATAAAGCTCGGGTGACGACCGATGCCATTTGAAGTCGGGTACATGATCACCGTCAGTGAATCGATGTAGTGGCTAGTAAGGTTCCGCGGGTGTGCAGAAGGACACAGAGATGTACCTATAGAGCTATGCAACCTGGAAATAATTGTAAATAAATTGTACATACTTTATAGCTCGGGTCTGTGTGCATATTTACCACGACGTCACACTAGGCTTGGCGCGGGGACGGCTGGCGCGGAGGGGGCGGGGACGGCGGCGGGAGCGGCGGCGGGGGCGGCGGCGGGGGCGGCGGCGGGGGCGGCGGCGGCGACGTGTCGAGCTTGAAAGCGTCGCTCGCACCACGTGTCTGCCCACGTGCTGGAACGCGAGGCGACCGCAGCCCAGCCCGCGGGGGCCGAAGTGCCAATCGCTTGGACAAACCCAGGGACGGGTCTTTCTCCGCCCCGTTCCGCCACGTTCCGCCCCACTCCGCCTCGCTTCCCCGCCTCCGCTCGTCTTCCATGTGCGCCGCCCCCGCGATCTCAGAGACTCTGAAGCTTCTCGCTTCTTCTCGGAGTCGCTGTTTCTCAATTCACCTGCAATACTCAGCTTGAAAATGTCTTGTAAGTACGAATGAATTCAGAAATTTTCTCCGGATTTCAGTTTCAAGTATATCGTTCGTCAAATTTTGCAATGATAAACATCAAATTTCATTTTTAACACGCCGTGCGCGAAACGCGGTTTCTGGTGCTTGTTTTCCATGTGCAAAACATATTTTTCATTAATGTTCGAAACAACCCGAAGCGTGTGCAAAACTTCTGTACCGATTCGCAATTGTCTTTCGTCTTGATGACGTCTTTGTTTATTATTTACAAAGAACAGTGTATTGACAAGAATCCATTTACGTTCGTACGAGCAAGATATTTCTAATAGTAGGCGAGATATATTACACCCTAGGCTGTGTCTCGCATCCCAAGGTATTTCGAGTTATTAATTCTTTACTTGACGCAAGAGTGATTCCACCCTTGTTACGTTAACAACTATTTTGTAGTGCCGGTTACTTCATGTAATTGTATTATAAAGAGAAATTACAGTTATTTGACAGTTTTAACTTTTCATTATAATTTTGGAAATCAGAAGCTCTTCACGACCCCTGCCCTAAGTTTCTGAAACTGCCAGATATTGCTTTGCGACTTGCCAGCGGCTAAGAGGGTAACGGTAGCAGGATGGTAGTGAATTTGTTCCTAATGAGGTAGATTGCCATCAAACTACCTGCTCCAGGAAGTTTAGAGATCGAGAAACTGAGGGATAGTAAAGCCAAAGGACGGAAACGTTTCGGGATGGGAAATTTATAGGACAGGAGCACTGGAGCAGAGTTGTCTGCACGGGAGTTGCGCAGCAGGCAAGGCAACGACGAAAATGGAGCTCGATAGGGAGCGATAACTGTCTCGGGAGGCATGACACATGTGGAGTACGAGAGGGACGGTGTCTAAGCCGACCATCAAGGCGGTCGCAACGCACGACGCGGCCGCGGCACGGCGACGGCGGCGCGGCGGGAGGGAAGAAACAACTCCAGCGGCGTGTCGGCCTCTGCGCTGTGTCCTTAGGGAAACACTAGGGCGGCTGCCAGGTTTCCAAATATGTGAGGGTCGTAACGGAGGACAAGACAGGGGTTGCGTGTTAATTGGCAGTAATCCGAGGAAAGTTTTCCACTTAGGTGGGCCGGTGACACTGACGACACCGCCGCGCCGACCCGGGGCGGGCCGCGCCGTGGCGCGCGGCGTCGCGTCGCGTTACGTTGGCAAAAGTGGGCGCTGGAAAGAGCTCCTCGGGACGCCCCGCGCTCGTAAAAGGGCATACCCGAATCCTCGGCGGGGCCAGGACCCGGACGGACAGACGGTTCGATTAAACGCTCAACAGCGATCAGGCGACGTCGGAGTTCCTTAACGGTCGTTAAATTCCCACCGAATCCCTAGAAATCCAAGTCCCCGAGTTAAGACTGCGGATTGTACAGAATGATTCTTTGAACAACTTAGTATCAGTCGAGCTCGGATGGCAGTTATTCGTAATGCTTTAGGGCTGAGTTTCCTTTCAGAAACACGTTTTCTCTTCTCGCATGTTAGAGCTTTACACAAAGTTTTACTCGTGTGATAATTTTTCCCAGATAGAGTTCGTGAGATCGATTCGAAGATCTAAATGACTAAATTTAAGGTGTACCCTTGTTTTCGCTAATATTCAACGCAATATCCCACCGAGCGTATTTCGCATCTCTGAATAAATCCCTTACCGGCTTCTCGGGTGACATTTTTCAAATGGATTTTCTTTTTGTCGCTTGAATTATTTCGCTAGAAAACTACTATTATTGATATTTTGGAGAAACATCTATTTTTTAAGAAAGAGGAAAAGTCGAAGATGTGTAAAATCAGGGTGGAAATCTGAAATGAATCGCATTAAAAATATCTGAAGGAAACGAGAAAATACGACGAATATATTCAAAATAGAAATACACAAATCTTGAATAATCAGAATAATGCTTCCGGGTAATATAGCTTTGAAAGAATTACCCATTTTACAAGTTTCCTGTAATCTGTCAATTGCACCTAACTACATTCAACAATATTTCATTTGGCAACACCACGTGAATATTTTTGTAACAATTGCGAAGCTAAATGTTCTATTACATTAGAAGATATGAAGAGCAGATTGAGGATCATCCGGCGAAGCGCCTTGGCGGCGGCGCCGCCGGTGGCGCTGTGGCTGATGGATATATGGCGCGGCGACGGTTGCCGCTGAGCCTGCGGCGGGAGGCGTTTCAGGGAAATATTTGGAGGCCGGGATGTAAAAAGGCGGAACGCGCGCTGCTTGGGCGGGCAGCCGCTCCCCGCGCTCTCGTCTCCACAGGAGCTCGCAGTCGCGCCAGGCGGACGCTGCTGCGTTTTTCTGTGGTTCATACGCTATGTGATCAAATGTATCCGGGCACGTACAAAATAGTGTTATGGTGTCGTGTTTTTCATGGAGGGAGCTTGTACCCCTTGTTTTGTGTGGCACTATCACGGCAAAGGCCTACGTTGATGTTTTAAGCACCTTGCTCCCCACTGTTGAAGAAAAATTCGGGGATGGTGATTGCATCTTTCAACACGATCGAGCGCCTGTTCATACTGCACGGCCTGTGGCGGAGTAGTTACACGACAATAACATTCCTGTAATGGGCTGGCCTGCAGATAGTCCTGACTTGAATCCTATCGAACACCTTTGGAATGTTTTGGAACGCCGTCTTCGAGCCAAAGCCTCACAGACCTACGTTGATACCTCTTCACCGTGCAGCATTCCGTGAGGAATGGGCTGCCATTCCCCAAGAAAACTGCCATCACCTGATTGAATGTATGCCTGCGAGAGTTGAAGCTGTCATCAAGGCTAAGGGTGGGCAACAAACTATTCCAGCATTAACGATGGAGGGCGCCACGAACTAGAAAGCCATTGTAAGCCATGTGTCCGAATACTTTTGATCACATAGTGTACAACCCCAAATTCGTGCCTCAGAGCATCAACTGGTGTTACTGGAGTGTCTCTGACCGGGAGGTCTTTGGGTTAGAGTCCCGACAGGGGCAGAATTTTGATACTAGCTAGATACCTGGGTTGAATTCAGCCGCTGTCGGAAGGAGAATTCTAGCGGAAGGCTGCTCTGATCGGTAATTCTCCGTGATTTCTCCGATCTATACTAGGTGAATGCCGGAGCAGTACCCTAACAAACGGGCCTCAGAACGCGCGTGATCCTTCCTTCCCCTTTCTTGTCCTATCCGCACCCCTCACTTACACTTAAATGCACTACTATACCACACATGTCGAGCTTAGAGCTTGTATCAGCTGGGCTGGTGCCATGCTGGTGGGATATATCTGGATGGAGAAAATCCCACGGCCACCTCCCACGATAAAAAACATGCACTACATGAACGGGACTTAACTGTCGACACGTTCGGAATCAGTAATCATCATTCAAAACCCCGAATTCTTACTTCGTCCGCGAACCCGCGTTGTAATACAAATCAAACTTTTTTTATTATTCTTTTTGTATTCACTTACAGCATTATTGCCCCTTAGGCCATCTGCCTGCGCAATGCTATGATCAAATTCCTCAAGACATTTTCCTTTCATACTCAGTACTATAACTTACTAGAAAGCTCTACCTGGTGTGTGATTTGATAAGCACACTAATCAATTCAATATCTTTCATGTAGGTTTTATGGTAACGCTCAAAGATATTGCATTGCTCTCAGAATTATTATTGTTATAAAGTACAGCTCATATCTACAAGTACAGATTGATATAATCAACCGTAAAATCATGGCTATAAATTTCGCTCTAATTACCTCCCACACATTTCCTGACCATTCTAGCCCTTGAGATGATGGTATCCTTCTTAAGCTTCCATAGATTTTCAGGAATATCGAATTACTTGAATGCAAGGTCTCCGGGATGGCTCCAGAATATGATATTATGATAGGAATGATGCTCACTTTGCCAGTATTTTATTTTTAGAGGATAGACTCGCAGAGAACCACATACTTAGTCTTCTTTTTTGTGTATTTCAATTGAAGATTGGATGTGTTCGGGAGAGAGACGTCGATAATATCTACTTGCCAATTTTCTTTATTGATCATAACAATGTCAGGTCGATTACTGATGACTGTTCTGTCTGTGAGAATCATACGCGCTATACACAAAGTGAGGAACTCGCGTTTCAGATGTTAGCTGGTACATCTGAACCAATTCTTGATGGATTACTATCGTTTCTGCGTCATGACTATTCCTGTACTCTGATCCAGCTAAATGTGTACAGCCTCATGAAATGTGCTGTATTGGTTCAATTTGTTCATAACTGTATCGGCAGTGGTCATCGTTCACACATGGATTTTCAGAATTATTGCATCGTGAGCACAGCGCCTACTCTAAATATAATTGATACGTGTTTTTGTTTGTTTGTATTTGGAGCGTCGGCCTGTGTACAGGCCATGGCCTACCAGCAGCATCGCGGCCTCGCGGCCATGGGTTAAGGGGGTACGTGTGGTTGGCACCAAGACATTCTCACTCCGTACTCTGGTCTTCTCAACTTGAGAAGTGAATTTTCTCATCGTCACATATCAACATATACTGGGACATTGCCAGGAAAACGCACACTATTATCTTGCCTGACCGGGAATCGTACCCGGTGCCACGTCATGGAAAGTGAGCACGCTGTCCAATGAGCTAAGACCAATGAGGTATAATGTGTACTTCTTGAAAATATTAACATTAATATTATTGTTAATGATGATGATGATAATAACAATAATAATAATAATAATAAATTAGAAAAATAAATTTCTTGGTGGAGTCCTTTTTTATTGTCTGTATTGTTGTAATTGCTGTATTGCTGCATATTTTTGTATACAATACTGAGCTTACACTATTCTTATATCATGAAAAACACTAAATATGTCAAAAAATATATATTTATATTCCGTTGAAGAATCACAGTAAAGAACATTTCCAGTTATCTATTCAAAAAATCCAGTTGGTGCCTCCCTTTTATTGTATTCGATAAATTGTCTGACTTGCATTTAAGTTACATTCAGGAAACATTCTGTCCTTCCCCTGTCACACTTTCGCTCTCTAAAATACAATTTCAAAGCGCATTGTGTAAGAAGACCTGTTCTTTAGTAGTTTACTCTTGCTTTCCTGATGGCAGTGTACGCACGTCGTTTCTCTTTCTTGTCAGTGAGTCCATTGTACCTGTGTAAGTAAGAACGCCTTTCCCTTCAAGAAGCGCAGATGTTAATTTTTTATTTTATGTACAGGTTTATTGTATATTTTTTCTAAGATTGCAGATATTTATTTTCCATCATTATTTATTAATATAAAACTGATGCAGAATAAAGAAGCAATTACAAAAGTAAACAAATGCCTTCTTCAATAAGAAAAGAACTTCCTTTATCTTATTGAACCATCGTTTCAATACTCTTTTCAATTTCGTGCTTTCTTAGAGGGGCAGACTTCCGAACGAAAGCTGAGAGAGTCTGTTTTAGATCACGTCATCGCTGGAGGGTGCCGCTGGTCCCCCAAAATCAACTTGGATCCCGATAGGAAGCGCACGGCTAAACCAATAAAGAACTGTGAATGGGGGCTGGGCCCCAAGAAATCTCCTGGTGAATGGGAACGATCGCATTCTCCGAGGCGCGGAGCGCGACGGTCCCCGGGGGAGGTAGGGGAGGTAGGGGCGGAGGAGGAGGAGGTGGTGGGGAGGGGAGGAGTTGGTGTGCGTGTGGCCCGCGCTGTCGCGTGAATGCGCATTGTCGGCCGCTCCTCCCACATCCCGGCCCCCCGCCCCCGCCCCGCACGCCAACACTTCTGTGCGACCGGCCGGCGCGGCTTCCTTTGACGACGCTGCCTCCGCGAACGATCGCGGCATCGAATGCCGATAGAGGCCCATTCACAGAAGAGTAATAATAATTGCCTACCGTTTCGCGATCGACATTAAACAAGTATTTCGTTTAAGAACAGTCCAGTGGATTTTCTCCATTTCGCAGATTTGAGCAATAAACATACTACTGATAATACAATGTAGGTATTGGTGTACTACAAATTTAATGAAACAAAATTCCAAAAATTCAGTTAAAGATTAAATAATGAAGTACCAAGTACTAAAACCGAGTAAGGGCTGAGATCTCCTTCAGTCAATATTAGAGTTGTGATTTAATGAAGCAATTATACTTTATTGTGGAAAGGAAATGCATAAAGGATATATTTTTAATGCTGAAATGCCATTTCAAAACATTTTCTTTTTACCCATGCTTTAAAAAAGCCTTTTAATATTTAGTTGATTGTTGTAATAATAGTTCGATAATTTTTTGTCTCTAGGCTGACATTTCCTAAAATCAAACTCAAGTTATGACGTTATTTACGCCGTTACGATAGATTGACTCCAGAAAAAGGACACGTACAATAATCTCGATACTGTGCAATGGAAGAAAGAACACATATATGGCTTTTAATATAATATTGTGTGTTAGTTATATATTAGTGTGTTGATTGTTAGTGATTTTCGCGCTTAAAAATGTACCCCATAAAATAGCAATGTATCTTTAAATGCGGATATATTGTATATTTTTAATTCGATTTTCAATACGAATTTATCTCACAAATGTGTTTTTTTATTTCTTTTTTTGTTTGAAATACTTCCATATGAAAATTAAACGAGATATGATTAAAATAGCTTACGTCTCTTTAAAAAATAATCTACATTTCCTTAGTAAAATACTTTATATCATATCATTGATAATTTGAAGTGTTAATCTTAAAATTACTAAAACTTTGCAGAAATTGACAAATTTAACAATGTTTATTAACATTTAACAGCTAAGAGGTACATTATGTGTACTTTTATACTTGTGTAATAAGAGAAATTTGTTGCGTGTAGCTGTTATAATAATAATACATTACATTTCCAGAAATACCGAAATGTCATGTAGGATTATTTTCTAAATACTCTTCGTTGGAGGTCTAGATACGTCTGCTGTCTTTGTATAAACTCTGAAGAAGATACTTCTGCCAGCTGCGCCTCTGCAACTGGTCGATCTGAAAGACATCTGCTCTCGTCTCAGAACTCGATATTCTTTGATCGTCGCCCCTCTTTTGGTTGGCTGCGCCTTTTGCGGAGCGGCACTCGTTATTTGGCTTTTGTGCCTTCGACGACCCGAATGCTCGCCATTTCGGAATTCGATTTGACGGCTTTAGCGTGTGATTGTTCGGTCCCCCGCGGGCGCGTTCTGTAGGCCATTGTTCAGGCGTCTCAACTATTTTGGGCCGCCTGAGATTGGAGAATTGTTCAACGTAAAGAGATATAAGATTTTCGTACATCTTTCTACGGAATTGAAAATCAATTTGCCAACTTCAATATTCCTTTGCCGTTGGAATAAGTAATGTATTATGGATTTCCTATAGGAAATTCTCTCCATTTCTATTTCCATTGTGCACATTTTTCAATAATAATACGATGAGGCGATGTGCACGGGACGTACTCTGAATTTGGATTGGCTCTAATGAGTTGGATTTGCTGTTGTTGTGTTCCCTCGATAACATGTTCGAGCACATTAGAAGCGAGTAATTTAAGGGAAAGAAGTGCGGAAACTACTAAGGATACCGTATAGCACATCATTTTCACTATCATTTGTATCGGTGACATAAAGTTAAAATAGTTATATTGCACTATCTATACAACTAACATTTCAACCATCTTTTGCAAAACTCTTCGCTTTAGGCTTTCTTGAATTCTGTTGCTTGAAGCATTGGAGTGTTTTTAAATATGACACTTTTTTATTCATTTATACTTGAAACCTTTTGAGATATCGAGATAGGATATTATTTGAAGCTTTTGTGATCACATAGGCATTAAATTATGAAATACATCTGGAATATAATAACTAAATGTTTGTTAAATGTTTGAAATGTTAAAAGGTTTTAATAAAAATTAGCGCAAGAAATTTCTAGAGAAAACTTGTATCAGGCTTTGAAACTTTCGAGCATCAAGTTAAGTATCGCTTAACAAAATCTTGCAAATTCTTCGGGCCTGAATTGGAGCCAAATTCATTACAGAATATCTATTTTTGAAAATTCTCATGTGTAATTTAGATTCAAATTTTTTTCACAGACGGACACCCGCGTTAAGAAAATCTACTTTTTCTGTATCAGAAATTTCCCCGAAGTGTATTTTCTCAAAATAAAGATGTCGAATTTTTGGAGAATAACAATTTTTTATACTTTGTGTACAAAATTTAAAAAATGCATTTTAGCTGTATACATTTTTGTTTTCATTTTATTAACTTACGTTCAATATTTCTGTATTATTAGGGGCCTCATAATTTGGTCATGCTGGGGACCCCTTAAGTTACCAATTCTGGTGTAAGCCTGCCCGCTGCGTGCGTGCCATTGATGCGCCATCCCCCGCTTGGGGCGTCGCCGTCGCCCCGCCCGGTCGCGTCGAGGCGCACCGCGCCGTGTTTGTGTGCGCGCTGGGAGTGCGGCGGCGGAGGCGGCGGTGGCATCCGCAACGGCAGATGGGCTAACGAACGTGTCGGCCCCCGTTCATATCTTTATAGCCGGCAGCGGCGGCGACGTCTCCGCCGGCTGCAGGGACGACGGCGGTTCCGTCGCCGACGATCCGCATCCGGCAGCTTTCTCAACACTTCTTTATGCCGGCAGGCGCCCGTAATGTCAATACGCGTCCCCGGCCAGGTCGGGCCTCCCGTCCGGGCGCGCGGCGGGACGCGAGTGGGCGGGGCGAGGAGGAGGAAGAGGAGCAGGGCGGGGCGGGGGCGGGGGCGGGGTGCGAGGGGGGCGAGCGGGAGCGGGGCGACGGGGTGCGCGGTGCGGCGCGGCGGGGGCGCGCTGGCGGGGCAAGGGGCACGTAACGAGGAGGACACGACCGCCCGGCGCGCGGCGGCGGTGGCGGCGGCGGTGGCGGCGGCGGCGCCGGACACCCAGGCCGCGAGGCAGGAATGCCATCTTAAACAACGGCGATAGCATCTGCGCTATCGGAAGGCGGCGGCGGTGGCGGAGGCAGGGGGGACGAGTTCCTCGCGGAGATAAATCCTCGGGGGTCGTCCGCCCGCCCACCTGCCCGCCGCTGCGAAGGACCTGTGGGGAGGCTTTTCCCGCAGCCGCCGCCGCCGCGCGCCCGCCGCGAATCCCGCGTGAGCCGCCCCTGTCGCCTAATCAGCGAAATGAGCTTGTCTCCGGAACACCGGTGTGGAGTTGAGTTCCCTGCCCCTCTCCCACCCTTTAGCGCAGATGCGTATCTCCACCGGGAAATGTTTCAATTTATTTGTGACCCCGGCGGAGCCATTGGGTGAAATATACGTCGGATGAGGACACATCCTTCTTGTCCGCCTCGCTGGCGCGGGCTACCGGCAGGCGGCATGCGGCAGCGCGCCGCGCATGGCAAGGCGGGCCAGGTAGTGCGCCGGGGCCCTAAACAGCGAGCTGCTGAGGGAGTCAGGAACCTCGGTAACGGTACCTTGTTTCCTCTCGGTTACCTCAGTTGTATAAATTAAGGAATACAAGTATTCGAGGGACTAGAATGTAGTTCAGTAATGTGAATGTTGATTGATTGTAGAAAATTGGTAATTTCACGAATATTTTGATACCAGACCAAATTCGACGAACTTTTAGACCAACATACGTTATGATAGACTGTGTTAGGCGTGATCATTCTAGATTACTAAATTTCATAATGTGATCAGGAAATATTGCCGAAAATTTTCTCTCATTAGTTTTAAATCAAGAACCCGTAGAAGAATTTCGATAAAAAGGAAACAAAATAATTTCCATTAGCTAAAATTTGAAATCTTCTTAAAATATTGCCGTTTAACACTCCTATTTTAAAAAGTCTGGTGCCATTACGGCTCTCTTGATTATTCAATCTGTAAAAGTCTGCAAGATGTAGTCAGTTTGTCGATTTTTGTACGTAAAGAGCAAAGTTGGTGAGCTCTCTACAGTGTTATTGGGGCTGCTCATGCACCAGTTTGTCTGCCCTCGCGAGCGCCGCTCCGCTTGGGTGACTGCCGCTGGCCGCTGCCTCGGCGTGCGAAGCTATTCCACATGATTTATGACGCACTGCACGTACAGGATGGGTGTGGCGGTATTGCCCTCGGTCCCACAGGGAATATGTAATATAGTAACAAAACCTTGATAATAATCTGTATCTGTGGTTTCAGTAACGGCTCGTCCAATATCGATGGGCAACGTGAAGGTTTTGAAATTGACACGGTAACACAGTTTCCTCCTCTTCACTGTAGATAACGAAATGAAAAATTGTTTCCCTCAAAAATTGCTATTGTGTTTGGAAGTTAATTTCAAATTACCACGTCCTTCGGCTCCAATAAAGTTATTGACTATGTTGCTCTAAAAATTGCATTACATTTTTTGTTTATTTTAACTATAACAGCAATAACTTGTGGTCTGCAGTAGCAAAAAAGCTGCTGTACAAAACCAGACAAAATCGTGTTCCAAAATGTAATCAAGAATATAAACATTGTTGCGGTTCCATTATGCGACACGTTAATAGAAAGTATTTAATGGCGTGCGCCAACCAGCAGAGACCCACTGAGTATGAGAATACAGTTGGTTTCGCGCATTATGGGAATTCGTGGAAGAATATCATCAAATAATTGCATTTTTCATCAAAATTAATACTCTTGCATTGTTTTTAATGGTTCCGGAGTTAATGCGTTCGTAACGAAACCATATACAACTCTCACATGACCGGAGGCTGCATAGTTTTCTTCGAATTTCGTTCATTCACATTTTGCTTACTCGTATGGTACTTATTAAAACTGAGATTGTGTGTTCTTCATAAAGATCACAATTAGTGGAAACAAAAGTACGTTTCGTATTTATTAACAACTAAAGTTCAGTATTTTTCAAATACATGTACATTCTCACATAGTTTACTAAATATTTTTGTCAAGTTCAGAAAAACGGACAATGTGATATTACGTGAATTTATACATGTCTTTAACAAAGTATTGAAGTTGTAATAAGCAATGGACATGGAGTAACCCATCATATCCGAGAAGCGAAAACGTATATGCTACTCACTTCAATTTCAACCTTGTGATTATTACTAATTACAAGAGAATTAGTTCTCTTAGACCTGTGACATGCAGCATTCCACAAGAGTTAAGAGGATCTAGAATATAATACTGCATTCTCATGATGAGATACACGGCGTCTGGCCGACAATTGGTGGAGCTTTGAATTTCAGGCTCACGACCCCTTGAAGAAGTGCGCGTCCGCCGCAATGCGGGGCAGGTGGGCGTCGGCCACGGTGATCTCGTTAGCGAGATGCGCCTACCGAATAGTAAATCCCACTTTCTCTCCGAATGCACGTAGTATATAAGCCACATATTCCCTAGAAGCAACTATAATTCTATTCGATTGTTAGGAAACGAAGTGAACCAATAACCATTACGCTAGCTAATGGGTTTGCGCATGGCAGAAGGAAATACGATAATTCTATTCGCTCGTTAGAACAATACGAGCACGTCTGTCTGTCCGAAAGGCAGACCGACTGCAGGGCGCCTGCGGGGAGGGTGCGGGCTGCCGCTCGGATGCAGCGAGAGCATTTGAATGTTCTCCAAGCTTTCACGCTCTGCTTCACACACAGTGCGGCTGCTTCGAACGCGAAAGCGGCGAGTAGTACTTAACGATTGTATAATACCATTTTTAACTAATTTCATGTTCAATATTTTACATATTTTTCACTTTGCATGTAATTTACTGAACTTTTTTGCAAGTTTGTTTATTGTACATGCACAACTTGTTTGATCTGCAAGAAGAAGCATTTCACAACAGTTTATACTTATATTTTTAGTCTACCAGCGATACTATCATTCTCCATGTGTGTCAGCACACGACTAATATGTTGAATCTTCTGAACTTCAATGTATTTTTATGTATGTTTTATTGGTCGCTTTTCTTGTTGCAAATAATGTCTCGCGGGTTCGAGTCCTGCCTCGGGCATGGTTGTATTGTGATCGTCCTTCCACACCCCTGTCATCATTATATCGTGTCATCCTCATAGTTACCATACCGTTACACGTAACAGTGGTCGTTATTGACCTAATAGTTGATGAGACCTTAATAATAATAATAATAATAATAATAATAATAATAATGATGATGTCACGAAACCTTTTTTCTCTGAAGAGTAAATGCGTATGTATGCCCATAAATATCTTGTACAGGTTTTCGATTTCGAAATAAAAAGTAAGTGTAGGGTTTGACGAAAATGAAATGACAAATATGTAACAGCTTCCGCAAAAGTACAACTATTTACTAGTGTCACGTGTCAAGTTCATCGTCTGTGCTACGCTCGTACGACAAAGAGACGAGTGTGGGTATCACCTCGCGCCCCTGTAGCAACTACTATTTTTAACACGCTGTGAGCGAAACGTAATGCGTCAAGTAAAAGTATGAGTATATAAATATTAATTAAGGTGAAATACCTTGCTTGTACAAAATAAATGTATTCCAGTCAGTGTCTTAACATTGTTTTTTATAAATAATAAAACAAAGACGTCGGCAAGACGAAAGACAATTGCGAATAGTTACAAATATTTCGGACACGATTCGTGATGTTTCGCACACGTTTTGCGATGTTTTTCACACGATAAACAAGCACGAGAAACCACGTTTCGCACACAGCGAGTTAAAATATATTTTAAGAATCACTCTTATGGGCAATTGAGAAACGGACATTCTCTGTTCTCTTTATTTGCAAAAATAACTTAAATGTAACATATTTTGAGAACGAATTCTGAAATGTTAAAAGTAATTTATGAATGTTCCGTTGATCTTATTCCCATAAATAAGAGGGTGGTTTGACATACAGTGCTCGATTTCTCTCATTTTCTCTGCACGTTCATTAAAACAATGCATTTGTGCTGATTGAAGTTTGCACTTTCCGCATATGTATTAACGGATTTTGGAACGTCTGTCTTCACTCATATTGAAATAATGCCTACTCTCACAGAAGCTTTTTTTGTAATTCACGCATTCCTATGAGATTGGGCGTGTTTCAAAATTGCATTCGTCCTCCCAACCTTACACTGGACGAAGGCCCAGAATGGAAAGTGTGAAAATGAAGTATTGGACAGTTCAGGCCTTACGACATTATCCTAAAATTCAGAATACATGATATATTTCCCAGATGACGTGCACATATTGGCCTTTTTTACGTTAATATTCTGCTGCTTTTTGTTATTTTATCGTTTTATCGTTTTAAATCTTGGAGACACTTTCAAATTTTAATTAATTCTTTCTATTTTGTTTTCGTTAGTACTTCTTTCCATGTCAGTATCAATTTACCTTTCTCGCATAAAATTCGTCTCTCTTTCCGTTTGTAGCTTTATTTCAATCGTGTAACGTAACTGATTAGAAACTCGACGAAATTCCTACAAATTCTACTTCATTTTACTTAATAATAATAATTATGGCTTTCCTTCAATTTGTTGAACTTTGTATTAGATTGGAATTACCGTAGAATTTTAGTTTAGATTACGATCTGACTTTAAATCCATGATGATTGGATCAATTTCTTGGAAACCAATGTAATAATTTATTGTTGGCATCTGGCTCGAAGACAAAATAGTAACAATATATTTTTGGCAACGAAGTCGGTATCAGGGTCCTAGAGTACGAATGTTTCGGTATCAGGGTCCTAGAATACGGATTTTTCTTTCTAAATATTGCCGTTTTTCGCTGCATTACATAACTTTCTTTACATTACATAAAAGTAATGCAAAAGTAAAAAAAACACTAACAAAATAACAGATGCGCCAGCCCTTTCATTCATTCTTCGCAACTTCATTAAGCCGAATAGTGCACTTAAGACCTACAAGATGCTATGAAATCCAGAAAAGGAGTTAAATCGAGAACAGTACCCCACATCGAGACCAATACTGCGCATTAGATCAATGTCGGTAGTGGCCGTGTGTACACCCCCGATATTAGGACATCAACATAAGATGGCGCCCGGGCCAGAAGCGGTGGCAACAAAGGCGCCATTGAAGGCAACGAGCGGTCCTTATCGCCAGCGCTTCCTGGGGCCCTGCACTGACGGGCCCCTCGTCGCTGCACGGATCCCAGCCGCCGCGGTGCCGAGAGCTCGGGGACCAGCGACGAAATCTCACGCGAGGTTCCTGCTCTCCTTGTTAAAACGAAAAAAAAAAAAAAAATATTTGCTTAATAGAGCCGCGTATCCTCTGACACCCTTACTCTTCCTGCATGTGGTTTGGAATGGATTCACGGAGGAGACTGCTCAAGAATTGTGAAACAAACTACGCTGAACAGAAGATATAAATTTCTTAATTAAAAAATAATGTCTAAGTTCATCTACTACACGTTGATAGTTCATTTCTACAGTGTATGCCTAAGTCGCATATTTATTTTCCAGTCTTGCCCATTGATGCAGCTTCTTAGAAAGTCGCCAGGTAATTTGGTTCACACTGACATAAATGTGTTTTATGATCATTTACCAACCACCTAGCTTTTAGCGAAAGAAAATTCTGCGTAAATCCTATGACGACACTTTTCTCTCATCATAAACCTGAGTGTAAACTGACATTAACAGAATTTCACCACAAATATGTGGAGATCAGGACAAGGATTTCCCCTTCATTCTTCGCGGAATTTAAAAGCTTTTAACAAGGTTCCAGGGTCGCAGGCGTGGAGAACTGGGCTTTTCGCGAGGAGTCGTTCGTTACATGCTGGACAAGTAGCGGAAATGCCGAAGTGAAAGAAGGGGCGTTTCCACAGGCGCCGCTTTTAGACAGCGTCTGGACCAGGGTGCACGTCTTCAGCGTCGGCCGTGAATCTAAAATGGAAACCGGCGTGCAGAGTGCCCGCGGGTGCCACGCCCACCCGACCACCTTCACAAAGCAGCCGCCGCCGTCTTTCAACCTGCAACTCCCTTTACTCTCGACCTCCTGTTCTACTGCGCAAAGAAAGGAAAATGTTTTGTTTTTTTTTACCCAGGACAATGAGTGAGTTTCTTCCCGCGTTTATTACAACTGAATCAAATAACGTATTTGATGGTTCTACAACGAACTATTTCCAGGGGAGTAGTAATTTAGACTGTATGAAGTTTTTGACTTATATGGTGGCCACTAACAACGAATTCGTGCGTCAAAATCGATATTAATTCTTAGTTTTATCCGTGTGAATGTGCGAATAATATCTAGATTGCAGCGTAAACCTTTTGACTGATTTTCATGTTGCAGGTGTTTGGTCTTGATTTCACTTCAGTGTTACTGGACTCGTTGATATTACACGCAATATAACGGGCAAACATTTTGATACTAAATGATGTATGTCGTATATTTTTATATCTTAACTTAACAATGGTTTCGTTACGTCATAATGAATAAAAATTAGAAGTTTTCGTAAAACACTTTTGCGATATCAGAGTTTATCAAATGACTTTCCAAATTACTGAATATCAATTCATGAGATCCCAAAAAATGAGAGTAAAAGTTGAATGTAAATAAATTGTTGATTCTATTCTCTGGAGCTTTATTATTATTATTATTATTATTATTATTATTATTATTATTATTATTATTATTATTATTATTATTATTATTATTATTATTTATTCGTTGGTTCAATTAATATGTAATCTGAATAATTACCTAATTAATGGATATATATTTAATCTTATCTCGTATACATCGAAAAAAAATCAATCGTATATGACACTCCACTCACGAACGATGTTTGGCCTTTTTTCTGTCGGTTCATCTGTTTATTTCATGACGAAGAATTACCATGTGCAATTGCCAATTCATAAAAGCAATGGCTTCTGTCTCACGATTCGGTGTGGGGGAGTAGCGAGTCACTTTCTGATGGAGGAGGGATCGGGAATGAGGGTGACTGGCGGTTTTAATTTTCGCTTGTGCAGGTTTCGATATTTAATGTTGAAATTCATAACGCAATTTTGCTTTAACACGCTTATTTTTCAACTATTTAGTCACTATTTAACCAAGGTATAATTCAACGAGAGTACGAAATTGTTGTAAACATTGCCACATGGGTAGGTAGTCGCTGATTGGTTGCAAGTCCGCGACACACATTCTTTCTCGAACGTTTTTTAGTACACATGTTGTAAAATAGTTCCCTACTATTCAAGTGCATGCTCATAAAATTCAGTAGAAAGTCGTATGTGTCTCAAATAATCACATTTTTATTATATGTTATGTGTTACATGTATGACACGTGTTACTTTAAAGGAAAGGGGTAAACGAACATACCAAGCGAAATAATAGTTTGAATGTAATGGCGGATCGCGTAACACGTGTGCTTGTGAATTTATTTGAGTTGTGTAAAATGAATAAGCGTAAAAGAAATTCGCATTACTAAGTCAAGATCAGTTGTTTAAAATGGGTTTAAAATTTGGGTGACTGTGTACGTGACCTGGCTATTGAGTGTATTCTGTGTAGTGTAGTTTTTCATTAAAGTGCCATGACAATCGTCTCTATTACCGTCAACGTCTGAAATTGTAAAGCATTCGCGAGAAAAGCTCACGGACTCGTATGGCGAAACAACTGCTATTTTAAACTTATTTTAAATGTATTCAATCCATTACGCCAGAAGAATACAGAACCCGCAATTGATAGAAAATACAGCCATTGTCTGATTCGGAATGAACGTCTTTTTTCTTAAAACGATAGCAAATAATAAATTCCATGGTAAATCAATGGTAGATTACTACAGTGCTGTACCAATTTTGGGTTTGCATGTAATAAAAATCAGTGAGTCATATGCGAGATGACCTGCTTGCTTTTTTTGTGAAGTGCAAAATGTTCGTGTCATTTTACTAAAAATAATGTTTATAATAACTAGACCGCGGAACTTCACTTGCATATTTTTACTGATTACGAATATCGAAAGGAAATGTATATAACATTACACATCACCAAAAATAATATAAATCTAGCGCATTTTTATTTTGTATATTTCTGAGATTTTTTCTTTACATGGCTTGATGTATGCGACATATTTAAGTGCATATATTACACGTTTTTGTGTAGAAGTCGGTCGAAGTCAGATATTTTTGTGTATTTCTCATTCAAAATAGTGAAATAAACCATCCCAAAACCTCAATATCAAGGATTTATTCCGATAGTCTTCTGATAAGATTGTTTTCAATTGAATCGAGTATACGTCCTGTAACATTATTTGTGAGCATGAACTTAGTGAATTGGGCTAAATGTTTTGACATCTTGTAACAGTGCTATAGGTTCTCTCGCTTAATAATTCTGTTATTTTAATATAATATTTGATAATATATTTTTATTGTGCGTGTTTTGCACTAAAGCGTAAACTGAAAGATTACCTATAAATGAATGTTAAATAATTTTTATTTAACCCACATTCTGAGTTTGAAGCGCATATATTGGCTTTTTTAAGTGCATATATTGTCAATTTTAAGGGCGTGGTTGCATGTATACTTCTAATTTTTTTAGTGCATGAATCTCGGGGGGTCTAATAATAATTTTAAAAATAAGATGTCGAGTGAATGTAAAATTATTCTTACAAGTGCTACGATGTCTATCTCGAATTTGCAGTCGTTAGTTTCTCTTGCGCATTCTGCAGTGCGCAAGTAGTGTATTGTGCAAAAAGTGTGGATGAATTTGAGATCGCCAACAGCCAGCGATGACAGCGGTGCGTAGACAGCTGGGAAGATGACAGTTCACGACCCCGGACCACGTGCTAAGCGGAGGGATACATTCTGGTTTGTTTACATCTGCATCATTCTCTTTGGACATCCTAAAATTATTTTATATCTTGTGAAATATTTAATGGACTTGCTGACGCGGACGTATGAGACGAACATTTGGAAACTTTTCTCAGCAAATACGAAGTATTTTCAGATTGCCAATATGATATAGAAAAGGATATTTCAATTCAACAAATGCTGACAAGAAACAAGATGGGGAGATTGCTTCTGGAAAATAGCGGGAGAATTGTGGTTCATTGACGAAATACAGAGAAGAGTGGATACGCATTCAGTCTAGTGTAATAAAGAAAATCAGTGACTGTAGAATGTGTAATTAATGTGACTATGGAATAAATAAATAAATAAATAAATAAATAAATAAATAAATAAATAAATAAATAAATAAATAAATAAATAAATAAATAAATAAATAAATAAATAAATAAATAAATAAATAAATAAATAAATAAATAAATAAATAAATAAATAAATAAATAAATAAATAAATAAATAAATAAATAAATAAATAAATAAATAAATAAATAAATAAATAAATAAATAAATAAATAAATAAATAAATAAATAAATAAATAAATAAATAAATAAATAAATAAATAAATAAATAAATAAATAAATAAATAAATAAATAAATAAATTCAATTTAAAAATTCAACTTATATCGTAGTTCAGCTTTATGTGTATAGAAGTTAGGAGAGATATCAGATCCCAAAACTCACGAAACTGTGCACAAGTTACATTTCTCCTTACAGTATGTCACACAGTTTGTAGCCTTGTGTTGACGTTAAATAAATAAAATTAATAAAATCAATACAATCAAAATCTGCAGATACAGTCATATCTTTTCTTAAAGATGTCGCATTGTTAGTTGATCAAAATGAAGCTCCTATTTGAAGATTGTGACATATTTTAAAAGCATTTAACGTCATTGATCGTGATAGTTTTCTTTTCAAATTATCATCGCATTAAATTCGTGGTATTTCTCTAGATAGGTAATGTTC
This sequence comes from Gryllus longicercus, assembly GCA_038098605.1. Taxonomy (NCBI): domain Eukaryota; kingdom Metazoa; phylum Arthropoda; class Insecta; order Orthoptera; family Gryllidae; genus Gryllus; species Gryllus longicercus. Next base: position 963,491 of record JAZDUA010000295.1, on the reverse strand, counting down.
GTACCTGCAACTACGAAACAGCGAACTCGGAGAGTAGAAACGCCGTGCTGGAATGAAGGGACAGTATTTACTCGTATTTCCGATGCATTGCAGATTTCACATGGAGTCTCGCAGAGGCCGGTTTTAACTATACATAAACACTATACCCTTGTCAGTTTCTTTGCTGATGATACGAATGTTCATTGCAATAAAGGAAAAATAAATAGTATAATTTCATATTTTCAAATTTGTTCCGTAGAAACAAATTATTAGTAATCGAAAGGGAGAATATTCAAATGCAGTTTTACATTTCAAATAAACAATTGTAAATTACATTGAAAGGCGAACAATTTGATTATTATTAAAGTAACATTTTTGGGTCTCTCAATTCAGTAAAACTTCAAATGGAACGTAGTTTTTAATGAATTGAACACGAAATGAAGTTCCTATTGCTGTGTTCAGAATTCTTTCAAATTCAGTCAGCCTTCATTCTGTTCGTTGTGTATGTTTTGCCAATGATCACTCTCGCCTCAGTCTGGCATATTCTCAGGAATGTCATCCTTCAGGTCTCAGATTTTAGATATAGAAAAAAATTGTACGAATAATTACGAAATGGCACTTACGTGATTCTTGTAAACCTCTCTTTATTAAGTTGCCACTACCCTCCTCTTGAGTTACAATTCAATAATTTTTGAAAAAATGACTCACTCAGGAGAGAAAATATTTTCACCCAATGCAGTTATATGTAACCATAACACTCGACATAGTAATCATATTCATTAGGGTGTCAGTATCAACAGTTCACTACAAAAAATCACATATAATACATTTACATTATTTGAGAACACATTGACAGTTGGAATCGATAAACAAGTTAAAATGGCAAGTAAAATAATTTCTATTGCAAATCTATTTGTATACAGTTAAAGAATACACTGAGGATCGAAAAGGAAATGATATTGATTTAAAAACGATATTATTTTAATGCATTAATGACCACATTTATTGTATAGTTCTACAAATACTGAATGTATCTTAACAAATATTTCTTGGTCAATGTCTCCTATTTCGATTATCTTTTTCGTGCACTTTCTCTGATCTTTTGAAGAAATGCTGCGGTGGTCTGTTGATTTGCTCCTGGACACACATGTCGCTTGGGTATCTGTGCATGTTTTTCTGAGCGCTTCTTCTTTCCCATTGTGCCTTTCAGCGTTGGGATTTCCTGAGGTCAGTGTGAGATATAATTATTCACAGAATAGTTCGCCATGTACTTGCAGATTTTTTCACAAAGAGCACGATAAGAGAAAATAGACAAAATATGTTGCTATTTTAGTTTTAAAATAGTTTTTATTACATTTCTTATCAATCAATTTTCTTATTAATTCTGGCCCAAAACGTACATATTCATAATTAAACTTTATATGTATATGATTTGTGTGGGAATCCCAAGGAACGGGCACAGATTGCACGTCTCTGATAGTGACACACAGTTTTTAACTAATAAAAACAAATAAATTAATATTTAGAAATATACATATTTTGAGTAGGTAAAATAAATTACTGTTAAAGTTCAACGTATAGAGTTTTAGCAAAAGAAGTGTGTAGCCAAAAATAATTAGCGAACACATTTTTTTAGCGTGGAAACAACAAAAAACTGTACACTATTTGTTTAAAAAACTTCGTGAATTTTTTATTGAAACCAGCTCTGGTTTTATACACATTATTATTTTCAACATTCACGCCCCCGAAATTGGTACGATATTGTAGTAGTAGCGTTTTAATTTTTACATTTCTGAAAACTAATTATTTATGTATTATGAAGAAGCAAAAATTCTCGTTTGTCTTAACCTCATGTTGACGTACTAATTGACGTTATTACAGGCTTTCCACAACATTATCACGGAATCCTCACATTATCATAACGTAAGCATCAAGTCATCAACATCGTTATTCATCACGTTGACATCACAATTTCATCGCGTCATAATTATCTCCACATCTACACGCCATCCTCGTAGAGATCCGTTATTATTCGGACATACAGCACATCTTCCCCATCAATTGCTTGCGTCATCGTCACCGCGTCTTTCACACGTTACCAATGGTATCTTCGCAATCAAGCGCCCCACCATCGCCGCTCATTCATCGGCCGTCGGTCGAGTGGCGCTGTCTCAATCTCCACTGCCCTCTCTCTGCCAACCCGGTTCGCGCCGGCCAGCCCTCCGCTCCGTCGCCGAGGCCTCGTGGCACTTGCGGCACCGCCTTCCCCGTCCGTCTCAGGGTCTCCATCAGCGCCGCCGCCACCGCGCGCCGCGGCATCCTGATGAATGAGGCTGCGCGCGCTTTGCAACTGCCGCGCATTAATTCGGGAGAAAGCCCAGCTCGCGCGCGCACGTGTTCGCCGCTACTGCCGCCCCCCTAATGAAGCACGGAAGCAGCGCCCGCGGCCGCCTTCCCGCTTCCTCGCAGCCGCCGTCGCGCTACCGCGCGCCAGATAATGTATCGCTATGAACCAGAAAAGAGAAGGAATTAGATTTTTATTTATGTATTTATTTATTTATTAATTTATTATATTTATTGATTATATTTATTTATTTATTTATTTATTTATTTATTTATTTATTTATTTATTTATTTATTTATTTATTTATTTATTTATTTATTTATTTATTTATTTATTTATTTATTTATTTATTTATTTATTTATTTATTTATTTATTTATTTATTTATTTATTTATTTATTTATTTATTTATTTATTTATTTATTTATTTATTTATTTATTTATTTATTTATTTATTTATTTCCTTATTTATTTCGTTCATTTGTATTCGTTATGTTTCCTTGTAGCCGATTAGCAGAAATGTGCACTGATTTGATACGTAAATGTTACTCCACATGGCGTGTTGGTACGAGATGAAAAACCAAAGTGTACCCAGAGCTGCAAACATCATTGTCCACAAGACACCGGGATTTGTATCGCGATATCGAGGTACCTGTAACCCATTGGTCGCGAAGCCGTAGTGAGTTAGAGGTAATGTAGTCTGAATCCTTTTTCGAGGGGTGTTCTTACATTTTGGAAATCTGAATTTGAAGACGACGTCAAACTTCGTACATTCAAAATGGCGTATGCAATTCAGCAAATAAAAAAGTCTGCCGAAAAGCGTATAGATTTGTCAGTTTTGAATATTAACTCTCTAGAAAAATAATCGGAGATTTCGACATTAATGATCAAATGCTTCAAATGGAAAGCGTTTTAAAAATGTTTAAGTTCGCCAATTCGCAGTTTGAATTATGAATAAATTATTGGCTTTCAATGATACGAAACCTCCGCTAATAGTCTTTAAATATTCCAAGAGCACAATTAACTCATTGACGTTTCCCGTTTTTTCTTCTTCGGAACCACTGCGCGGCTTAGTCGAATGCATCAGTCCGCTCTTTACGGTGTCTCCCCGCCACCCCCTCGCCACTCCCTCGCCAAGAAGCGTCCGCACGCTACGTGCTAATTGAGTTGACGTCTTTGTTAAGGCGCGAGGAGCTGGGCGAGGCTTAGCCTGCGGCGGGGACGTCGCGCATTAAACTGATGGTTGGTGTGGTAGTGGTGGTGGTGGTGGTGGTTGCAGCAGCGACTGTGGCTGATGCTGTTTTATTTCCTATGTTACGGAATCTTCTGGTATTTTCACAGTAATTCATAAGTGGAGGATCCCAACACCCCTAAACGTTTGTAAACATATTTATGAATAAACTATAAAAGTTTTAATATGTGTCAAATCAGAATGGTTTATTCTGAAAATATTTATAAGTACAATACAATGAAGATATTTTATTTTGATCACATGTCAGCACATATGAAATATTTGTTCAGAATCATTAGTTTAGTTTTCGGGTTCATACATCCAATATTACTGTATTGAACGGTTTGCGAATATTTGCTTGCTTTCTGGGTGATCTTTCTGTCACTAGAAGGGCAATTTGTCGGTTTAATAAGTTTATACTCGTATTCGAATAGTGGTTGTCATTATTTTGGCGATGTTCATCTTGGTAACCATCTCAGAGGAATTAATCCATCAAATCAACAATAACTCAATAGACTTAATCAGTTTGACTTCCGCAGTTCATAACGTCGTGATATGCAAGTCGAAGCTCCTATTTCGTTCGTCTTTACCTCTCATTTTTCTATTTGCCTTTGATTGATGGAACATTACAAGACGATCATTAATTATTATTGATGTTACTCCTAACGTTCTATTTTGAAATGTGTTCCATTTGAATGGCGATTGTATTATTCGTGTCCTCGTCAACGAGGCCATCTAAACGGCTCCCTACAGAACGTATTTCACAAAACTCACACGGCATGTCGATATGGCACTCATTACCATACTAACGTAGACAGGCTTCAACAGGCCTCGTTGACTTCCCTGATCATGAGCACCCTGATTTATGCACACTTCAAGGCTTTCTAAGGAGGAAAGCGTGTGACACCAGAGATCGTTTCGGTAGGCGATTACAAAATGAAAGGGCCTATAGAAGTCATGCCAGAACGCTAGGCGCCTCTAATTATCGATTATTTATTATCCCTCGCGTAATAATATTCGGATCCTGAAGAAAATATCGGACGGGTTTACTACATTCGGCGAAAACGAGACGTAGACCGGCCGTCAGAGATTTCACTAAGGACGCAGACATCGTCGAGTGGATCTAACGAACGTACTAAATCACATACACCGTTAAACGACTTCCCCTACATGCGTCCAGCGATCACTATAAGCGTCGGCTCAAACTAGCAATCAGAAATCGTGAGCGCGCCGGCCGCGGGCGGCGGGCGCGCGGCCGCGTGGGAGATCTGGCTCGGGCGAGCCTAGTTCGATCCCGGGAGGCCCCCTGCCGCCAGCGGGAGGCCCAGGCCAACACGGCCAAACTTCCTACACTAGTAGCAATGTGGTTGATTTTCGTGTAGTTACGTCGCACACGGTTATAATTTTACACGACATTAAATTCGCGTCACGTCTTATAACTGGAGCGGATGAACGCTTTCCAAATACAGCGTGTTCTGTGCAACAAGTTCTTGTCATTACCTAATAACTTAATACAAATTCTAATGCCCTATTTTGTAAATATTACTTTACAACGAATATGACAAATTTTGAACATGAGTAACAAGAGTAAATACAAATTAAATAAATTAGTAACAGCTCGAAATATTTTTTCAATTATTCTGTAGAGAAAGAAGTTTTACCATCTAACATATTGGTACGTAACAATATTTCCAATATTAGTTATGATTCTGTAAATTGATCTTGATAACAGAATATACAACTACAGTTAAGATATCAAAAATTGAATTACAGAAATAACGATTTTGTGTTTTGTTTATGCAATTCAGAAAGTACTAATAGAATATGACAAAGCTTGCTCTCTGTCAAAGTATTTGTAATTAATTTTAACAAAAAAACACATTAACAACTTTTTACAGTGAGTAGTGTATGTAATGGAATGTCATCACCAAGGGATACTAGTCGTATGCGAGAGAGCATATTCCGATACACAGACTTTCTTCTTTTGTTAGTACTTCCCTAGTATCTTCAATGTGCACAAGTAACTGCAATATGGTAGGGTCGCGCGTGAGGGGCCTCGGGTGCACAGCCTAGTTGCCTGATCAAGAGCACCAGACTCATATCCCAGAACTCGTAAGCAGGTTTTTAACTAACGCAAGTGTGGAAGGTTTCCACTTTCTATCTAGATGCATGACTCAGAACCAAAACAATGTAACGAATGATATCATATGCACTATTTAAACTCCCTATTTTGCCGCAATTTCACAATTTTAAAGCAAAATATCTGGAAAATATGTCGTGATGAATAAACTCATTATCTTCAGTAATACATCTTGAAACTGGTATTACATTGAAAACAACAAAACCTTGCATATCAGAGTAATACTCTGTCTATTAAATATAAATTTTAAAGTATCAAAACATTCGCTTTAATAATTGTATTTTCATACAGATGACCTCTTTACATATACTATACTAAGGAATGATAGAGGTTTTGTACAGTTTGTACGAAACCATCGACACTAATTCCCCGGAAATGTGCAAGATCTGGATAGAGAAATATCCCTCAGACCTGCGTCAAAGACACGAAAAAATTGACGTTCGGATGTGGCTTTCGTGTTGTAGCGATTAGCATATAAGATTGTTATACACAAGTTCACGGGTTCAAACCCGATCGAAGCCATGAAGTTTTGAGAGCGTAAAAATCCTTCCTACTCCTTACTTTGGTGAAGAAGTAAAGCCGTCTGTTTCATGTTGCAGATTTACTGCATGTTAAAAAAAGTCAAGCTTAAAAGAAGCCCCTGAGCTGAATTGAAATCGCATATTTCGTCGTTCAAGTCAAACCTTCTTTCTCTGCAAGATGATGAAAGGAGCGCCTACAGGCCAGGACTGATGCTCTGAGCCTCGCCACGTAAAATAAGGCTTAATTAATGTGATTGATTGATTGATTGATTATGGAATAGGGAGAAGTTCATGAGCAATGCAACCCGCAACACATGATATTCGCTGGAACACACTTTACCGTAATGTATAACTAGGAAACGTGTTCTAAGCACTTTAACCTGGGTTTAGCTCTTCAAACTTCATTTAGGTGGGTTCCCCCCACTCCGTAGCACAATTTTTCAGAAACTTTGGGAGACAGGTTCAGTATGATGCTATTTTTCACTATAAAAACAATAATTTACAAAGTGCAGAATGATCGCTCATGTCCCACTACTTTATATTACTCTTGAACATGTACTACATCGTCTTCGATCAAGAGTTCATTCCTAAGGCACACAATTCAGGGAGAGCTGCAGGCATCATCGTCCCAGAGGTGAGGTGAGGGGCGGGGGAGGTTGGTGCGGGTAGCGTCGGAGCGTGGCTGGTAGCAGCGGGTCGGGTCGGACGGGTCGAGTCGACCCGGACGGGTCGAGTCGGACGGGTCGAGTCGGACGGGTCGAGTCGGACGGGTCGAGTCGGACGGGTCGAGTCGGACGGGTCGAGTCGGACGGGTCGAGTCGGACGGGTCGAGTCGGACGGGTCGGGTCGGGACGAGTCGGGTCGGGACGGGTCGGGTCGGGACGGGTCGGGTCGGATCGGACGGGTCGGGTGAGAGTGGGTTGGGGCGGTCGGAGCGTGTCGGTTGGAAGGGGAGAGGAGCGAGGTGGGGCTGATGAAAGGAAAGAGAAGCGAGTTTGTTCGGAGCGGGTCAAGACGGTGCGCGAGGGGTGTGAGCGGGAGGGATGGGTCGGGGCGGGGCGGTTTCGAAGTGGGGTGGGACGAAGTGAGGCGGCTCGGGTCGAGAAGGAGAGGGGTGGCGTGGGACGGGATAGAAGCGGACACGATGTGGAGAGGAGGGGCAGGTCAGAGCAAAACGGGACGCGGAGAGGCGGGGCAGATCTGAACGAAACGGCGCAGAGCCGACGTTGCGTGGGCGGCGCAGGACGGCGTCGGCCTCATGTTGCAGCGCGCGGGAGGACAATTGGCGGCCACAAAAACCATCGTGCCCCCCTTCCGCCTTTTCTTTGCGTTCTCCATTTCAAATGCCTACCCGTAGCCCATTTGCTTTGTGGAGGGTATTGGCTCACCTGTGAACTCCAAGTGCTCACAAAGGAATTAACGCTAAATATGTTTTTGTAAGTCTCATATCAGTCTCTTGAGATCACGGCACAACAGCCTGCGCAGAAGTTACTGTAGGTCTTTATGAACGGAATTTGAGCTGTTGTTGTTTTGTTGTTTTTGTTGTTTTTGCAGTAAAGTAGATTTACGGCATGCTTTACTCGTAATGCATTTTAAACACAGCGGCTCTTGCTTATGCGCTCGGTTCCTGGCAGTATTCTTATGACCTGTGCGTGTCCGCGTAACTCGTTCGAACACACTATCAATATCCAGTGTATTCAGAGAGCTAATAAAATATATCATAAATGTATCGAAAGAAGTTATTTCAATTCTATTGTTCAAATTGTCATATCAAATCTCACATACCGGCAAAGGTGGCTCAGAGCATCATCTGTTGTCACTGCAGTCCCTCTGACCAGGAGGTCCTGGGGTTCCAGTCCCGACGGTGGCAAGAATTTCGACACTAACTAGACAACTAGGTCGACTTCACCCCTGTCTGCAGGAATATTCTAGCGACTTGGAGCTCTGATATATACTTTTCTATGGTTTCTCCGATTAACACCAGGCGAATGGCGGTGTAGTACTCTAACGGGCTACGTACCGCGCGCGATCTTTCCTTCCTTTCCTTGTCCTATCATCACCCCTTACTTACGCACACACACACACTTACTCACTACCACATGCACTACACTACAACACTTGTCGGCGAGACCAGTATAAAGCTTAGATCTTGTCCCTGCTGGGGCGGTGCCCCGCAGGTGGGGATACAACTTTGGGAAAAAAAACCCGCAAGCTGACGTAGCTCGGCGTCGAATCTCACCGTTCAATGCGAGATCACCGTCCCCCGCGATAAAAACATACGCTACACATACAGGAGTAATGGTCTTAACAATTGAACGCTAGGAATCAATAATCAATGAATCAAAAATAATATCACATTTTTACAAGGGGTTTCTTCACGAGTAACATAATCGACACATGTTTTTACCTGTGAACCAAAATAAGTATTCATAAAAGTTAAAATTACTGTACAATTTTTTTACGATAGTTGAAAATTACTGCTCATATTCGCAACCATCCCTCTCAATCAGACGAACGTCTGATTCAAGTTTTACCCGTATTACAAGTATACAATATTACAAGTATAAAAACTTAAGTAATACCTCGTAATGCTTGAATGAATTGGTTCCACTGGCAACCTTTCCAGAAGAGGCCCGCGCCGCCGAGCCTCCGCCGCCGGCCGTGCTGCGCGGCGCGGGCCTGCCTCCTCCTCGTGCTTTGTATGCGTCGCGCGATCGGCGCGGGGTCGCGGCCGCGTTATTGGCCCACATCGTCGTCGCCGTCGCGGCGCCGCCGACTCCGACGACATTGGGCGGCGATGGGCCGGGGCGCGCAGAGGCCGCGTGGGGCCGGGCGCTGATTATAGGGCGTGACCGCGGGCGTCTCCGCGGGGCTCGGTCGCTCTCTGGCGCGCGCGCGCTCGCGCCCGCGCGACACAACGCGCCCGCGGCCGCCCCGCGTTGAACCCGCGCCAATGGCAGCCGCCGCCGCCGCCGCTGCCGCATTTGGTGTTCCGCCGAAGCGACCAGTTTACAAAGAGCGCATTATAATAAGCGACGCTCGTCGGAGAAGCGATGCTATCCATTTCATTGTTTTTTCCGACGGGCGGCCCGCGGCGACCCGGCGCGCGCGCGCGCGCGAGCGACCGGCTCGGCCTGGCCCGACCTGGGGCGGGGGCGGGAGACAGGGGGACGTCTGGTTCGAGACGGAAGGTGCACGTGGCAGAGGGGGCGGGGCATTAGATGGCGACGATGGCCTAGTAAACAGGAGGCGGGTGGAATGTGGCACGCGAACTGACAGCGATTAAGACTTGAGAGAGGTGCATGAATATGTACGATTTTACGTCATTAAAAGTGTATTGACTTGGTTGTGTACTTATGAATGTGTGAAATTTATTTTCCCACTGCACAGAAAGCTTGCAATTTTAGTAATGGATTTGAAACATTATTTTACTACTAGTGATATTACTGTTAAACTGTTTGTGTGGGAGTAATATGAATATCATATTTCATTTATTGATGACTGGAGAGTGCCCTATTGATATTAGCAAAAGAGACGTAGAGGGAGGGTTATGATAGTAGGATGCGGCAATAAAAAAATCAGCTATTAGAAGTGAATATAATTGGTAAATGCGCGTGGTTTCTAGAAGGCAATCATGACATTTTTGTTAAATCATTACTGATGGTCACAAAAGCAATGTCTGCGAGCCGAGGGATGTCCTCCTCCAGGTATCTCTCCCAGAAGGTATCTCCCCGTCTAGGACACACTCTAAGCTTCCGCCTGGCCTCCCAACATGTGCGATAGTGTCGTGCATATAGTGTGTGTGTGTGTAAGGGAAGAGAATGAGACAAGTAAGGGGAAGGAAAGATAGCGCGCGGTCCGTGGCTAGTTTCTTAGGGCCCTCTGACTTTCGCCTGATATTGATCAGAGAAATCAACAAAAACTACTGACCGCAAGAATTGTCCTCCGTGCAGCGGCTGAATTCGACTATTAGAGATAGTATCGATAATCCGCCCATGTTGGGGCTCACTCTAGGACCTTACGATCAGAGTCACTGCAGATTCAGATGCCCAGCTAGCTGCGAGATAATAGCCGGTAGGCAGATTACGTTTTCTGAAAGTTTGTCAGCCATCAAAATGTTTTTAAATATCTAATTAAGTTCACCTCCCCTTTGTATTTCAACTTTCGCTCACTTACAGAATATTATTTTCAACGATCAAAATTACGATCGAATTAAAGGAATCCCTCTCAAAACTGTGAGGAAGCTAAAGGACGATTTCAACAGTCCCTCTCGCAGACCAGTGTAATTGCTGTTAGGGCACGGCATCAGACCGCGGTCTGGCGACTGAGATGGCTGAGGGAGGGCGGCGAACACCTAAGGGCGCGTGTCCACGAGAATTAAGGATCGGGGTTAATGCATGCAAAGTGTATTATAAACAAGGGCGGGAAAGAGGTGCCTCGAGGGCCGAGATGGCCCTGCCGTTCCCGTTACGCGCGAACAATAGCGAAGAACAATCGGGGGATAAAGCTCCATCTCCGCCCCGCGCACGTCGGCGCGTCGGCGCCGTCGTAACTCGCCGGGCACGAGGGCCTCCGCCGGGCGCCGCGTCCGGCCGCTTTTCACTTGCTGCGGGGAGTGTTAGTTAATTTGCTCTCCACTCAATTCCGTCATGTTCCCGCCGGCCGAGATAGCTCACAGCCAACAACTGTTGCCGCTGTAGCATCTCTGGCAGCGGGTTTTGGGGGTGGAGTATCGACAGTGGATAATTTTCGATACCAACTCTAGAGCTACGTCGTATTCAGCCGTTGCTTGCCTGAAGAATTCTAGCGACCGACTGCTCTGATCGACAGTTTTCCGTGGTTTCTCTTTTTGGTACACTAAGCAAATGCCAGAGAAATACTCAAAGAAATGGGCTACAGAGCGCCCGCGATCTTCCCTTCATCATCCTTTTCGCTCCTCTCACACTCGTATATACATTCATGCACTACACTACCAGATATATGGAAAGACCAACTATTAGGGAGCTTAGAAATTATTCCCGGTGGCCCGCTTGGTGAGATTCCTGAAGGAACGAAACTCACAAGGCGACGTGTAAGTCGACACCGGATCTCACGTTTCAACGCAAGAGGAACACTTCCAGCTCTCAGCTATAACGTACGTCAGCTATGACGTACGGGACTAATTACCATAGTAGTAGATACACAACTATTTAATTCTCGCTCACGTGTCTTATTTGCGCTGTTTTGCAGTCGACTCTCTCTTAGTGGATTGGCATCATGCCCAGACCAATTAGTAATATAACACGTATTAATCTAAAATTTGTAAAAGTAAATTATTTCCAGTTCTAGTTCGATATGGGAAAGGGCGCTGTAGGAGTATCAAATCAGAGTAAGAAGTACGTAAATCTAAAGAATAGGGTTAGTGTTAACTATTTGTAATATAAAAGTAGTAGACACAAAATTGGAATGAAGTCTGTGAAAGGAATGAATTAGTGAATTATGCCCCCAATACGGTATTATATACTGTACGCGTATATAATAATCCTCCCCGACCATGTCCCTCTTTACTTAAAAAGAAAAAGGAGAAGTAAAGGCGCCTACACATGTTCCAATTTGTCGAGGCGTCCAGCTAACCGATTGGAAAAATTGAGTATTATGTAGGTTCATTTTTTCTTGGTGTAGTATTTCTGTCACTCTCGCTCAAAGGCGGAGTTGTGTGAGCCGACTGTTTGGTTCTACTACCACTACGTGTGTACTCCATATGTCTTATTTCCCATTGGCGTGCCTTTGATTTCTGCGTGCTTTACATGAGCAGATTTTCTAAGAATCGTGGTTCACTAGGTAAAATCAAAGGAATACTATGTGAATACTTGTGTTATAACCAAGGCTTGAATTCTGGCGGAACGCGACGGAACGCCATTCCGGCAATAATTATTAAATTACATTATAATTATAGAACTACTTCTATTAAGTTAACAATTATTTTGGGGTGCGTTCCGGGAACTACAATTTTAGAAATCAAGAACTGGATATCAATAATATTTGTATATATTGTGTGTTATAAATAAGTAGGAGTTAAAAAGAACGCGTTTCTACTGATTATTTTGATGCGTTTGTTTCTGCAAAGTAATTCATATTACTCGCAAAGACTTTTTTCAATTTTCTAGCGTAGTATGTATAGTAAATCTGAGTTTTAATTCTTTAGAAATAATATAAATAATCAATTAATCAATCTATATAAGTGAAGGGTAGAAGTTTAGAAATTGTAAATAAAATTATATATCACGTTAGAGAAGATACTCTGAAACAAATAGATAAAATTATGAGTTGAAAAACAACAGAGGCAAGAAGGCCAGAGTTAGCTTGCTTAGCATACCAGGGCGCTAGAACAAAAGAAAGTAAATATCTTAAATGAAAGTAGAATCAGAGATCAGCGAAATGTATGTGATGTTTTTCCTGGGAGCATGAGGGGAAATTTCAGAATATTTAGTACATGTCATATTTGGTAGTGTTTGAAAAAGCATGCAAAGCACCTTTTTCAAAGCTAGCGCAGTAGGCAATATTTAAGATGTCTGAAATATCAAACTGTTGCAATAAATAGTTCTCGATACTCCGTGGAAATCTTTGAAATTCAATCGCGTTGTACGCGATTCAAAGTTTTCAGACCCCTTCCGAAGACCGCAATGTCGTTTAAGGGAACAGTCTTTCCCAGTAAACGCGCGAACGTACTTTGCAGGAACCGCAAGTCCCGTGCGCAAATATTCAGATAGAGGAAAACAATCTCGGATGGCGGTGCTGTGAAATGGAGCGTTGGGCTCGCGCTCCAGACATCCCCTCCCACACACACGTCGGCGAGCGCCCGCGTCCCCACCCCCAGCTCGTCCTCGCTTCCCCAGCTGCCTCCTCTGCGTCCTTGCATTCTCCCCGCTCCTGTCACGGCTTCTCCTCCTCTCCCGCTGCCTCTTCCTCCTTCCCAGCACGTCCTTGCATCGCTCTTCCCGCTGTTCTGCTTACTCCCCTGATCTGCCTCGTACCACAACCGCACCCCCTCTTCTGTTCCCAAGACTTTCCACACCCCTACCATCTCCGACACGCCTATTACCACGCCCCCACTCCTCCCAGCTCCACAGTCCTCCTCCCCGCGAGTACCCGCGTCCCCACCCCCAGCGCGTCCTCACTTCCTTTCCCATCGTTTCCCCTGCTTCCTCCGCTACCTTCTCCCGTGACCTCTCGCTCGATCCCGCCTTCTACCCGCTCCCGGCTCGATCTCTATTCCTCTTCCGCTTCTGCTTCCTCCTACCCAGCCACCTCTTTGCCACTCCACCTACTCCCCTCTCCCCGCCCCTTCCCACACCTCCGTACTCTCTCTCCTTCCCATGAATTTCCACCCCACTACCAGCTTCGACATGCCTCCTACTCTGCCCCCACTCTTGCTCCCGCTTCCCCCAAGTCCCCCTGCAAACCCACGCCCTCCTCCCCCGCGAACCGGTCGCGAGCTCCGCTTTTCGCGGCCCCTGCGCCGGAGACGGTGGCGGCGACGGCGCACATAAACACGGTCTGATGGCCCCGAATTGAAAGAAATTGGACATAAAGGTTTGAGATATCGTCCCGCTGCGGGCGCGTTGCGCGCGGGCGGGCAGGCGGGCGGGCGCGGGGGCGGGCGAAGGGCGGGCGAACGGCGGGCACTCGCCGAGCGGTTGGCCGGGCGTCGCCCCTTGAGAAACAAACAGAGCGCGTCGCGACGCATAAACACGCGGCGGCGCGGCTCGCCCCCCGGCCTACCCCCGCCCCTGCCCGATTCGCTGCTTCCCTGCCTTGGCGACTGCGGGGCACGCGCCTCTTCCGCAAGGCGTGTTTCTGAAAGATGCGTCTCGCAAACCGGGCTTCGTTAAAAGCACATCATTAAAACGTGTTACGTGAGAAAAATGAATTTTCGAATGTTTTGTGCAATATTTATGATGGCTTGGGAGCAGTATTTAAAAAGAAACCATTTAAATTATTTTTTAAATGACTTGTTGATCTGGATAGCAAATAAAAAAGTATGAAGAATATTTTTTAATATTGTTTGAAAGTTGCAACTACTACTCTTGTTGCACAAATAAAGAAAATTCTGACGTGAACTTGGAATTGGTAATAATGTTATTCAAAGCAATCGTCAGATTACAGTATATGAGAAAATGTTTATCTGCAATATAACGCCTTAATGGTTCTATATCAAAATTACAATAACTGCTAGTCTCTACAATGCAGTTTGATAACCTTTAACATCACACCGTGTCGTCAGAGTCTATCACTTTTGAAACTTTGAGTAAATTGTCGTTCTCGTTCCCGATATTATCATATGATTTGAATCCGTTCACTTATTTATTTATTTATTTATTTATTTATTTATTTATTTATTTATTTATTTATTTATTTATTTAACGTAAAAAACCAGTTCAGAACTGTTTTGGACTTAGTATGGGAAAAGTATAGTCTGTTCACGTTCTCTTAAATTCTGTGATACCTGCCCGATACAAATTGAATTATGAATACAGGTGGAAAGTAGCGTTTTTGAAAAAATATTATACGAACATTGCAGCTCGTAATAAAAACTATTTGAAAAGGAAAAATGCTACAGATTTTGGTTATTATTCATCGTGCTCTTCGTAAAGAAATAAATGTTTCACCAGTAAGCGCTACAGATGAACTAAATAGGATGCGCTGCCACGAATACTTCACAGTTGAAGGCCTTGGCGTTCAATTGTAAAGAGAAAAAAATGGATATGCCACATATAATTGATTTTGAAAAATAATAAGAGAAAGATTTCAATCCGATATTGCTCGTCACAGAGCAAAGAAGAAATGTCTCAGTGGTACAGCGTGATTCGCTACACCAGTACCAAAATACTCGCACTAATTGTATGCTGTAATATGGGGAGTACGATAGTGGATTTATCTTATTTTTTATCGAAAATATGGCATAGTACTATATAGAGCCGAACCATTCAATTCTACTCGTCAGCTATAAAACCATGGAATTGAGAAGAAACGACGATTACACCATATTTAAAACATAAGCGTTTAAGATCTGCGTTCATTCCCTGAATATTTAAAAGACAGCTCCCTTTCTCTTCGGTATACTTGTACTACAACAAAAATATCACACGCAAAGAAGCCCACAAGGGTTGTAGATAGCTGCGAATCGATGTCAAGCACTTGGTGACCAAAAGACTATTCCGAGTTTGCTCCGTTCCGAGACCGAAGAAGACGGTGATGGTGACGATGATGGTGATGGTGACGTTCACTCCTTCAGCTCCATCACCCTCACCGTTGCAGCCGAGGTAGCCGTCGCTGCCGACGTCGCCTCACGCCGCTTCCACCGGCGCAGCGTCGCACGACACGGTGAGGCGCGATAGCGGTCCAAACGCGCTGTTGACACTGCGATAAGGCCCCGACGGCCGTCCGCTGAAGATGGATCGGGCCCTCGATGACGGCGAAAACGACCGCGGCTGCGGCCGCCTAGGCGCCGACTGGGTCAGCGGCGGCCAGTGGACACGGCCACGGCGACAGTTCAAATACCGGCGGCAGGGAGCTGGTTATGGTGATCTGGATTTTGGAGATGGCTACGGAGGTGCCGGCGGTGGGTAGACGCGAGGTGAAGAAGTGATGACACGTCCTGAGAAACAACGGAAGATAAGGTCGAGTAGAGAAGAGGTAGGAGGAAGGCGTCGCATCAGAGGATTCAGTGTGTTTCAGTCTATGTGCCGCGACACATTACGTAGAGAAGCATCACCACGTGTGATCCTTAACAATACAAATTAATATCTGTTTTTGTTGTTTAAAAAGTTGTATTATACCAATTTTATACTTTCCAAGAAAATTGTAACACATGTTGAATTTCGAGATTCTGTAATACATCTTACCGAATATGGTAATCTCCTTATAAGTTACTCTCTTCCTTTTGAGAATAACTCTCTTTAGGTACATTGAACATAATTCTATTTTTACTACTTTCATATATAGAGAACATTTACCCTCGTTCCAAAACATACTCAACAATGGATCGCAATTTCGCGAGCGTATTCCCTTGCCAATGAACTTCAACCGCTTCCCCAGAATAATATTCCGGCCTGACGGTCAGAGCCAGAGACGTACGGGCCGTGAGAAGTGTCTTGGGCGAAGGGTCGGGGCAATGGCCGCCGGCGCGGGCCTCGTCCGCGTCGCCCCGGACACGCCCAACCGGCTCGCGAGGACAGGAAGTTATGGTAAAGAAACGTCCGACCCCCTGAAATGCGTCGAGAGCGTGCTCGGGTCGCGAGCGGTTACGGTGCCAGCCGGCCTCCGCCCTTCTGGGTCCATCTGCGTGCTGCCGCGTTGGTCTGCGAGCGGCGACAGACGCGATGGCCGCTGCATAGGAGGTCGTTCCCTTCCCTCTCGAACGAGTACGAAATTACGAGGTCCCGTAGTGCTGCGTCATCCGTAATGACAGTAATCCAGGGGCCGGTGAAATTGCAGTGGACATGTCCACGCGCATGTGCAGATGAAGAAACGCGCGACTTTAAAGGACCGAGAGTCTTTGAGGAGAAGGAACACGACGTTTTGAAGATACTACGATTTCCTTCCCTTTCAAATCTTCAGTTCGCTAGAATTTGTTCTCCACTTATAAATATCTTACGTTTGCCTAGCGTCGGCAAACAGACGAAGAGGCCAGGGTGGAGTGGTACTTCGCGCCAGAAATGAACCGCACAAAAAAGACGCCGGTTGGGCGAGTCACTCGCATTGATAAATTGTTAGAATGGTATAAAACAGTTGCACCAACAGTGTATGGAAAATGCCTCTCACTTAAGTGGACTCTAAACGACTCACTCACTTCGGTGGCCTTGACCCTAGCGAGAGGCGTGATCTCGCGCGGGTGTTCCAGTGCTGCCTCCTCCGCCTTGTCGCCTTCCTCCTCTGTTCCCTCTCACTCCAACGCTTTTGGAGATCCACGTTCGTTCCTTCTTGCTCGGATGCATTGTGAACCTCTTGCAGCTAACAGCTTAACCGTCTCTCTACACAACCGCACTTTCCATATAAAACTTGAGGCTACTTCTCGCCTGTCTTTTGTGTTTCATGAACGCGATTTCTTGCGTTGTTTTTACCGCGCCGCTCTATTGAAATTAATATTTTAACATAGTTCACTATTTTTTTCCATCTTCATTTGGTTGTTTTGTTTTCATAAATATAACACATTGATTATTATCGTAATGTATTAATAGGTATTTCTCAATATTTTTTCAGTCAAAATCTAAAATTTTTCAAGGCATTTCGAAGTTAGTAGTCGAAGCATTTCGTCGTTAGTAGTCACTAACACATTGTTTTTTTAATTCCTCGCAACGTGAATCAAAAGAGTTTGAATCCATCCGCGACAAAACACTTGAAAGGAAAAGGTCCAACATTCAAACCCAGAGGGATTCCAACTTGCGATTCTTTGTACTGTTGCAGTGAGTCGGTTTTGGTTATAAAATCATACAATATACAGAATGTCCTATTACTTGCGGTATAAACACACAACCATCTTTCACTCTAATAGATTAACAAATGTTTCTTGAGTAATTTTGCTGGAAAACGCTTGGTTATCGCAGAGTAGATTCTTGACGATTTCTAGAAGGTCGAAAAGGTTGTAGTTGATGTATGTTAAAGCTCTGAAGATATTTCTGTTTCCTAGAGGAAACATTCAATAGTTTTTGGATATAAATGCCGAAAAACAGAACATTCTGTTAATTAACGGAGTTGAGGTGCATATTACGAAAGGCATACAACATGTAAAATGAGCCCCTAGCTTGGAATCGTGCCTAGTATCAGGCTGTTCATCACATAGCCTGCCAGTCGACCGTCTGAATTGAAGTGCACTCGCGGTTTGTAGGTGACTTTCCGAGTCTACAAACGTGCTTCGAAACTTGGAAATGCACACTTATTTCCGGTGGCATACAGGATGAAGCGAAATTGGAAAATTACTAAAGAAAAAAACCTTGCGGATATCTATACCTCTAAACCAAACACGATAAAGGAAATGTTTATTGCTAATATCATAAAGGATACGCTGGTGTGTTTTTCTAATAACATCAAATGACTCATCGTATATATTTAACATCTCCGTTTCTTCTACCCGAATTTTACTGCAAAATCTTCATTGTTAACAAATTCTCTCCGTATCTACTTAGACATGGAAACTAACCACATCTTTCTAAAATCACTTCACATTTCTCCATCTATTAATTCTGTCATCAGTCTAGTAAATATCACTTAAATGACCAATGGGGTTCCCGGTGTCATTTTGACTTCAATATCCTTTTCCATAGTCTTCCTTTTTTGAGTTGCGACTCCCCTGGCCGCCGCCCGCTCTGGGCTGCTTGACGTCGGCTTGCCACACTCGCGTGCGATTTACATCGCGCGCGCCGACACACGACGCGCGTGTCACTTTTAGTGCCTTTCAGCGCCGCCTGCATTACTGCGCATTAGCGCGTCGCGGGCTGCGTGGGAAGCTCCGCGGAACAGGCGGCGGCGACGGCGGCGACCGGAGGGTTCGTCGTCAAATCGCGCGTCGAAGTCCCCTTTCCGTTACCGACGCCGGCACCCGCAGGTATGCAAAATGGTTGTCATGCCCGTCTGGTTTTGACGAGGACGTTGTCCAACGACGTTGAATATTTTTACGACGAGAGCAAGTTTGCTGATTGTTGCTTCAAAGAAAATCAGAAATTTGAAAAAAATATTTGTGCGAAATTTAAACAAATGTAAGAGAGAGTAAGAATAATTTTCATCACAGAAACGTAAAACATGTATTGTAATAATTAAATGTAATTATACATTATTTTCTAGTCTATTATTTTTATTCCACCCTCACTTATTATTGGGAAAATAACTTTTAGATAATGTGTCATTGTAATTTTGAAATTTGTTTACTTTGAAACTAGTGCACATCGGTACTACATGTGCTTATTAGAAAAGAAATGAACAAATTAGAAATATGTTTCACTGTTTTTCTGTTGTAAGAACGGTTTGAAAATATTGAGAAGCTGAACTCTTATAAGACGGGAGGCTGAAGAAATTGGGAGTTCATAGCGGTTATGAGAGCAATTAATTTCAATTATCAACAATGTTACTAGGAGCGAACTTCTGAAGCCAACTTGTACTACATGCCCCCCGGTCGTCATAGCCGCCGCCGCCGCAGTCGCCGCAGCGTAAAACGCTCTTCTCTTTGTGTAACATCGCGGCGACCGTGCGCGCGTCAATTTATTCCTGGGGGTTCTCGCCGTGACGTTCATAGCCGTTGTTCGGAGCGAGCCGCGGATCGTAACTCGTCGCTGTCGCGAACTGCGGCGGAGTGTGAAACGGCGCGGTGCGGTGCGGCGTGCCCGGCTGTGCTGGGGCGCGTACTGCTGCGCCGAGAACACGAGACTCCGCACCCCCTCTCCTCTCTGCTCGCGCGAGAACATGATCCAAGTCGGTCGCATTGAGCACGAACTAGAAAAGTGGGATATATATGAGGATGCGGCAGAAACGGTGACTCGTTTTACATACTAAATTTTAGGGAGCAGCAGATTAATGTCAGAATAGTCGGTAGAGCTACATGATATCAGAAAACTGTTGCCAAAAAACTAACAAGAAACAAAAAAACAACAACTGTGTTTCAGGTGACCACTACTGTTAGTCATAACACGCACTCTCTCGACCACTTCACTCGAGATCTCTCGCCGCTGAGGTTGGTAGGGCGGGGTTCCACCATCGACGAGGACAGTTGCGTCGTTCGCCATCATTGCTGCCGGAAACGACTGAAAAAGCTTTGAACTGCCCTACGCTACGAATCCAACAAACCTATTCTAGGATACGGTAGATTTATAGCACAAAAAATGGCGTCCAACTTAAAATGGGAAACTCAATCTATCGCGTCATTTACCACAAAAGCTGGTTCAAATCATCGAATATAAAAGAAAGCATAGGAGCTCGCTCTTTGCTAACACAATGGGTCATGTTTGATTGGCGAAGGAACGGCAGATCAATTGAATGAAGAGATAGTCATCTTCACGGACTGAATTTTACCCTTTCTTTTGGAATGTGTGGGTTGTCTAATAGAGGGATTATAAAACCGTAGCCCTTAAGCATTTTTTGGTTCTAACTGTAGTACTTTTTGCCCTACTTAAGTGTTTTAAAATCTAACGTTACAAGTGATGCATGAATTGCGTCAGGGCACGTTAGTAGAAGCTGGAAAAGAAGAATTAATATAGTTATATTTTATTTTTTATTGTCCTTTAAAATGTTTCAATTATAATATTTCCATTTTCAAAATACGAGTATGTTAAGAATATTTGATTAATTTATCGCCCCCGTAATATGTAGTTATCTTAAAATTTTAACATTTGGAGATGAATGGAAACACGAACGCTATGTGGCACTTAACAATGATCGTTTCGTTTTCAGAATATATTTGGTGTCACATTCGAGTTGCGATAGAGCGCAGCGAAAGTGTCCTCGTTTAAATCGACAGAGAGTACTAAAAGCCGGATAAGCTCGCAGCCTAGAGGACAACGATATCCTCTCACCTTGTCCCTGCACGGTGGGAACGCTTCCCGATTCGAGGTGGGGCGGTCCCGTTGACGCCGTTGCTTACGGTGTCGTAGCCTAACAACGTGGTTCAGACGGAACTCCTTCACGAGTTGTCTAGAAACAACGCTGTTTAAAAAAACACTTCAAGCGGTGACGCCGGATATCGGCCTATGAATAACGAATCTAAGCGTCTGCTCGGTAGGAACAACTCCGCCTTTTGTGACGTGAAGGGGACTGACTGACCGAGGAAAATCCGTGAGGCGTTAGATGGAAATGTCGGGAGAACATTTCCAATACAGGAACTGTGAATACACAAATAAAATAGTTGACACTACACCAAATCCGTTGTCCTTGTGGAATTACAATAACACTGCCATAAAAGTCAAATTCTTGTCACTATTTAGGAATGCCTCTATATATTATACTACGCAGATTATACGTTTCATCAAGGTACTTCGTTTACTGCTTCAATGTCATTAGTATTCTGCTGCATAATACCTGTTAATATAACTGAAATATTAATTTCGCAACTCTATTTGCACCTCAAGTAATTTCTTTTAGGATTTCTAATATTTTTTGCTAGTAACAGTGATAATACTTATAGTCATGATTATGGTTTTCAAATGCCTCTCTTCTTTTGATGTTGATTTCATGAAGACTCAACAATGTTGATACTGACGAGAGTAATGTTTACTCTCTATTTTTCATTAACGGAATGCACCGAAATACGAAGTAGTAGTAATTGTGATATTAGGGGAAATTTAAAGAAAGATAATAATATTTACATGATTTTCTGTTAATTTATTATCATTAATAATTGTTATTTATTGCCTTTGTCTGTGAAACAAATTATCTTACAGGCTAAATTTCACTTCTGTGTTATTTCTAAAACGTTTTTGTTTATTTATACACTGATGGGACACAAAAAAAACTAAAATTGCACCGTTTTGCAATTTTAAAATTAGTGTCTCAGTATTTTTTTCGATTTCAGATTATTCTAATGTTCCATATCCGTCTGTTCATCTGTCCGTCCGTTAATGACCAACGCTAGGTCTTAAACCGTTCAGCCGATTTTTCCCAAAATTGATACTCCCCAATCGATCTAAACTAGCTTTTAGGCTTTGGCAGTTTAAATTGGATATTTTTATTTTTGAGGGTACTTTTCATGAAGCCTCAAAACATTTTCACGATTTAAAAAAAACACAACTTTTTAATTAAACTTTGTCCTCGGATAGCATAAAGGATGCTTAACACAATGGTACAGTCTCATGTTCGTTGTAATCCCGGTTTTTTCGAAAGTTGCAAAAGTGCAAATTTTTTGGGCGTCTTCCTACAACCACAATATTGAAAATATATGTAATGTAATTTGTTCGTTAAAGACAGATCTTGAAATAAGGTCTTGTTCAATTTTTAGAAAATATGAGTACTATTCGTGTAATAATGCACAAAATATAGGAAATTTTTATTTTTTAAAATATTTTTCTCAAAAAACCCACCATTTTTATCTTTAAATTTTCTCGTCCTGTGAATCAAGGGACGGTACAAATGTGGTGCTCGTCTCATTTTCAACTAACTCTTCGTTTTCTCGAAAATTGCAAAAAGTTGGCATTTCAAAACTACAAAATTGAAAATAGCGATTTTTGCCTTGAGACAGTGTAGTGTAAAAAAATCATCTGAGGAAGAAAGGTCGTGTTTAAATTTTTTGAAAAACTAGTAGAATTATAAAATTTCCCCCAAAAAATCACAAAAACACTCCAAATTTTTTCTTCAAATTTTTCCGCGGATAGAAGAAACAAGGTTTCATTTTCGTTGAACCCACAGAATTTTCGAAAATGGCAAGTTTAGAAATAATGCGAGAAATACGCCATCACTGTTTTTCTCTTATAGATGGTCAAACAGTTGACCCGTACAAATAATATATTTTACTACCCCGTTCTCGAGTAATACCACCGTCCTCAATGTATAGGCACTGTTTTGTGCGATAAGCTGAGGAGTCCCTTTGGCTAAGGCGTCCAATGCCGCATCGCGTGAGGGGCGCGCGCGCTTTATAGCCAGTGCACTCGCGTGCCAGCACCGAGCCGCGCCCCGCGTTACACCTGCGCCCGCAGCCGGGCGGCGCGGCGCGGCGAAGTATGCGTTTGGTGGGCGATCAGGTGGCTGCGCGTGGGCGGACCGTGGGCGGGGCGGGTGGGGCATGCCGCGCTGCGGTCCTCCCACGCCGCGGGCCGCGGAGGGCGCGCCACCACCGCCACCGCCGCCGCCACCGCCACCGCCACCGCCACCGCCACCGCCGCCGCCGCCGCCGCCGCCACCGCCACCGCCACCGCCACCGCCACCGCCACCGCCACCGCCACCGCCACCGCCACCGCCACCGCCACCGCCAACGCTACCGCCGCAGCCGCCGCCGTCGAACGGAACAAACGAACCAACGGAGGAGCGGACGGACGAGAGGTGCGCGGCAAAATAATCGGATCATGCGGCCGCGAGCGCCCTCCGCCGCAGATCTCCGGCTGTAAATCATCAGACCGGCGTTACGTAATGAAGTGTTCGGGCGCGGCGGCGGCGGCGGAGGGTGAATGAGCCGCCGCTCGGGGCGGACGGTTGAGCGCGGTGGACGGCGGTGGGCAGGGACCGGACGCGGAGAGGCGTGGCGGGACGCGGCGGTGGGCAGCGGGCAGCGGGCAGCGGAGGGCGGCGTCTCGCCAGTACTAAGCGGAGCTCTCGCCCATAAATAACCGGGCGGTATCCGGCGGAAGGGATTTCAACACGAGAACATTTGTCGGCCGCCTGACGGGGTGGCCGGCGCGAGGCGGACGGCCGCTGCTCAGGGCGGGATGCCGGGGATGGAGTTTTTCTTCATACCTCACTGCAGGTGCGGTGCATTGTTGGTTTCCATTCTTCACTGTTGGTGCTACTGGTCTTGTGGGGGTGTAGATTCCATGAATTCTTGGCTTCAGCTCTTAGCACTTATCCAGATTTCAACCCCCTCAAGAAATCAATGGCTCCAAGTCAGTTGTGTCATTATTTAATACATGATTCTGCAAATGTTTATGCTATTATGGTTGTAATCAATAGAACATAAAGTACATTTTGTTTCGTACCTCAGTTTTTAACGTCAGTTCTTAAAAAGGGCAATTTGCATGGTGCCGTTATAGTTAAGCATTGCCTGTGAATATCTGTTTATTCTTATTAACCTGAAGTACGTAAAGCAGTTGCTATATACCTTAATACACTCAAATAATTTTAATCGTGTCAAATTATGTTATTTCTCAACCGAAAACCATATTGTTACGCTCATCTCCTAAGGAAAAAAATAGTTTGATTAAATTATTAGCAAATCATGAAAACATATTCCGAAAGGACCGTTATGTCTAGCTGCTAACTAATGCAGTGTCATTATTCTTTATGGATTGAAGATTGGCCCTGCAAAGGTCTCTTTCGTTTTTATATACTTACTACACTAATTTATATAACTATACAATGTACAACACATTCACTCAAGTTATTAAAATAGTTTCTTCGTACGTATATATTATTGTAGATAATGTTTAATAGCTTTATGTGTTACGTGTGTTGTGGTTCGGCATAATAAAAATGTGCTGAAATCTTATTTTTTTCATTAATTTACCTAAAAACAATTTAGTTAATTCCACTAAATATAAAATTGGAGGAAAGGTACGAAATTGAATTATGGATTAAAGATTTGAAACCTTTAAACTCTTCTCAGGTTTAAACTTAAACGCGAATCGTCGTTCTGTTCTCCTTGTTTTCCTTTGACATTTCCACCTTCCTCCAGACCCTCTCTTGCCTGTGAGAGAACCACTTCTCAACAGTGTGTGGAGAAATAGGAATGAGTTCCATACTGCAAAGCGCATTAAGTGTCACATAAAAGTCAAGAACAACTTGGGAGATAGGAACTCGGGACTGGAGGGTCGTGTTCCCGGCGCACGTCGAAGGAACAATGCCGCCTCAAGTAGGAGCGCGAGCTGTTGTTGCGAAATCGCCTTGCCATCCGATCACCGGGGACCACCTACGGTTGAGGCAGAGGCGGTGACGTTACAGGCAGTGGAGACGGCAATGGTGCCGGGAACGCTGTAAGGGGACGAACTGAAGGTGCATGACCGATGGGAAACGAGTCTGGGGACGACTGAAGGAAATCGACGCGAACCTAAAAGAGCGCGAAAAACAGAATGCGGTCAACACGGGTCGTAAACTAAGACGACGAGAACTGCTATAACAGCGCTGGTGGTGTAGAAAGCAGGAACGTTCTAGCGTGATTTGGACAAGAACATTCTTGTGTGGAACCTGTGTGGGTGTCACGAATAAATGAAAGAACGAGAAAGACTAAAATTAAAACGATGCTGTATTAAAAGAAAATAAGAGGGAAAACAAAAGACATTCATTAACAGCGAAAATAGTTGAAAAAACAATGAAAGGATGAAAACTCACGAAAACCCTTTAAATAGAATTATAGAAGACGGCCATTAATGGGGGACACTGATAGTAGAAGTTGCAATCTCATCTGTCATTTTCACTCTTTGCTTATAATTCAGTTGCATACACATGTAACTTTGTTGTCAAATATTTCATTCTTCATGAATTATTATTTGCATCCTACACTGCTAAGTACTATTGTCTTCTATTCTGAATATTGTAAGAATCAAATTATCTCATAAAAATTAGACGTTTAATATCATAGGAATTTAACATGTATTATTATTTAATATATTATTTATTTGTGTACAAATATTTGCTAGTGTTATTCCATCTATTCTCAAACTACGCACAGCAATTGAATTATCACAGTCAGTGCGCTAGTACTTGCTGCCTAGGTGGGCGAGTGGTTAGCTTATAGGCGTGTGAACCAATAGCGCGAGGGTTAGATCACTGGTTGAGGTGCGTGGATTATCGAAAGACCGAACATCCCATAGTGGCCATGTCATGCTTGTCGTATGTAAGGAATCGTGGCAGGAGCCCGGTAAATCCCTCCAGATATGTCCCGCCCTAAAACCATCTACATTCTCCCAACCGTTCGTCTCTAATTAGTTACCGACTGATGTCCTAGGGTTCGTGACCCAAAGTTGGCATCATTTTCGACACTGCCTGTATAGTCAAGCTAGGTCAAATTCAACCGCTGTCTGGAGGAGAATTCCAGCGGTCGGTTGCTCTGATCGGTAGATTTCCGTGGATTCTCAGATTTGTACCAGGTGAATGCCTGAGCAGTACGTTAACAAACGGGCCACGGACCACGCGCGTTCTTTCCTTCCTCTACGTTGTCCTGTTGCCAGCCCGTACCTACTCACACTACACTACCCTGCACATATGCACCATTACTAGCCGTTCTCACGCGCCGAATCTCACCATCCAGTGGCGGAAGAACATAGCCACATTCTGAGATAAAACACACTACATTTACGGGACTAACAACTGTAGTAGTTGACGCGCCCGGAAACGCCAAATAAGCAAGAATTCAATCGAATGCTGTGAATTGTGATTGACATCTGGCGAAGAAAGTCCGATTCACACCAGGTGCATCAGGGAACGCCTATGGGCGCGCGAAAAATATCTACCTGTAGATCCGCGCCGAGAGGACGAAAACGAAGCCTGGCTCGAAGATACGGGTGAAAAACTACGGCCAAGAACCTTCTCCTCGAAAATAATTCCAAAAGACAAATAAATAAACACTACTTCCGACACATACAACATTTTATTCGACTATCCGTGAGGTTGTATTATTTAATTTACCGTAATGTTATGCGATTAATATTTTTTTTTTCTGAGCCTTGAGCGTTCCATTTTTTGGAATATCATTTTGTGTTTATGTGATTGTTGTACTGTAGCTTTATTTATGTTTATGTAATCTTACAAACTTGTGGTGCTCTAACATACTCCAAACATTCTCGTAACATTTGCAATAGTTTGAAAACATTCAATCATTGTAATAATTGCAATGGCTGCCAATATTTATGCCATCTCTTGCAAACTTCTCTTCACAAACATTTTGAAAGAACATGCAGCATTTTGAAAGACTTAGCCCATTCCGGCAAACGACCACATTTCAGCATATATGGGCAATAATCTGTTCACACAAACTTAATTAATTCTTCTAAATAGCATTCAACAGTATTTGTTGCTATAGTAGCGATGGTCTTTATTCTCTTCAGCTTTAAATAGTTAACCTTAAAGTTCTCAAACTATACCAAAATGTTCAGGAACACAATATTTAGAGAAAATTTCAATCAACATGAAAATTGTCTTTTCAATTAGCTATATTTTGTAACTCATTGAGACGATGTTTATATTTCAGTTTACCATGTTAATTTTCCGGCGACTAAATAGTGTATGAAAACGTGATATTTCGAACATCGTAAAGGAACATAGAAAGTTTTAGAGCAAAAATTTGAATTCACTCGATGTACAAAAAACGAGATATTTTTGATGTTCTAATTAGTACCCTCAAAATTGAAAGATAAGTTTCAAATTCGTAGAGGCTCAAATTGATCCAACTGATTGAAGAATATCCATTTTGGAAAAAAGTGTGTGTTTTAGGTGTGATGCGTCGTTCACAGACAAATGAATAGTTAGAGAGACGTTTTTAGAGAAAAAACAATTTTTGCTCTCAGGAGGCTCCAAAACTTGTATTTCAGTTAAAATCATAGGAGGGGGCAAAGATGAAGAAGAGATGATTGCGTGCGGTCCGTAGACCGGTTGGAAGGATAGTGCTCGGGCACTCTTCTGAAATTAATCGATGAAGCCCCAGAAAACATTAGTTGGTTGGTTGATTTGTGATTCCGGGCGCGTCAACGGCTGAGGTTATTGGTCCCGTAAATGTAGTGCATTCTTTATCGTGGTAGGTGGTGGTAATCATTCCCAACTGGATGGTGCGATCCTGCGCCTACGTACGGTCCGCTACAGGGGGGTCCCCGACCAGGTATCTCCCACTAGCAGGGCATCGTCCTAGCCGAGACAAGCGACCGTTCTCCCGATATGTGTGGTAGTGTAGCGAATGGAAGTAAAGTGTAAGTAAGGGGGTCCGTGGCTAGCTCGTTAAGGTCCTGCGCCGGCATTCGCCTGGTATTGATCGGAGAAATCACGGAACACTACCGATCAGAGCAGTCGGCCGCAAGAATTCTCCTCCAGACAGCGACAGAACTCGACCTAGCTGTCAAGCTAGTGTCGAAAAGCCTGCCACCGTCGGGACTCGAACGTAGGACCTCCCGTTCAGAACTTCTGCAGTGGCATCAGTTGATGCTCCAGAAAACTATCAAAGCAGCTATGTAGCTCGTGTCCCTGCCACCGTCGAATCTCTCACCCTAGATCTCCTCGGTCAAGGCTGCTGCAGTGGCAACTATGTTGCCACTGAGCTTGCGCAGCCTGTGCGTCTGTGTTGCAATGGCACCGTGTCCCTGTACGTGGCGGCGCCCAAGGCGGCTTGGCCGGCGAGGCGGGAGCACGAGGTCGCGGGGCGGAGCTCGGCGCCTCAGCGGAGAGGAGCGCTGGCGGGCGGCGGATATTCCTCGCATTTACGGCTCCCATCAGTGTTGACAGCGCCGCGGCAGTGCAAGTACACGGCACGCTGTGTAAACAGAACGGCTATGTTGTCCAAGTGGTTAGCGCGCAGCTTCCCCACCCACTCACTCACCCTCCCTCCCACCCGCCTCTCCTTGCGCGCCCGCCACTGCCCGCAGCTCCCCGCCTCTTCGCGATGCTCGTCACCTCTCTGTGCCTGTTGCCGGCGCATTCCTCTCCCCGTCTGTATGACATACGCCGCACAGGTCCGCGTCGTCTCTTCTTTGTGCCTCTTCGCTTAAACAGTTCTCGCCAGTTACTGACGAACTCTTTGCTCTCCTCGTCACTCTCCTCGTCACTCATCCTCCTCACTCCCAGCTCGTCACTCATCGTTGCTGTCCTTGTCACTGACAACGTCCTCTTCTTCTCACCACTTCCTTTCGATCTTGGTTACTTTTGCTTTCCGTCTTCCTCTCTGATGTTTCTATGGACCCGCGTATCTCTCACAGTTAACATACCCACCTATTTACATGAGAATACAATCCTTGAATGTACGTTAGTCTTATATTTACAAATTGTTGACATTTCTTCTTATCGAACATATGTCATGGTGTATTTTTGTCATTGCAAATATATTAATAATGTAAAAAAATTATTTTAAATACAATGGTAACTATAATTACATCCCGGTAGTTTCGTGTCTAATACCTCTGATGAAAATCCATTCTGGCAATAACCGAAAAGTTGTTTAACATATTTGCTACAAATTTTGTATTCAATAAAAAATGAGGTTAAATGTTTATCCAAAGCGGTTACGTATTTATCATCACGTAAAAATGGAACCAAATGAAGGACAAAATTGTAAGAAAATTAAACTACATACTATACTCCTTAATTTCCAAGTCCATGGAATCAAAATTTCCTCACAGACATGAATCATTTTCATGTTTATTCCAAAGAATTCTCTTAGTGATGACCGCATCTCCTAGACTTGTACGTGTTAATGCCTAGTGCTAGTGTCAAAACCACTCCAAATGTAGCCGCAGGTGAAGTAACAGGTACGTTGTGAAAATATTTGTTACTTTGCAATAGGAATTGCGGGCATGCGCCACATGCCGAACCGGATGTGCGACGTCTCGCGTAATTGAATCGGTTGCGAGTATTTTGAAAAGGCCACATCATCTGCTGCGCGCGCACGCTGTGGAAAACGACATAAATACGAGGAAGTGACCTGTTGGAAAGAAACAGAGAATCACAATGGCTCGGAGTATATTAGCGAACCGCATATGTATGACGCTTTCACTCGTGACATCAAAATTGGATTCTGTGCCAAGTGGGGAACTTAGGAACTTAGGTAATTATTATTAATATTGGATACGTTCAGGGTGGCTCATGCACTTGTTTTAAGAGGTAAGTCAAAGAAGGGAACTACATAAATTAATTCGTGTGAAACATACAAAAAAATAATAGTATATACGGCGTCTTGCGATGGGTTAAAAGAAAAAATGTACTAGTTCGATTTATGCCTACACACGGGATTCTGCTAGCCCAGCTTGTGGGATGTCACCGTGCGCCCGGCTTCTCTGCCCACGTCCGAACTCGTCCTGAGTTTTCTTGTCCTCCTTACTGGAGCGCGCTTGAGTGTAACGAGACTCATTTCCCGTGACCCCCGTGATGACATTATCTAGTTGAAATAATGCCTATAGATTGCAGTTCAATACATGAATAGATTGTTCTTTAGGCCGTAGAACTTTATTTTTAAGTCCCTTCCTCTTCTGACCGCAGGGGCGCTGTGAGATTGTACAATTTCATGTTGATAGTTCCTCCTCGGAGATATTTCGTTCGTTTTCCCGTCGCTTAGAAGCACGCGTTGTTTAAAATATGATCAAAGTAAATGTTCTCATAACTATCTACTCAAACAATATGCATTTTTCCCTAAATGTCAAACCAAATATAATTTGATAATTGATATATAATATAATTGATAATATAATTTGATAATTGATATTATTATTTGATATATTATTATTTGATAATTGATAATATAATTTGATAATTGCATTCAGAAGAAAATGTGAAAATGAGGTTCCTTCCTTCCCTCCCTCCCCTGAAAAAAACACCATGGATATAAGAATTTATTTGACATTTTAGGGTCGGTTAAATCCAACTTTTGTCAGCCAGCAGTGTTCCCAGGTCTGGGCTCTATTTTTATTTTTATCATATGCCATATATCATATTACACATATAATTAGGTGAGCATGGCGTATCCCCGTCACCGTATCTAGTTTACTTGGCCTACCTGAATTTTCGTCTTCCGTCACACAGCTATAGAAATGGCGACGATTTGTATTATGAAGCTACAGCTTCATTTTTCCCTAAACGAGAAACGAACCCAAGGAGAGAGCTAGTAAGCTGTCCATAGATACCCGTGAGGCATTACCATCCATGTGTCTTTTTCGTAAAGAGTGATTCACTTGCTGCTACAGATATTACTGTAAGAAGGGACCGCTTTTACAGCTACTGCTGGCAACAAAATCCAGATTATATACATGCGCTCAATTCGTCAATGTGTTCGTTTGCTGTTGGCTCATTTGAAAATGGCTTCACCACTACTTGTTACAAATGCCATCGTTCAACACGGCGTTCTTTTGTTTCGCGTCTTGTGCAACTGGTCCCTACTCAGAGTACCTTCCCCATAATCTCAATATTCTCTAGTGGTTGAGATTGGCCAGCGGCAGGAGGCTCAGCGCAGCACGGCGCGGCGCGGCGCGGCGCAAAGCGACGCCTCGCGGAGGTTCCCAGGCAGGCGTGAGCGGGCGGCTGGAGGAGGCTGGGGGCGGCGCGGCGGCGCCAAGCCCCGTCATCTGGCGCGGAGTCCGTAATCGGCCGCCCCAGGAGGCGCCAGCCGCCGCCTCTTGTCTCTTTCGCCGCCGCCGCCGCCGCCGCTGTCCGCCGCAGCGCCGCAGCGGCGCCCTTTTACCGCGACCGCCAACCGCAAACCGCAGGCGCGCCGCCGGGAGGAGGTGG
This sequence comes from Gryllus longicercus, assembly GCA_038098605.1. NCBI lineage: Eukaryota > Metazoa > Arthropoda > Insecta > Orthoptera > Gryllidae > Gryllus > Gryllus longicercus. The sequence continues at coordinate 932,197 of JAZDUA010000295.1, read as the reverse complement.
TCGAGGGCGGGGTGGGGCGGGGCAAGGGTGAGGTTGTGCGAGAGGCCGGATCGTTCCGCTATCGCTGTCGCCTTCTCCGCCGCCGTCGTCTTTGCACATGTTTGTCACTTCGCCATGGCTTCTTTACTTCCTTTGCATATTTATGCTTCCATCTTTTTTCACCCTCCCTTTCTTCCTAGTCGTATTCTCTCAATCGTATTTTCTCCCTATTTTCGCACTACTACTCGTTATTCACATCAGCTTTTTTATTCTTGCCATATCATCATTGCTTTTGCTTAGAGTCGTTCTTTTTCTCTATCCTCTCCTTCGCTAACGAACCATTCCTTTACCGTTATTCTTTCCAATCGTTTCTTTGTTGTTGTTTTTTGTTTCCACTTTTCTGTACTCTATTTCACCTGTCAGTTCTTTCGTTTCTTTTTCCTTCCACTCCTTTCAATCTTCCGGTTGTTTTGTTCAGATTCTCTTTTTCGTGTTCACTTTATGCCAGAGGTACTGCGAAATTGATATGAGCTTCACCACGTGGATGCAGCCGCAACACGTCGGTGTTTGTAAACCACAAGGCATACAGCGTTCACCAGTGTATGAGATTTTATCTGTAGACCTTTTCACTACTTTTTGACTTCTTTCGGAGGGATTTTGATGAAATCGATCAGTTCTGGTTGGAAAGTAGGGCTGCATTGTTTCAAAATGGCCTCCAGTAGACATGATTATGAGCAGTATTATCACATCTCGAAGAAATTTCAAGAATATTCTCATTATATAAATATAACAAAAGACAGGAAAATTTTAATAAATGTTACGTTTTAACAACATATAGTGCTTTTCAGAGCAAGTTTCTTAAGTTATAGTTCAAAAGTAGTTTTCGCATTGCCAATCATGTACTTTCAACGAATTCGTAAAAAAGTTAATCAAAATTATTCTTAGAACCTTATTCCATTTTTTACAAAATCTTGCATTGTGTGTAACTGAGAACATGAGGATACTATCTGGAAGATAATTTTTATTAACATGCATTCAATAAATACTAATAAACACGTCACAATATATGAAGTTTGTTCGATTTTGGCAATTCAACTGCAAATTTCCATGCAGCATAAATCAATGCCAAAACGACTTCTATGAACTGAGAAATATTTCAAAAGATACACCAATTGTAGGATTTATTTTCCTGCTGCTCTATTCCCTTCTGTAAACTCGGGCATAGGGTTGAGTACCTGAACCTTGATTCGGAGTAGAATCTACTTGCAGTTTTGCGAAGACGAAGAAGAAGAAGAAGGAGGAGGAGGAGAAAGAAAAAGGATGTGAAGACAGGAAGAAATGGAGAAGATGAAGGAAACAAAAAACATGAAGGAAAAGAGGAGATGAAAGAAAGGGGAAGGTGGAGATGATAATGCTGGAAAAGAAAGTCAGCGAAGAATGCTTCGAACGTCTGCTAGGTATAGTGCACAATAGCGGTCTCAGAAATAGAACATTAAAAAAATCTCTTGCGGTTGCGAACAGTGAATATGAAAGCGGCCGCGCAACCGGCATCCGCCAGGCGCTGCTCCAGGCGGTGAGTGTAGGGGTCGGGGCGGCGGGAAGTACCTGATAGGCGAGACCTCAAGGTTTGGCAGCATGCGCGGCATTCCCAGCCGCTGCGGTAGGCCGAGGTCTGGAATCCTGCTCTCGATGCCAGCGAGATAGAAAACGCCCATGCAATTCCGTGTTTGTCCAAGCCGTCAGTGGTTTCCCTTATGGGTTACTTGTACAGTTCGGAAGAATTAATTTGCGTCCATATGTGTAGTGATGTGTTATTTCGTCAACATACACTTGACAAAAAATTAATATATTTTGTGACCTATTTTTTTATACAATATATAATATCATTTCTCGTATCATCGGTCACAGGAAAAATGACACATATGAAGAAATATAATTAGACAATAGTAAATTTTTCTTGACAGCAAGTTCTTAGAATAAAACAGTGGGTCTATGGCCGTGAAATAAATATTTTTGGTTTGGATGAAGTCGTTCTCCTAAAAAAGGACAATATTTGTAGATTGTCAATTTCCCTGCGAACCTATGATATATAGCAAAACGTGGCATAAGTCTCCTCACAAGAATAATTTAATTCAGACATTGATTTATTGATTTTTCCCTATATATCTCATTTTAAATGCTTTTGAATTTATTTTTCGTATATCCACAATACATCCGAATGAGAGATGTGCTGTCTTGGCTAACATACCCGTTTCAGCTGGTATATGTCCGCTGCAGCCGTGCGAAGATTTCATAGAACCAGATTTTGGTTTGGTTATCAGCTACGTTTATGCAGAAACAAAACCAACAATATGAACTTTTAAAAAGTTTTCTTCCTACCAAGGCTCGAAATAAGTTTCAACAAATATCCAAATAATGAATCCCATTCAACTTTCAGGTTTACATTACTTGTAGAGAAAAATATAGAAATGGCTATTACTGTGGTTGATGCTGTTGCTGCACATCCCAATGTATTATATTCTCTACACAGCTTTATTAAGTAGAAACTACTGTATTTTAAAAGCTTCCTCTTCAACCTTAACGTGAGCATGTTAGATCGTGAGTTTTGCCGCCAGTGCTACAAGTACATTCTTAACTTTCCTGAGGTAATAAGCAGATCGTGCGTCTCATTCATACTCCTCTGGATTTGCTCAGTGCTGAACAAACTCCACTTCAACTCAAATTATAATAAAAATAGCCTTTAAGGTCAAAACCTCCGCAGGTGTGTACACAAATCGCCATCAAGTTTCAAAAGCCACGATGACTGTCAGCGAGCGCGTGTGGCCGTTGGAGAAGGGCGCCTGCTCTTCGGCGCAAATCTGCGCACAACGCTGGCAGCCCGAAATCCAGAAACAAAGGCGAGTGTTTTCTCAGCAAATGCCCTCGTCGAGCGCGCTGTTGGCGGTCGACACACAGCTGGAGCGGGCGCTTCAGAGGCGAGAGCTGGGGGGAGGGGGGCTCGGAAGCTGGGGCGGAGGCAGAGGGACGTGAACAAGAGTGACCAGAGATTACCTAGGCTAAGAGGCTATCAAAATAAATTATTTTAATACTTGTAATAGTAAAAATACACTTAATAGCCATATGGACACATTGAAGCTCCGAGACTGTTATAAAATCCTTATAGGTTAGGTTTCTCTTTGAGATTCTCAATATTCATTATTCATATTTCTTTCTGACCAGTTGGAAATGGACATTGTATTCGAATCTAAGAAGGTGTTTCTCAACACGATTTTTATCTGGAATGTTATATCTGCTTTACATCTATGGTCAGAGTGGCATATCCCCTATAATTTCTTTGTATCATTGTGTTGCTTACAGTTAATTTCCCCTAATATGATTGAAGGCGTTCATTTTGTCTTCGCGTATCTGGCTGCCTTCCAAAATCACACTGTCACCTCGTTTCAAATTCTCCTAAATCCTTCGTAACTACAGTTTCTTAAAAGTCGTACTTCAATAATAGTTTTTCCTTTATTTGCGCATCCATCGGCAATGTGTTTCCAATTTGTTTCCTTCGAACAGTGGTTGGAAGCGGAGAAGCGGAAGCAGAGTTCAAAGGAGAAAATACGAGATGGAAGTTCAGAATGAGCAATTTTGATAAAAAGAGTGAGTAGAGAAAAGGCAGAGGAGATGTGATATCTAAACTATACCGTCACGTAGGTTCATTTTCGCATGACTTCAGCTTTTATCTACTGTTTCCTTTTTGTTTTCATCTTGCGAACACAATTACTTCTGTTTTCCTTCTTATCGTTGATCACTGGTTCAATAATACTCTTCGTCATAACTTTAATTCACTTAACTTATGCAATTTTCCGTTTATCCTAACATTGCTTTCTTCCAGTCTCCGCCTTTTGTCCGAATGCGGTCTCCCCGTCCTGTCCTTGCTCCGTCCCTGACGCGCCCCGCCGCGCCTCCACTACGTTTCCACCCACGCCTCCGTTCTGGCCGCGGCGTATACGCGCGTGCACACAGCCGCCCACGCGCGCTCTCGAACGCGACTCATATGCGACTCCACACATTCTACAAGCGAGGCCATTCCACTTTGTACCGCAGACACCAAACAAGCACAAACTAAACAATCATCTCTCAACACCTGCAAACTGCATCTGCTGACACAAGCGTGATTGAGGTTCGGTTGCAGTTTGTTTCAGTGTGTTCGAGGTAGTTGGAAAACCAATCTCTAATCTGCTTGTCTAGTGGATCGTACGTGCAATGAAAATGTATTTACAGATCTCTAGCCAACGTCATGAGTCAAACCACACCTAATAAAGATACGTATTCAACATCTTTGAAAAACAGTTGAAATGTATACGCAATACCAATTGGAGAATTGCGAAGCCCCAGAAGAGTATTCGTTCTAGATTTTCTAGATCTTAAACTGTTGTTCTTCTGATAACTTATAATGGAATTACATTAAAACCCTCTATATACTGCGATGGGTGAAAGCTCATGAATTTTTTCTGAAAGGAGTACCAGTAAATATGGTGGTCCTGTGATTAGAAGAAAAAAGTAATGGAAATATTTTGTTTGTTATGACATTAAACTTGCTTTTTGTTAATCATTTCTTCATTTCTATTTCAAAATATCAATTGTTTGACTAGAAAAATATGTATTAAACAATGGTAAATTGCACACAGATTCTAAAATATGTGCGTGTTTTGTGGGGAGGTGTTGACTCTGAATGATTAGAAAATCCACGTCCTGAGTTTTTTAGTGTAATATAAAAGAGATCAAGCTGCCATCAAATCGCCACCGGTGACCCGTTTCCGTCAATATTCGTTTCAGTGGTTTACAAATATTGAAATTAAATTCTTGGAAATATTTTCTGTATATTATATTTTGAAAGTGATAAAATACACTATTTAATTACGATGTTGTAAGGTAAGCTAAAAATACAGTAGTATATTACATATGGGAGAGACTCATACTCACGCAGTCATGCGACTTCAATATTCACATACTACTACAAACAATTTTCCACTGGTAAACAGCATTTTTAAATTTGAAAATGAATTCGGTTTTGACCGATTGGGTTCACTTTTCTAGTGATACGCTATCCACTCTTTATTTAAATTATTGAAAACGCAGCATATTATTCAGCATGGTTATTTTGTTTTTTCATATTTTAATTATTCTGCTGATGTTACTGTTGAAAAAGAATCAAAATGTGTGACAAGAATTTTTATACATTAATTTCAGCGCATAAATACATCTTCAGAATTAAAGGGCGTATGAAAAACTGTACATGAGACATGCTGTAGCAGGAAGAGACGGGTTAAGTTGTTGCCAGTTGCGACCTAGCATTGCGAGTTCTCACTGCGCGGGAAGTGACTTGGATGTCACGGCTTGTCGTCCTAGTTTCGTGTTCTAGGTTGTTTTGTTTTAATTAATAAAAATATATATGCGATGTAACTGTGTCAATAGCACAAATTCGTTTTGTTAAATATGAGGAAAATTAACTTTGAAATCGACGCAATTTGATATTCTTGTAAAGAGTGGCTACGATATTTATTTCCCATGTAAGGTTGACGACAAGAAAATGGCATCCTCAGTCATGTGTTACATTCCTGACAGGCTGGTTAAAGAGATTACGTTACATGACCTTTGCTCTTCCCATGATTTGGGCGTAGCGAACAGATCACACAGAGATCGTGATTTTCGACTCACAAAAATATTTCGAATTGCCTCGAAAACAAAAGAAATGCAATATTCTAATTTACCATCTACTATCAAACCTGCAACAGTGAAGAATTGCCAGTATCAAGCTTCTTCAGATCGGTGGGGAATGCAGTTATTCAAATGATCATTCTCCATGTTCTTACGGCAGTGTGTCGATTACTTATGGCGCGCCCTTTACTTAGGGCATGATATGGGATAGTAACTAAAATCTGTAGATGATTTGCCTTTGCAAAAATATTTTATTTCACCGAAGCTAATATTTTATTGACAAATTCTTGCGAAAATGCTTCTTGCTATCTGTATTCATAATCGAACTTAATATCTTTGTGAGTAATATGTATCCATAGTTCAACTTAATGTGTTATTATATATATATATATATATATATATATATATATATATATTATATAAAATATGAATATAATATGTAATAATATATAATATGAATTATGTAGAGATCCCAGAGCACACGAAAAGATTCACAGATTGAACTTCTTCTCATTGTATGCACACAGTTTAATTGGTTTTGACATTAAATAATTATAAATAATTAAAAGTCAGAATTTGTAAAGAAATTTCCCGCTGATGTCCGTAAACTACGCAAAGACTATTTTCCTATTCGGAGACACTGCTATTTTGAGGGATACTTTTTCAGGACATGGCACGTAAAATGTGCCATCCAATGACTCTTTTTGGACCACCACACTCAACGATAGCCTAGCAGTAAGCAACAGCTGGTCGTTGCCACTCTACTCAACGTCAGCGCACAAAGCCTCCATCGCTGCAATCTCCCCGGGTGGCTGGTGGCCTCCCAAGCAACCTTTTGCCGAATGGGCGTTCTGCCCCTCCGCCGACCCACTTTGCGGCGCGACGTGCGGTCACGGGCACCTCCGCCCCACCTCTGCGCACGCAGCCGCCGCCGCCGCCGCCTTTGGCTTTGCCTCCGCGCCCGCCGACTATTAAGTGTGGATTGCGAACGCCCACATGTCACCCGCGGCCCTCCCACGGCCGCCCTGGGTCGCTGCCTCGGCCGCAATCTTCACCGCCGCTACTTCCCCGCGCTCCACCACTGCCCGTACGCCAGCGCGCCCGGCCTCCCCGTCACACGATCACCTCGCCTCGCCTCGCCTCCGCCGCGATATTTCTCGGCCGCGCCATTCTTTTCTGTTCACTCGCTCTTTTCCCTCCGCGCCCGCGTCAATTTCGCTGTCCCCTTCGGCCTCGCTGCCCGCTTCGTGCTCCCATCCCGCTCCCTCCTTCCCTCTCGCGGCCTCTTCCCATCTCATCCCCCGGGATTTCCCCGCCCACCGTCCATTCCCTTCCCACCACCTTCCCTGCCCGCTTCTTCCTCCCCGCGCACTTCCCCCACTCCTCCCAATTCCTCCACCCACCTTCCTCCCTCCCTCCCTCCCTCCTCTTCCCCGCTCCACTCTCCTCCGCCACTGCTACATCTTCCCTGTCAGTTTCGTTCACCCGTCCGCTCCTCTTTCTCGCCGCCCCTACTTAACCTCCTTTTTCTACTTCTCCGCCCGCCTGTAGGTCCCACCTTCTTGGCTCCACTTCGGTCACTACGGTCACTACGGTCTCTCCGCCTGTTCCCACCATTCATCCCGTCACGCACCAACCTGCCCTCGCACTCAGCCCCCCTCCCCCGCGACTCTTGCTCCGCTCCACGCGCCCTGCCTCACCTCATTCTGCCGCCACCACTCTCCGCCACTGATCCCAGCCGCCCCAGCAGTACCGCGTGTGGCTCTTTGTTTCAGAAGAAAGTTACTACCCTTTGTAAGAGATTGAAAGCCTTGCATTAGTGAGATGATTTTACGGCCCGTTAATCAGTGTTTTTAACTCGAAATGTTAACGTACGACATATGATCATCTGAGAACATTGACTGGCGCTAAAATAAATTAGTCAGGATGATGAAAGAATGAAGAAATGATGCGGAAATAAATGAAAAGTACTAGGTTAAAGTTAGCAGTTTTATTGGTCCCTCCTTGCATGAGTATTTTCTTCTGTATCATAGATGTGTTAACACCCTTGGTTTTATTACTTTTTAAGCGTCTGGTTACTCGCGTATTCGTTAAAGTTTTCAACACAATTTACAAAGATGATAATTACATTCCTGGAACTAAATCCAACCGATTTTGTACCAGGATCATACTACTTGGTGGTTTGATAAACACCGTGTGCGCTATGGTGTGTAAATGGGCGTATATGCAAGTGTGAATGACGTATAAGAAACAATTGTGTATTTTTACAGCTTTTATCAATTTACCTTCATTATCTTATTATCCTCCCATTTCAATATTTAGTAATACTGATAGATAAGAGATTAACTTGGAAAGCACACATTAAAGCATCGAAAAACTAAGTATACATTATAATGTCAAAATTGTAATCTATCCTCAATTTCTAGTCATCATTACAACGATTGCCGTTCTACTAATACATAAATCAATCATAAATTCAACATTAACGTACGCATGTTCCGTTCAGAACAATGTTGCTCGTAGTAAATTAAAACCATCACACAGTGTACAAAATAAAATCGTAAGAAAAGTCGTTAAATCATGCTACATTCCAAAAACACAAATCTGCACAGAGATTAAGCGAGATACCTTAGACTTCTTCAAACAAACATCATCCCGGTTTTAGATATCCGTTTCTATTCTAACTAGTTCATCTGAATTGAATATTTTAAGTATGCATTTTAAGTAATCCTCGTCGTATTTCTGAAAGGTTTATTTAAACTCCTCATAACTTTGCCATTAAAGCAAATTAAACTATAAATTCTATTCAATATTTAATACTATTTGAATTCCTAATTCTGTTCTCTATGTGCTTAACATAATAGAAATAAAAAATTAGAGAAAATTGTAAATAGCCTTAAGGTGTCCGATTCTATAAGGTAATTTATGTAATACAATTAAAATTTGTTATATAAAATGATTGCTCGAATAGAAAATAAATAAAGTCAAAACTGATTTATTATTCATTATCCTAACCTTTGCTGACCCCAAAAACCTCATCAACTCGTTACATTGCTGAAACAAACAATGCGTCTTTTTCTGTCACAAATTTTACCTTTTAGGAGGTCCACACAAAATTAACCTTCTAAAGTTAACTTAATTATGAAATATTGTATGTAATGAAACAAGGTAGTCTAAAATTGACATTCCAGTGCAAAGGTCGTTAACCCTAATCCTCCTCCACCACATCTCAAGTTCTTGACAATTTATGGCTGAGACTAATGTGTTTCGTTGCCGCGACTCTGGAAGTCATCTATTGTAAAAGCGACTTTTATGGCGCTACGGATGAGATCGGGGTTACTCTGTGGCTAGTGCACTCACCTTTCACCTCGGAACTTCGAGTTCTAACCTCCAGTCGCTTTAACATGAGATAATTTTAACAAGGACTACTATTAACCCACTAAAGGAGGTTTCTCTATGCGCCATAATACCCACGAATGTTCTCTCTTGGTTTTACAGATAACATTTGCACTCCTTTGCAGGCTTAAAAATGTTTCATAAAATATCCCAAAATACATTCGATAATTATTCTGTATGTAAATTTGTGAATATGTACCCTGTAAATAAAGTGTTTTCCAATGATTAATCAATAATCAATTGGTATGAGCATTATGGTGGTGGTGCGAAATAATTTACGTATTGAGGTTCACTGAAATTACACCGATTAGAGAGTAGCTTCCACTTACTTTCTAGAATATTTTTGATAAATATCCTCCATCAAGATGTTACACGTACATTTAATGATATTCACATCCTCCAAACGTAATAGGATAACCCAGGAGGGAAATTGACAGGGGGATGCCAAGGGTAGTTACCCGAGATTGTTGATGTTCAGTGTTGGATTGATTTGGAATTATTGATTTCTCCTCTCCAGCTGTATATATTAGTTGTCCAATGCAAAGATTCCAAATTTAAAAAATTGCACAAGGAAACATTCTTGAGAGTATCCTTTAGAGCATGCAGTATATGTTGCGCAAGCGAAGATGGTTCACTCAATTCTTTGATGCCCCCCCCCCTCCTTAGAGTCTTTGAATGTCGAGAAAATGGCGTTCTCGAGAAAATGGCCAATTTGTATTGTGGGAGAAGGTGCGTGTTTTTGCCTGTGTGTTTTTGTGTCTGTGTGTCTCATGTGTCCGTCTGTTGCCAACGGTTAGACCTCCTCTGAATAACCATTCGCGGAAACCGAAGTGCTTTAGAAGGGTTCGGTCTACTACTGATGAGGAATTGTTCGTTTTTCGATTTCTTGCAGAAAACTCAAATATGATTATCGAAAAGCAGTGTTTTTAGGTAAAGAGTAGGCGATAAAAACGCGCTTTTTTAGGGATAAAAGCCATTAACAATGATGATCAAAAACTCGTTCGATTCATCTGGACAGGACGAATCGATTGGCATTATTTTGTGCCGTCACTTTCTAAACTATTTTGTAAGTATCATAGAAAAAACGTGTCTTTAGGAGGGTTTCAAGGTACGAGTATTTACAGTGGTTGATTTATTTTTGATTGATTTATTTGATTTACTTTCATCAAAAATAGTAAACTTTGTAGATGATTTATTGGTGAAAAGTTTAGCTTTCCGCACTTTTCTTCAGATCCAGAATCCCTTCCTCATATACTATTTGGCATGACTGAGACAACAAAGCGATTTTAGTAACATTTGAAAATGATCAATTTTTTCTCCCTAGTTGTAGAAAACACCGCAAAACTGATTGCAACGATAAACAAACATTGTTATATTGACAACAAAATAGCACCCAATACCACCTGTTCTACTCCTAATACACCTTGCAGAAGGGGAGCTGGAGACAGGTGTTGATAGCGAAGCAACATTTACGTCCAGGAGGAAATCAAGGGGCTATCTCACCATCTGTTCAAAACGTCAGGGAAACTAGATAATAAAACATGATCAAGGTGGTCATTGACCCAGGAGCTGAGTTTCAATACTTGTTACAGGTGGTATAGAATTATAGCCCAAATGATAATTAATACATTAAGTATTATTGTTAAAATTAATATTACTTTCCTTTTCGATGCACGGTATTGTCTCTATAGTATAGTTGTATAGAAACAATGATGCAGCATAAAATATTTACTTGATGCTTAAACTGTACCAATTTTAATTGTTTAATGTCATTTGACATTTCACAAAGTTATAAAGTAACGTACGTCACATTATATGTGACTATTTCGTAGAGAGCTGTTGATATTGACATCGGGTGAATATTATTCCTACGACATGTGTTGTAATTATAAATATTTAATTTGCATAAAAATAAGGTTCCTGTTGTAAGTAAATCAGTTTTGGTTAAAAGAAAGATTCGTAAGTGGTTAAACTGTAAATTACTTTACTGTATTTCCTTTATAACATTAGTTGTTATATCTTAATTCAGCATACTAGCGATAATTAAATCTAATTTTGTAATAAAAAAAACAGTTTCTGTCGATACTTTTGTATGTAACTTTCTGTCCCAACGATGGGCGACCTAGGAAACTGTTTTATGTTAATTTATTTTCATTATTCACTTGCATAGCACAAATAAAAAAATTAACACGAAAATGCCAGTCGGAGTCGCCATATTCAGGTAGTGTATATTGTAAAGTACACAGAATCGATATTACGAATTTCACGTTTTTTCAACTTTTCTATAACCGAAAAAATAGAATCTAAATAGTGTCATTTAGATATGTCGATTTTCTAATGTAGTTCTTTGTACTTATGTCGGTATAAAATGAAAATATACGAGGATTTGAAGGTCAGGACAAACTTTATCATGGCTGGAACATGTAGTAGGTGAATAACACTATATGTAGTAACGTACGCTTGAATTCATAATTGAACCTACTATAAAACCCATTTCAAGGCTTGAAGGAAGAAAACATGCCTGAATCTTTCGAATGGAGCGGAGAAGGATATCAATGACGTGAATGGCGCGTTCTCATTCCTCGTGCTCGTGCTTGTGCTTGTGCTCGACCCTTCCGTCGACACGTGTCTCAACAACAGCGCTTTGCACGTAGACGCAAACAAGAAAAGATTCCTAAATCTCTGTTGTCGCCCGTGTTTCTAACCAGGTACTAAAACTCGCCGCGACGGCGCTTTCAACGAGGTACTTCCGCCTCGCGCGTCGCTCTGGGGCGCGTGGACGTCGTTGAATGAATTGAAAGAAGGCAAAATAAAATTCACGCGACTTCAAAATTTTCAACGAGAAGAACAGACTAAGGTCAATCTAATCTTAGTCACATTATATTTATCAGAAGATATTATTCGTTAAAATGAATCAACTGTTTTTTAAATAGCCCTGAAAACGAAAAGAGCAAAGAGAACTACAAATTAAAAGCGTCATCTCGCCGACTTTGCTTAATTTAAAAATACAGCACAAAGAAATGTGATTTACATATCTTTCTCTGATAGAGAACAGTAATAGCGTGTAAACGATGATAGTGAAATTTTAGCGTCATTTTATATGAAAGAATTGTATTTGGTTGGTTTTTTTTTTTTTTTTTTTTGTATCTTGCCTCCAAACAATCAAATTTGTCTTCACTGAGCTACCAAATTTCATGATATGGTTTACGTTTAGTCCACAGGTTCAACATTTTAAATAATAATGAATTTTGAAAGAGTAATAAATGAAAAAGCGTTGCCACATTTTTTATCAAAATCACAATTTCTTATTCTTCATTATGTACTGTCAAGATTATTCTTTCAGAATTTTCAAAATTCTTAATACTATAGATTTAGTTATATTTTCCGAGCGAAAAAAGGATGGCTTTAGTTAAAAAGAAACATACAGGAATATCATTTTTATTAATACACGCATGTTAATAAGTTATTTATAAAACTATAGTCATTAGTATTTATTTTTTTAAATATGAATTTGTAATGTTTATGAAGTGTTCAAAACATTTCGTTTTAAATTTGATAACTTTTTTGCTCTACTCATCCTGCCGGCTGCGTTTTTATGACTTATTTTTTTTCATCCAAAAAGAACCATCTTCAAGAAGTCACGTATTTTCTACAAACTTCCCGATACGCTGTATTCGTCATGGTCGTAAAATTTAACAGCTGCGTAGCTCTTCACGAGCAACTCGACGTGTATTATTCTACTACAAGTAAAATTTTCATGTGTTGTCACTGAATATTTCGAGAATTTTGTTGTTTCACTTATGACCTTCACAAAACGTTAAATGTAGTATAAGAAAAATATTTTTAAAAATTATGGCGATTTACTTTTTAAAGTTATGGGAATGTTTTATTAATATCAAAAACGTCACAATAAACTTGACGTTCATGCTACAGTGCATTCATTCTTATCTATGCTCTCAAAATATTGTACACATTGTAGACTTACGATTTTCTTCCGAAATATTATTCTTCATAGAATCTATACATTTATACATTTTTTCGTGCGTTATCCAAATCAAAAATACTTTTAATACTCTTTTCTTCGGATGAGTAAATAATGTAATTATTTAGAGGCGAAACAGTATACATCTGTTATTTGTTATAACTATTTACAACAAAAGAAGTTGCATTATAATTGAATATCTCAATGCCTTATAATATTTTGAATAGATATAATTTTATAATTAGTAATTTGCACTACACTACCAGACATATGAGCAGACCATAGGAGTCGAGAGTATAGAGCTTGTCCCGGTGGGGCAGTGCTCCACTTGTAGGAGATACCCGGATGAGGAAAGTTTTGCAACCCGACGTGTAGGTTAGCGCCAAATCTCGCCATCCAGCGGGGGAAGGCCACCCCCTTTCGTGATAAAAAAATGTGCACTATATCTACGAAACTAATGACCATAACAGTTAAAGCACCCGGAAACACGAAATAATGAATTAATCAATCAGACAAGGTTTTGTACGACAATTCTTGACTTCAAAAGAACACGCAGATTATTGTTTCCCGCGTACGTCACGCGGTGTTGTACTGTTTTTTTTCAATTGAATAAATCAAATCAAATCTAGGGAACTGAATATATTCACGTTCGGGGAGAACTTTTACATCCCTTTTTTTCCTGTTCCTAAAATCACGTTATATTTTTTCTTCATAATTCAAGGTTTCACGCATAGCTCAATTTTCCGCAAGCTTGGGAGACTTACGTAAGGTATAAAATGAAGAAAAAGATCGCGAACGTGACAAAGCGGCGAAGAAAACATCAAAGAAACCTTTCGGGATTGTTGAAAACATCTTTTGAAAAGCATGAGGTTTGTGTAATATAAGACGTGATCATCAGAGTTGTTTGATGAAGAGAACGATATTAAAAAATGTTTTGAAATTTACTTCTTTTTTGAGCAAACAGTAACATGTACCTTCAATTTTACATTATTCAACGCATCACACACTACGCATTTTTTTGCACATCTTTAGAAACTCGTGTCAGTAAGTAAATGAATAAAACTTTTTTGTTTGTGTGAAGACACAATGAAAAAAGTTTTGAAGTTCTTTTTAGAAGAATTTGGGAGTTCTCCTGATTCCGTAAATATAGTTATATGCTATTTTTGATATGAATTCTAATGCGTTTGTTATGCAAACGCAATAATTATGATTAGTTAAATATACATATTTACAAATCATTCATTTCCAAGCGTATCAGAAAATAATTTCTTTTCATTCCTAAAAAAATTACAAAACTGGTTTACTTTCGTAAATGTGTCTCAAAGTTTCGAACCTATCTAGGTATATTAAAAGCATTAATTGCATATTTATATTACATGCTTAAATGTCATTAAATGTATGCATTCCCGAAGTTAATGATAATATTTGTTGAAGATGTGTGATCAGTGGCCAAATAGAAGCGCTGAAGGTGGATTTTGCCTTGGTACCTTCCCCCTTCTTCATCAGATGATCGCACTGGTAGTTGGCCTTTGCATACAATGAATGATAGAAGAGTTCGTATGTGATGGAAAGATATGCCAGAGATGAAGGCTGATCATAAATTGGAATATCCATACGAATTTCAAAACTAAATAGATGGAAATCTTTAATTTAAAAGAACGTCTATCTTAAAATTTATTTTTGTCATGAAATTTCAACAAAACATCCGTTTATAAAAGTGCGAGCGTTTGTTATCTCAACATATGCTGGTAGATTAACCCCCATATTAAATTACTGAATGAAAGCTAAATTTTAATATACTCATATGTATGTAACTGTAAAAGAGTTAAATTATGTCGTCGAAAAAACTAATGTTATTTTAGATCCTTTCTGTAATGTCTATACTATAACGATGCTGAGGTGTCGCTTTGAGAAAAAGCCTCCAAGAGAATGAAGGATTTTATTAACATTATGTGGTATACAATAAAGCCGCTCATTGCTGCTATAACACGAACTTCTGTGGACTAAAATAACAAAATCCTACTTGTGTTACTTCTCGTTTCACTACGAAATTTGAAAAGAGAAAGTAATGTAACGCTACTGCAAAAACCTGATATTTTCCCTCAAAAACGCGTATACTGGGTCTCTGAAATTGACCTAATGGTGCTACATTTTTTTGAACGTACTTCCTCGTAGCATTTCTAACTTTTGCAATTTTCAAACATATAGCAAAATCAAAGTAAATGAGATGTGTAATTTTTTTCAAAGGATCCTTTGCATAATCCCCGAAGAAAAGAACAAATTTTGAGCAGTTTTTAGATAATTTTGTAAATTGCATTAAATTTGGACAAAAATAATGCAAAAACTGACATGCTCTCTTTTTAAGATTTTTTTTAAACTCTGACTCCATTTAAGAAAAATCTATGTTAAATATTGTACATTTCCGATGTTATTTCTGCTTTGCAATTTTCGGAAATGTAGTGTTGGCCAAAAATGCGACCAGCACCAATTATTTTACCGTCCTTGATACATACGAAGAGATATTTTAAAGAAGAATTTGCAGCTGTTTTTAAGAAAATAATTGTTTAAAAATTGATAAAATTGAAATTGAATAAAATTGATTTGAAAAATATTTCTTGCAAAATTACACGAAATCTACTTCGAAAAATTGTACTTGGCCTTATTTCAAGATCAGTCTTTAAAGAACAGATTTTATTGAAGGAAAAATCTCTAACTTCAATATTGATGTTGTAGGAAGACGTCGAAGAATTGAAATTTTGCAATTTTTAAACATTTGTCCTCGTGTAGCATAGAAACTTAAAAATGGTTCAGGTGCCATTTTTGTTGAATTCTCTGAGTCTTTGAAAGTTGCAAATTTTCAAAATATTTGTCGGTGTCTTACTAGAAATACAATATTGAAGATATATTTTTTATTAATGAAATCTGCTATTCAAAGACAGGTTTTTAAATGAGGGCATGGACAAATGTTCGAAAATACAAGTAGTTTTGGTGTACCTTTGTGTGAAATGTAAGCAATTTTTAAACATTTTTTTTTTTTCAAAGAGGGCTCCAATTTTTTAAAATATTTTTCCTCAAATAGAGAAAAGAACGGTTAAACTTTGGTGCAGGTCTCATTTTCGGTGAACTCTTTGAATTTTTGAAAATAACAAAGCTTCGAAACTTTGCAAGAAAATATGTTGCTGTAGCACAACTGGTTTCGTTATGCAGAGATGTGCTGTCAATTTATGAAGTAAAACCTATTATAAAGAAATTATCTTGTCCCCTTTCAAAAACACGATCATTTCAATTCTGTTAGGAGTAGAAAGCAAATCATGTCCCTATTATCATTGGTATTCCAAAATCAAAAGTTTTCCATCTCTTGAGACAAAGAGATCCGTTATGGCAGATTTGTCGGCCACCTTTTTTAAGACGCATGAGAACTTGTGCGCAGTGGCGCCCCCAGCGACTGGGCCCGGAAGTTCCCCGGCCAGCGTACACTTAACCCTATCTCGCTGGCGCGACTGGTATATGGCCGTGGGGGCGCTCTCCCCGTCGGCATTCCCCCGTGCCGATAAGGGCGCTCCATCGGGGCCGCGCCGGGGGAGCTGAACAGAGATGTTCGCGAAGAGGGCTGGTCTGCGAAGCGACCGTCGACGAAGTACCCCTCTCCGTGAAATTCTCACTCACGTTTTTTGTTTGTCATTATTTTTCACATTTCCTGCCCACATGGTTTTCTCAGAGCTATTAACATAGTTTAAGACCAATCTGCAATTGTCTATACGATATTTTTTTGTTAAAGACTTCAACGTTTCGAAGCACAATATGGCCACATCATCAGGTCTTGAACAAATGTAGGCGGCGAACTGATGAATGACGACTTGTTCCCACCAACAGCTGGAAAAAAATCAGTATGGCGGCATAGCATTTGAGGAAAACAGATACAATACCTTAAGTTCTAAATTTAAAAAATGGAAGTGGTAGCTCAGAGCATCAACTGCTGCCACTACAGTGCCTCTAACCGGAAGGTACTAGGGGTCGACGGTGGCAGGATTTTTGATACTAGATTGTGAGCTAGGTCGAATTCAGTCGCTGTCTGCAGGAGAATTCTAGCAACCGGCTGCTCTGATCGGTAGGTTTCCATCGTTCTCTGATTAACACCAGGCGAATGCCGGGGCAGTACCTTAACCAACGGGCCACGGACCGCGGGCGATCTTTCCTTCCTCTTCCTTGCCCTATCCTCACACCTTACTTACATACACTTACACTAACATGCGCTACAATACCGTACATGCCAGGAGACCGGTCGAAATAATAAAGCTTGTCTCGACTGGGCGGTGTCCTGCTAGTAGGAGATACCTATTCGGGGAAAACCTGAGCAAAAACCGCCACCTCATGATGGAAACACGCGAACTATATTTACGGGACTAATTACCTTAACAGTTGAGGGTCCTGGAGTAAATAACAATCAATTATTAATTAAAAACCACTCTATGATTGTCTGATTGATGTTTTTGGATTATTGATTTCTACTGTATTTGATGACAATAAAAGTACTCCAGTTTTGAGATGTGTAGGGTTTTGGTTATCTTTAAATATCCTGAGGATACAACCGTCTTACAAAAATACAAACATTATTCAAAAACAGTCGCCTGAAGATTCGTAAGAGAGCAGAAATGTCGGGCTTATGTTTTGAACAACCAAGCAATGACTTAATAGGTACTGATAATAACAACAGTATGTGTTAGCTATCAGACAACTTACGGGAATCAAATGATGCATCCATAACATTTGAAAAATATATACCATTTCACTAATAAATCGTTCTGAAAGTTATTTTCGATGTATAATATTCCTATGTCTTAATATTCCAATCTCTTTGTTATCTGCAGACTTCGTCATCTAGAAATTTGAGGTTTGCTGGAACCCGAATCCTTGTTTTGTTAGGTTCTCTTTTTGGTAGCCTCATACACTAAAAGGCTCTACAAATTGTGTCTTCGAAGTTCATTTTATATATCACGTTAAACAGATCATATTCTATGTTAGGATCTTTACCTTTCTTAATCTTCTTGTTTAGCTTTTCTCATGTTAAAAAGAGTTTTTACTTGAACCTGGTTAAGGATTGTTTTCATTTTTCAAATAGTTTTATAATTATACGGAAATTCCTGTATATGGTGTCACAATCGAAGGAAGTATAATAGAGTTGACATATCATTTTCTTCATTCTATTCAAAATATATTTATTGATAAAAGAAGTGTGGTAAAGGTTGTTCCTCAATATACCATAATTCATCCTAAGGTAATCTGCATGGAACTCAATAAGAGAGCCTTACCAACCAAGTTACCGATATTTCCTTTTTTAATTTCTATAAGATGGATTGAATGGTAATTAACAATTCTGTTAGATTATATTACCTTCCTGAACTAATTAGTAACCTAAGTATCTTTGTTTCTAGTAATGGAGGCATCTAGTAAATTGATATTATGTAGTTTCTCCATTTCAAATGCAAAGGAAAGACATTGTAGTTTTCAATGTTTGTATTTTTTTCATAAACTTTCTTGGTGGTTTATATGCTTAAGATGTCATTACATACTTCGTATACAAAGTGTGTAAAATAGAATTCAGATAAGTATTGTCTCTCTAGATCGCACATAATCAATTCTGCCAAACTGGGGAAATGAAAAATCACATTGAAGAACCTAAGGGTCCTTTTAGTGGCAACTTTTTCTGTTTAAGGAGTCTGCCGTAAAAGTGAAAACATTAAAAGTTAGTATCAACCTTCATGGCTATCTTGAATTCATCAACAGGAGTGATATGACATGATGGACATCATATATGATGTCATTATTTTTAATAATATTTTATGCCTATTATGTTTATATCAGTTAAAATATTATAAAATAACGTCAAAAACATGTGAATGTATTCAGTACCTGTATAAACTGTCCGTTCAAGTCAGTTTCAAGATCAATGATTCGTTTCTTATTCCAGTTACTGTAAAGGTAAAACTATAAAGAAAACCTTGCCTTGAACTTGGAAATATCTTTTAGTTCAAAGCAAGTTGGCGTAAGGTTCTTGTGATTTCCGATTCACATTCAATTTTTACCATACACTGGTCTTCATTATGTGGCCATTATTGTAAAAACGTTAAGAAAGTAATTTAAAAATTGTCATTCAAATGTCACGTTTAATTGAATATTTGTTTGGAAGTGTCTGAAAATTTTCCTGAGAGATATTGTGAAATATTGTTCGAGTCACTTCAGGGTAATCGCTGTGAAACAAAATATTCATAATTAAATGCCAGGTAACCGGTTGTCAGCGTTTATGGGCTTATTTTCGAAGTCGTCATTGAATAGTGCGGACTAACCACCTAAACATTGGTCTTCATTAAATTCTTGGTGGACTTTTGTTAGCCATTTTGAAGCGGAGGCCGGAGAGCCATTATTAGAGAGGGGGTCGTCGGGGGACACACGGCGCGCGCTCATCCTAACAAATCTGCCATCCGCGCGCAGCGCCGGGAAAGCGTCCCCGTAACTTCTAAGAAGAGCCGCAGTGGCGCTCCACGGGAGGCCAAGCCCTTTGCGGCAGGCGCGCCGCCCCGCTCCACGCTATCTCGCCTGCCCCGGCTCCACTCCACGCCAGCCCGCCTCGTTCCATTCCTTCCCGCCCCGCCCCGCCCTGCCTCATCCCGGGCCGCCAGGAGCCGCTCCGCGCTGCCCTACCCCGTCCCCCGCCTCACTCTGCCTCGACCTGCCGCGCCCCGCTGCGTTCCGCCCCGCCCCGCGCGGACCGTCTCCGCCCCGGCCTCCCGGCTCAGCCCCACTCCACTCCTCCCCGCCCCGCGCCCTCGCGCCCTGCCTGGCTCCGCTCCACGCCACCTGCCCCGCTCCGCCTCGCTCCATCCCCCTCCTCTCCACTCCGCCACGCCCCGCTCCGTCCCTACTCACTCCGCCCGCCCCCGCCTCGCCCCGCCTCCTCCCGCCCCGCCTCTCTCCCACCCCGCCTCTCTCCCACCCCGTCTCTCTCCCGCCTCGCCTTCTCGCGCCACGCTTCGCCCAGCCGGGACCCCGCCGTGTCCTCTTCTCTACCCCATGCCATCTCGCCCACTCAGCTGCGTGCGTCGCCAGCACACATACCCACTCCCCTGTCTCCGTTTTTGTCACCACCTCCACCTTCTCCCGGCCCCTTTTACGGAGAAATATTGGCGGTTGAAAAATCGCCGCCCGCCCCCCTGCGGAGAAGCAGATAGATTGTAGATTTGTGAATGCCGAAGCACTTTGACCTTTTGCGGGCCTTTTGGACCTAGTTAGTGCCGAGCGCGCCGTTCAGATGTGGATCTCAGAGTGCTACATTGGACACGCAGTCGATGCACCCGGAAAGTGTAACAGTTCGAAGCAAGGACGCTGGAGCAACATTGAAATCGGGTGCATAGAAAAGAGCTATCCAGTTTGATTTTTACTCTATCACATGCTATTTCGTAGTATAAGGACAGGTTTGTAACGGAAACAGAGCCAATTTTCCGACAGAAAAACATTTTGTGGGTTCTTGATATAGAAAAAAGGGATTTTCCTTACTCCTGTGCGCAATATTTCTCCCAATAGAAGTGTAGCCAAGACCTACGTTTAATGGGACCTTGATAACTAACAAGAATTTTTCTCAAAACCTTTATCAACAAATCTGTTCATACTTCTCTCTGTAAACAACTGCAGCACCTAAACTGTTCAAAGGATTTTCGCGAATGTTGGTATTCTTAGATCTGCATGAATATATGCATGAAATCCTCGAAATTAGAATGGATCTTATAATTTTTGGGGGTGCTTTAATCAGGGCTGCCACTGGCCTTTCACTTGACTAGAGCAGAGCGCCCGAGCGACTCCGGCTCCCTCCCGGCGGACGTGTGTTCTTAACAAAAGTGATAGTGTATTTGTGTGGATGTGTTAGGGGTCCGCTTTACAGTTGTCAGAGGTACGTGTGTGTTTGTCAGAGACCCACCTTACAGAGGTCAGTGAGATGTATTTTGCAGGCAAATATATGTGTGTGTGTGTTTACCAAGGTCTCTACTTTCATTTGTTCATGTGTGTGTGTGTGTTGGATGTGCTGCAAGGAGTCTCTTTAAAGTGTGTGGGAGGGACCATAAGAACATATTATAATATTGTATTTTAAAATGATTTTATTTTTATGTTCGTTTTAGTCTATATGTTTAATGTTTTAATACTGTTAGGTGGCCTTAATTTGGCAACACTTATTGTTCCTTTTACAGCTCAGATTACAGGAATCATATCAAGAAAATTGATGAAAGTGTAGTCTTTGTGCAAATTGAGTCTGCATTTCATCATTCGCTTCTTCAGAACTCTCATATTTATAAGCATGGGAGTTCAGTGCGGCAGGTATCTTAAAAAAGGTTGTCTGCCTCACCCAGTACCCAGTCATCAGGGCTGTCCACTCGACTCATCGAATCTGAGATGCGTCACTCGCGCCGCCATGCGCCAGCGGAAGCGGGACTTCCCCGTATGAGGTGTCAAGGCGCCCATCAGAATGCAGTTCCAGTTCTATTTAGTGCATTCAATCTCCAAACACGTAGTGATGAGCTCACACTCAAATGGCGCGCTATCTAGCCGTAGAGTTTTACAGTGCTAAAGAAAGTGACTCGTGCCTACGTGAAAATATTTTTATTTCAGTCGATAGTCTTTTCGGTCATACCTCGGAGGAATGGTTTTGATCGATGGGTGATGATATATTTTTGAAAGACATGAAGCAATGGGGGGATGACAATTAGGAGAAAACGTGAGAACCCTTTGCAAACTGCTTTCTCTGCCACAAAATCTACATGAATCGACGTGAATCGATGGCTGCATGAATCGACAATCGGAATTTAAACCCGGTTCACAGAGGAGGGAAGTACGCATTTTGACCACTTCGCCACAGGTTACCCAATATGAAAATTATATGTGGGAAACAGTAACAATTAAAGCCTCTCTGAAAACCTGCCGTGAATAGTGTGTATTGACAAACACACACCGTCTGTCTATGATACGTCGCAGATTTAAGTGAGTTTCAGCGCGTTTCCACGCGTGTGAAGTACATAGATCATTATTCCCCTAAGTGCAGTGCAAGATATAACTCGGGAGGTGGCAATGTTTCTTTCGTGCTGGAACGGATCTGCTCCTTATTGTACTTCAGCTTGAGGTTCCCCCACCTTCACCTAGCGAGGCGATGATGGCGCACGATTCGTGACCCGCTTGTTAGGGTACTGCTCCACCATTTGCCTGTTATTAATCGTAGAAATCACGGAAAACAACCGTTCAGAGCAGACGGCTGCTAGAATGAATGGTTGAATTAGGAAAATCTATGAATGTAGCTAGAGTCGAAATTTTTCCACCACCAGGATTTGAATTCTAGGACCTTTTGGGCAATAATACAAAAGTTATGCTGTTGCAGCTGATCTATCGTAGCCAATTATGGTGGATTTGAATTCTATTTGAGAAACAATTGTTAAAAAATGTTTATATTGCTTAAATTTTGCGCAAAATTATACGAAAACAATTCATTTAAAAAAATTGAACATGAATATAATTAAAGAGTTGTCTTTAAAGAACAAATTCTATTAAGGAGAAAATTCTCCACCTTTAATATAATAGTTATAGGAAGACGCACAAAAAATTGCACTTCTGCAATTTAAAAAAAAAATGGGATTCCAACGAACACGAGACTTGCACCATACTCTTAAACGTCCTTAACGCTATCCGAAGACAACGGTAGATAAAAATATTTGGAGCCATTTTTGAGAAAATGTTGAAAATATTTTGAAGCTTAATGAAAAGTACCCTCAAAAATCAAAATATCCATTTCAAATTACCAAAGCTTTGCGTTCGTTCAGATCAATCGGGGAATATCAATTTTGGATAAAGTCGGCTTTACGGTTTAGGCGCTAGCGTTGACCACAGACGGACCGACAGTTTTTACAGACAGATTTTTCGGTATCAAGGATCCACAGAAAGCGGGTTCTGGCTACACCACTTGTTAGAGGAAGTAAAAGGAAGTAAATTACTACATATAGCAACAGAATTTATCCACATTTTCGTTACCATGGTCAGTAATAAGAGTTTTTCTGTAGAAAATTCCCAGTTTTCCAGTACACGGCTTCATAACTTTTTCTTCTTCCGAAGTTCCTTTGTAAGTGCGAGAAAATAAAAATTTCGGAACAAATGTGATCTTTAAAAACCTCTGCTGACACTTTTATAACAGATACTACTTTTCCCATTTCATCTTACTTCTCAACCAATGCTGCAATATTTTGATGATTTTGCAAAAATATATTTATCATTAAAGTTAAGGAGCTAGAGGACTATCAAATATTGCTGCATAAAGTAACTGATAGAGAATTAATGTTTTGATGCGAACTTACTATAATTTTGATTGCTTACTATAATTTGATTCCCGTAACCATGCCCATTTCGAGTAAGGACTGCTATCAGATTTTAATATAGAAAGCTAAATTATGTAGAGTGTTTGGGCAGTCTAGAAATTTCTAAATGTGTCTTAAAAATAAGTGCTGGCACTTAGTACACAAGGCGAGTTATGCAAAGTGTTAAAAATCGATATCATTTTGTTCTTCTTAATATTATACTTAGTTAATTCAGTTAGTTATTATACTTAGTTAATTTTTTTCTCAGTGACATAAATACCAATAGAAAGTGTTTATCGTCATTATCGTATTTCGCAGCAGTATGTATCTCAACGGAATATAACGTTCAAAAGACCTCAATGTTCTGATGGACACGAGGTCATTTGAAAACATTTTATTTCATTTAATTTTTGTCAAGGCAATAAAAATTGTTTATGAAGTGTGGGGGAGAAGCGTTCTATAATTTGTTCGGTAACAAACTTTCTGAAATTCTGTTGCAGAACACAATCACATGTTCCACTCCGATTAGATACAGGACTTCTTATTTGCTCCTCAATACCATTGATTCAGAGATTTTGCGATTTTCCTGTGTGAAAAAATGTAGTTTTTCTCTCCGTGATGACTTATCACATATATAAATTTCTGGACGTTTCGAAACGATTGAAATCGTCGACAAAATTCTGTGTAGAAATAAAGCGTTTTTTAGCAAAATGACAAGATAATTCACTTTTACACACTTTTTAGTGTTCCGTTTCACATTTTAGACGCCAATTTTGAAGCATTATTCCAAAGGGTTCCTAGTTGAGTGAAAAAATATAGTTTTTATCTCAACATTGACCTAACACATGCACAACGTTCTGGACGTTATGAAACTACAGAAATCATCGACAAATTGCATCACTTCATTAAAACGTGTCAGCGTCACATCATTAGAAAGCGCTGTTTGTTTGATGGTTTAGAAGGCATATTTATTTAGACTCGTGACCGGAAGCTTCTGTTACAAAAAACGAATTCTATATTGAATATTATAAAGAATAGCAAGTCGATTTTTTTTTCAGAAAAAAATATATTTGCGAAAATTGGATTTAAATTTTACATTCTGGCGCGCATTTCAGACAGACTGCCGAGTCACCGCAGTTTTTGCGACGTCTGCAACCGCGCGGATGCCTCTTTTCTATGTTATCAGTGAAACTTTCGAAGCCGGAGAAAACATTGCGCGTCATATACTAGAGTTCTTTAATAGTATCAAACATTTTATGTATACTACATTCATTTAATTAAATACACTTACAATGCTGTTTTATTCAAACTGATAAACGCGGTAAAAGGCGACGTAACGGTGAACACTAAACACACGATCCAAAACTCATGGAAATTAACAACAGTTGTGGAATTATGGAATTGTAGTTTTTAGCATATCTTATGTGTGAACTAATGTCATGTGCATTCGATAGCTACATTTATGATACTCATCTACATTCTTTATTCCCAATATAATTTTGCATACTAGAAAGCGTTTTGTAGCTAAAATGTTTATACATGAAAATGTTGAGTTTATTCTTTACTGCTGAGTGAGCGTCTAATTTGTACGGATCTGTTTCATTTTGCTCGTGCTCAATCACCCAATATGTATTTCTAATATTTTGAATTTGTCAAAGAAATGTAGAAAAACTGGGAGCAAACATCGGCAATTTTTATTTTTAAAGAAATTGAAAAAATTGATATTAGTTATCTTTTTGCTTGCGTAATAATCATGTGTTTTCTGTGCGTGTCCATTTTCATTCCTTTGGGGTATGTATTTACCAGAGAAAAAGTTACTAAACGTTTACTGTTGTAAGCTGTTTCTACCCCCTTACATTCCTTAAAATATATGCTTTCTATATTCTATCCCCTTAACAATTGGAAAACGTTCAGAAATAAAATGCATTTTCTAACAATCTGCCAATTTTTCTTCGTTTTTGGATATTTTGCAACTATTAAATCGCTAATAACAGTAACAACAACAAACACATATCACAAGACTGACGCCAAGTCTCGCACGTGTGCCCGGAGGAAGCGAAGCGATCGTGGCCGAGCGAAGCGGGGCGAGCGTACGGCGGCGTTTGGCGGCCGCATCCGCCTCCGCCCCACCTCCGCCCCGCCCCCGCCCGAAGCGTGCGAGTGGCGCGCGCTCTTACGCTTTCGATAGGCAGCGAACGGTA
This sequence comes from Gryllus longicercus, assembly GCA_038098605.1. Lineage (NCBI taxonomy): Eukaryota > Metazoa > Arthropoda > Insecta > Orthoptera > Gryllidae > Gryllus > Gryllus longicercus. The sequence goes on along the minus strand of JAZDUA010000295.1, from coordinate 906,554 downwards.
AAATCCGCTCGTGCTTAATAAATCAACCCCCAATCATCTCCGACGGTGGCCTTAACCACCCTTTTTCAGCCCCGAGTAATGGAATGTTGCGGGCTGTGGCGCGCTAGTAAATTTGTGCCCCCGCGTCCGCCGCGCATCTCTAAATGGCCCGTGCGTCGGCCGAGCGCGCTGGGCGGCCTCGCCCTCCTCCCCGCTCCCGCCGCCGCTCCCTGCTCCCCGCTTCCTTTCCAGCTGCTCGAGGCGCAAGGGCACGCTTATTGGACGCGTACACCGGGTATCCCAGGCCTGATGGAAAAAGTACCTTCAAAAATGTTGAGAATAGCAATGCGAACATTGATACTTTGACCGGGAGAGGTAGCTCTATTGACGTCACTGCAGGAACTCAGACCGAGAGGTCTCAGGTTCGAGTCCCGACGGAGGCAGAATTTTCGACACTAGCTAGATAGCTGAGTCGAGTTCAGCCACGGACCCCGCGCGATGTTTCCTTCCTCTTCCTTGTTCTATCTTGATTCCATACTTACACATACACATACATGCATTACACTACCACACACACCGAGAGACCGGTCGGGAGCTTAGAGCTTGACCCACCTGGGGCGGTGCCTCGTAGGTGGGAGATACTTCGTTGGGGGAAACCCCGTCAGCCGACGACGGTAGGCCGGAGACGGATCTCACCATCCAGTGAGGGACGACCACATCTACCTCTCGAGGAATATATATGCTCTTCACTTACGGGACTAATGATCTTAGCAGTTGACGTGCCCGGAATCACTAATCAGTCAATCAATTGATACATTAATAGAACATTGATACGATCACACTGATACTTTTTTAGATAATGCAGGCACCACTCAGATCTTTTATAAGGAAGTGACTGTACAAAGAAAGTTCTAGTGATGGATACGTATTCCCAGTCACCAGAGACCTTTAATGACATTCTCTTATTTGTAGTCTTAGCTAAACAACGATCCACTGTTGTTTGGTGACGTTTAGTAAATAAAGTCGAATATAATTCAAACTGAACGAAATTACAATAATTTTTCTTCTTACGAAGTGCGAGAAAGTAAAAATCAGACGTTAAATACAGATCATGAACAAATTTTTCGAGAAATTTAGTTGTTTTTCCGTAATTCCTGCTTGAAGTTAAAGCAATAAAATACAACATTTTTTTCAAAACCGCTTCAAAGTTTCCATGAATAAAAATATTATATATAATATTATTTTTTTCTTTAATTTTACATTATATTCCAATTTAATGTCCAAAACTTGCAACTATATTAAAATCATCATATAAGGTAAATTTTTACTTTATCTCACTTCCTTCGAAGGTAATATCTTGTAATCGTGAGACGGAAATAAGCAACATTTCGGCAGAAACCTCTTTTTGACCAGCCCTGGTAACGAAAAATTGGAGAAATCTTGTTGTTATGCATAGTAAATTACTTCATCTAACACGCTACTCAGTCAGAATGCATGTGTTTTGGCTCCTTGATACCGAAAAATCGACTGAGGTCAAAACTTCTGTCCGTGTGTCTGTCTGTCAGTCTGTCAGTCAGTCAGTCTGTCAGTCAGTCAGTCAGTCAGTCAGTCAGTCAGTCAGTCAGTCAGTCAGTCAGTCAGTCAGTCAGTCAGTCAGTCAGTCAGTCAGTCAGTCTGTCTGTCTGTCTTTTCAAACTTTTCGAATAGTTGCCGGCCACTCAAAATATATTATAGAGAAAGATGTAATTGAAACCCATACGATCACATCACACGTTGCAGTTGGTAAGGTTTTCGTCATTAAGAGATCGGAAGTTTAGCAAAATGCTTTTTTATTGTTATTGTTACGGTTTTAAAACGTTTATGAATAGGAATCACCGAACTGTCCTTTTGGAGTTGTTTTAAAAAAAAATCCCTTTTATTGCTTATTTTAGAATACGATACCTATGTGTAGTATTTTGCCTTATTTTGACATTTTTCTTCCTTTCCCGTTCTTATTTTCCTGTTTTTTTCTAGCACCGATTTCGATCAAGCTGTAAAAATTCTTTTAAGTCTGGACACGAAAACAGTGACACGTTTTGACGTTTCCGGTAAGCAAAGACTCCTGGGCCTGGAAATCTGGAACATCTAAATGAGTAAGGTAGATTCTCACTATTTTTGGATCTCCTTAATTAATACCGATAGGTATTGTTCGCTTACGACAAATCCCAATCTACTTCCGATCCCTTTAGAGGTAAGAGTTCTCTGTACATATCATAGGATGCGGTACTTCTCGGCCTCAGTACTGGCGAGTAAACATGTGCGAAGGACAGGAACAATAATCGCGTGTTCACCGATTACATTTCAGTATTAAACGAGAGTCCACAGTAGCATTTTGTAGAATCAGTGCCTCCGGTGAAACAAACTCTTACTCATCATATCGAAATTTAGTGATCCAGTAAGAATAATTTTCAGTAGTGAAAGTGTAATGTAGTATTTATGATAGACGGAGTGCTCAATAGATCTGGTGGTCATGTGCAGTCAAGATTACAAAGAAAAGAACCGTTCCGTCGTGTACGTGCTGATGTAAACGTTAGAGTCATTAGAAATATTTCAATAATTTTAATTATAATTTTTAATTGTTGTCTGCTTTTTTGGACCTATATTTTACCCAGATTAAATTTTATTGCTCGGTACTGTGAATGACGTTTAAGAGAATTGTGCAGGTCTCATGTTCGTTGCAAACTGATTTTTCGAAAATTGCAAATGTTAAATTTTTTCGGCGTCTTCCTACAACTACAATCATGAAGATAGGGATTTTCCCTTAATGAAATTGTTTCTTAAAGACAGATTTTGAAATAAGGCCATGTACAATTTTTCGAAAATTTGAGTGCTTTGTGCGTAATTTTGTGTAAAAATTCAGGCGAGAAAGGACGTGCTGTTTTAGCCCAACTGGTTCATATTAGATATAAATGAGTATTCAAACAATCATTAATATTAATTAAGGTTAATGTATATCGATAATTTAGAGCACAAAACTTAATCATTATAATTTTAATGTTCGTATTCACTTTTATCGGTGTCTTAGCGAGAATACCAAATTTAAGATTCATCAGACACGAATACAAATGTTTTAATTATTCTGTAAAGGTAATCATTCTCTAATGAAGTACAAATAAAGACCGGCTTTTAGTGCCTTTGGTAACTTCAAACGTACTGTTTGGGTTGAATTTGATTCATTCAATTCATTTTCGTCAAAGAACAATAAAAATTGGATGTATGTATGGGACGTATGGGAGAGAAGTACAATTTATGAAAGTTTGCTGGAGCTCCAGAATCTTTTCTCCAGGATTTAATTATACATAGTTCAACGATGAGTAAAAGAACCACCAAAGCGAGGACACCAACGTAAGTGTGAAAATGTTCTTTATTTAAAAAGTGGCACAGATATCATGTACTTTAATGAATAAATTATATGAAAAATGGAATTGCTAGTTGTGAAAAAAATCCTGAAAAATTTGCAGAAATACATATTTTCTTAATACGACTAGTTCTTCTCACGCTTAACTTCTTTAAGAATTTCAGTCTTTATCTCGTGAAAAAAATGTACACTCTATTCTAACGTGGACGTCGTGAGAACTGTCGGAATAATGGTAATTGTGCTATGTCACGTTCGTATTTATTGAATGACATCTGGATAACTTCGATTATTTGCAATCCGAATAAAAGCTGTAAAGAAAGGAATCGTGATAGGTAAAGGAATCCTTCCGGACTCTCGACTGACGGAGGAACATCCACCAGCTGTGCTTTGGTAAGACGACCCTCCAAAGAGAGGAGGGAGTCGTAAGCATCAAGAAGAAGGCGACAGAAAAAAAGAACAGTTCGAAACACGAATTTTACTTTGTAAGTAGGAGAATCCGAGATCGGACTGCGACATCTGCAGCCGCGCTGAACACAAACCCGTTGCGTTGGTTGTTGTCTAAATCTTTCGTTTCTCTAGGTGGGCGATTGAGTTCTAACTTCTCACTACATCGTTCAGAAGCGGAAATTGTGGGTAATGAATAACAGAAAGAGCAGTGCATGAATGCCGTGAAGTATTTGTATTTAATTATTGATATCATTAATTTAGATGTAAGGAATTCAAAAATTTCTGATATTATTCTATTATAATAAAATATTTAAACTTTGACTTTGTCATTGACAATTTTTTCTTTTATTTATAATTTCAATTGATATTCATTTAAGTATTGTGTTCGCACCACACACTAAAATGCTTCATCTATAGACAAATGATTTCATTATTTTTTTCAAAATGGCGTCTTTCATGATGAATTATATTTCATGTTCCTTTTTTTACGTGGGCAGAAATCTCAAAATTTTATATTTTTGTTCATTTATTGCTCATCCAAATACATTACCTGTTTTCGTTTCAAAATATATGGTGTCTTTCACAATTTTTTTCTTCAAACACATGTTTTTAACCCACGATGGTCACTTTCTAGACAAGGAGTAATTAGTAAAAATTAAAAATTAAATGTTTATCTCAGATTGGCTCTAAGTTATTGGAAGGAGGAACCATAGAGACTTTCAATCTGGAAAATAATTTGTAGACAGACTAATGACTCTCAAAAAGAAAAATATTGTAAGAACGTTAATTGTTCATACTTAAGAAAAATTGAAAATGAGAAAAATTAAAACTAGTATCCAATAATAAAAGTGTAATAAACCTAATCCCTGAAATTTCGTGTATCTTTTCGTATTTCGAATTTCGAATTTTCGTATCTCTGCTAACGCATATTGAATTGTGAAATATCGAAAATAAGTTTTGGTATCGACTTAAGATTTTGGTTCTATTGCATCTGATATTTTTTTAAATTTTTTCCATTGCGTTTTGGTTTCAAAATATTGGTATCTATTCAAAAGAATGAGGAATCACTATTATGAACTCTACTGATATTATATATATATATATATATATATATATATATATATATATATATATATATATATATATATATATTGACCCATCAGTAACTACACTGGTAATTATATATATTGTGACGTACCTGGTGATGCCGGTACTTTCACTGCAAGAAATTACTAAAGGAGGGTATCTTTTTCGTGAATGGGTCCCTACGAGGAGTCGATATAGCATTGGGAAATTTAATTAGTAAATGTGGTACAATCATAAACAGGATTTATTCACAAACCAAATCTGTTAATTACATGATTTATAACACCTATACGCTTTGCCTTGGTACCAAGATCAGATTTAACATGAGTTTTTATCATACCTTGGGGCCCCAACAATACCTCCGATGTTTGGGTGGCGGTTCGCATCGGCAGGGGTCGCCGACCTTCGCAGCAGCTTGGCGCAGTCGGCGGCTGGTGGTGTAGCGGTCGCCTCGGCTGGCGGCCTCTTGAATCCCTCGGGCTCGGCTCCTGGTACTTCGGCGTCGCACTTCCCTCTAATTATCTTTCATCGTTTTGATATAACTAGCTAACACGCGGCCACTGCACGAGTCGGCGTCAGCCTCGCCACACACAGTTCTGGTATTGTTCTTACTGCGTCAAATAGCATAAGCGCGATTTACTGTTCTCCCAGCACTGATCTCTTATATTTATCACTTTCCTGGCCTCCTAACTATTGTTTCAATAGATCTTGCATTAACTAACGTTCTACTTCACCGGCCACATTCCGGCCACACCTCGGCCACCGCCGATCCCTGGCGACCGCCTCGTCCGTCTCCCTCCTCGCAACTGTCGTAACGGCTGAATTCTCCGCCGCTCCACGCTCGGTTTGTAACGGTCGTTCCCACGCTGTGTTCGCGGCAGCGACGGCGGCGGCGGCGGGCCTCCCCACTGCCGTCCGTCGCGTCTGCCGCCTGTACTACGCAGTCCAAAATGAACTCAACTTTCTTATGCTAATGATTCTAATTAGTATAAGGAAACATTCTGTGTTTCAATATATATATATATATATATATATATATATATATATATATATATATAATTACCAGTGTAGTTACTGATGGGTCAAACCTTCATCGTAAAGGGTCTAAGATTCCCACAACGCTTCATCAATTATGTTTTGACAAACGAATAGTTATAATATAACTTTGTCATTTCTGTATACATTCACAATACCACGATCTTTTTTTATTTCATCATATGTTTATGGTAGACAATTTTTTTACCTTCATCCTTTAAGAGAAAGCAAGTTAACATGCTTTGTTTGCAACAAGGACTAAAATGCTTTTAACTTCCTTTGTATGTCTCCTGCAAGTGCACAAAATTGCTGATCTTGGACCAAGGGTATTTTCATAATCTAATACCATATAATATCACATGTCAATAAGAACAACTTTTAGCTGCGGTGGGTCAAACAACCTCTATGATCAAACCACCCGAGTTTACCCTATCTACTCCTATATTACTACTCACCAATGTTCACCAAAATTGAAAGAAAACTATGCAACCGCCATGAATAGGAACTCGGGAAAAATACAAATATATATAATTTCCGATGTGCGCATAAATTAGAGAAGAAAGGTATGCAGCTTTCGGGTATATCAGAGGTATCAAAGGTTTCACTAGATACCCAGAAACTCGGGAAAAACAAAAACAAAGAAACTGTTTCAATTTAGACTGAAAAATGCAAATATTTTATTGTGCTATTCCTCCTATTATCATACTGCGCGTAACCACCAAATTAACATACCCAGTGTGTCACTGCTTACAACATAGTTATCATGCAACACCAAGGATCCAAGGATGAGGCTGCCCACCATTAAATATTTTCTATTCGCATGTGGGTTAAGAAACAGCAACCTTTTTAATATGACTGGTACTACTAAATTCTAGTTCTGTACTATTCAATGATGTTGGTGAAGGCTGATTTTGTGAAAACATTTAATTTACTCTAATGTTATACGAGAGAATTATATTTTTGTTGTTCTTGAGCAGAGTGAATGCTCCTTTTTGGAAAACCATTTTCTATTGTTTTGTGTAGCAGAATTTTTGCTGATGCCAGGACATTGTTGCAACTAAAGGTTGTACTCTACTTTCGACAATCAATCTTACACGGTTAATTTTAAAATTTCCATCAGGGCCGAAATTGAATAAGGTTTAGAAGATACGATGAGGTCCCACGAAAATAATAAATGAAATAAAGAGACTTTGTTTTCGTAAGATGTGATTTCTTTCAAGAATTGGGATATCTTAATTTAAAAGGTCCGCGATATATTTCTGTAACAGAATAACAAAGTAGTACAGAAAATTTAGTCTGAAAAAATTCACGAACGACAACTTTACAGAAGGTTCTGCCATACATTGTGTAAAACTGTTCTTCTATCCCGGCGTGAGATTTCAAAGGTTATCTGTGGTCTCATTGAATTGTGACATTTTCTCTCTACCTAACAAGAGACCGTATCAAATACTGAGTTCGACATCACTCCCGGTGGTCAACGATGTACAGTGAAATGGCAATCTCCAAAAGCTGAGAAGGGGGCGTGAAAAAAGAGAGGAATTTAAAGAAATGTCGCTTTAAAACCTTTGACACAAACCCTTGCCTATTGTCATCTTGTTCCTCTTCATTTACTTTACGTCTCTTTCAAGTTTACCACGCTGAACTTTTCTTCTTCCGTTTCAAATGATTCTATTGAGTTTTTTCGCTCTCTGAGGTAGCTATTCACGGTTTTCTTACAGTAGAATCATTCGATTGTCCTGCTGTTCTTTTCAAGTACTTTCACCTCTCTTTATTATTGGATGTTTTATCTAATACATTGCGCTTGTGTCCTTTTTTATTTAAGTTTATTTTTCATTTCTGACTAAACGTTGTGTTAGATCAAATATGTCTTGCTATCAGACAAAGACAAACTTAATCGACGTCACAGTCATTACTGCGACTCGTCATCTGACACATTCTTAAATTTATCTTAGTCATTTTCAGTTCTGGCAACCTCCTGGTGGATTGCAATTTTCGCCCACCCTTTTCCCTCAGGTTAGGATTGTGTATGAGATTTTTCTACAAACTCCCGTCCTCGCCTCTACATTTTCCACCCTCACTATGTGTCCTCGTCAACCGCTCCCCCTCGACCACAGGTTCCCTCTTCCGCTCTCCCTCTCCCGCCCCGTTCCGCCCCTGCTCCCCGCTCCCCGCTCGCGTGGCCCCCTCCCCGCCAGTCACATCGCGCCCTCGACGCGACGTTGAAAAAGCGCGCTCCTCTTCAACGGACCGCAAGGGCTGTGCGGGGCGGGGGCGGGGGCGGAGGGAGGGCGGGCGAAATATACGGTTTCCTTTCTAAAGAGGGACATTCCATGGCAGGAAAGAGGCCCTTCCGAGGAGGTGGTCGCGCGGCGCGGCGGAGTCGGGGGTAGGAGCGTGTGGTGGGGGGCGCGGGCCACCGGGGGCGCGCTGGGGGAGCGCCGCCTCCCCCCGCGCCGCGCCGCCCACCTCGCCGCCCCCCACGCCGCCCAGTGGGCCCACGAGCATTGGCCAAGTGTGAATGTTGGGAGGTTGGAAAAAATAATCATTTAATAGAGAAGCAAAACCATGGTCATTCCTTGGTACTAAAATATATGAGCATCAAATTAGGTAGGCAAAAAATTAATATAATTAAATTTTCAAATCTTTATGATGGCTTATGGGCAGAGTTCTAGCTTTCCGTGGTGTGGTCCCGGGTTTGATTCCCGGTACAGGCAAAAATACAGGTGTTGCTTTCCTTTAAAATCGCCCCGGTTTCTGTGTCTGTGTGACGAAGAAGAGCTCGAGCTGGCAGATCTTGCTAGTTATGGTGATGGGAATACGTCATGTTTGTCACAGGTCGCTCTTATACCCAAGCATGGGAATTTGACTAAGTCCAGGCATAGAGGACACCGTTAGCTGAGCGGCAAAGTCGGACTATCGACCCAAAATTCCAAATGCATATATATGTTAACATTAAATTATGATATTACTAATTTAATGCGCTCTTTCTCTCTAGATATTTGAACTGCAAGGCATAAGACAGTACGGGACGAAACTAAATGTTAATTTTGCGCCGCTACGGGGGTACAGTGGAGGGGGAAATTAGAAAAAGGCAGACTGTCTGGGCATATAAAGAAACAATTTTAACCCATACGTTATAGAAAAAAACTGTATTTTTATTTTTAAAATTGAGAAATGTTTTTCACATTCCTTTCGTGCTTTCCGTTCACGTTGAGCATGTATTTTCAAAGATGCTTGTATGTCCTATCCGAACATAATTTTCCCTTTACATACAAAATGAAGCACATATCAAGATGTTTAGCCCTTTCATGTTCATTCACGAAAACCTTTTTCATTTGACATTTTTTCGTTTGCTTTAAGGACGGGAAAGAAATTTCCCACAATTGTAGCAAAAGCAGGTGGAAAGAAGAAGGATGTAATAATGACCCTTCACAACACATGTTTGTATTAATGATTTATATAAACTTAGAATTATATATTAATATTGAAATTAAAGGAAACTGTACTTTGTGTTTAGATTTCGGAATTTGAAATTTGTATTCGAATACGTAGTACAATTAGGCAAATTTTAGTAAGTTAATTTTCATTTTACTTAAGAAATGGGGACGGTCAAAATTGTGCGTTAATGTCAGGGAATGTGTTGGTGTTACGAGTTGTTATAAAGTGCGAAGGTATTTTAAAAAGCTACATTTTGCGAACTTACATTTTGATGACCCCGTATTGGCTTAGAGGATTGTACTACACGGTGGCCTACCCCCACCACCCTTAAGACGGCGGTGTGGGTATGTGCGGCATTCAGAGAATACCGTGGTTACTGCTCGTTGAATCCAAAGTAGTGTGGATAAACTGCTTGCTTCGTCGAGCGTCAAACTTGCGGAGTTTGCTGTACCCGCAGCGTGTCACTTTCGTGGCGCACCACAGTAAAAGAAGATCCGCTACAGACCTAGGGATCTAGCGAGCAGTCTTCGGTACTCGCCGAATGCCCGGCTGCCGTTAAGGCGGCTCCACACATTGGACATTCGCCGAGCAGTGACTTACTGCACGCCCGATCTCATGCAGCTGATGTGCTCGACTAATGTTCGCTTCCTTTGATGTATCCAAAAGACCGTCACGCGATGGGCAGGGCGAGCGCCGAATGTTGTCGCTCGGCAAACACCAAGCAGCCCATCCACACTATTCGGGAAAGGGCGAGCAGTCGCCTGCTGCTCGCCGAGCATCGAATGTATGGAGCCGCCTTAAGGGTATAAACGAAGGAGGAAAGCATTTCTGATGAATCGTTGTTCCATTTGTGCGCCTTTCGGTCTATGCGGACCCAGTGTGCCGGGCGGGCGGCGCTCTGTCATTAACAGTTGCGCAGGTGGTGATTACCGCGAGAAGCTGCGTTGGGCCGTGGCCGGCACCGCTACCCTGACGGCAGAAGGCGGAAATGGCACCGACCGGAGATTTCACACCGATACGCCGCTTATTGAATGTAATTGTCTCAGCGGAGGGCAGAGGTGGGTGCGGCGCGGGATCGTGTGGGCGGGGCGCGGTGGGGGTTGGCCGGGCGAAGGGTGAGAACGGGACGGGGTGGGTGGGGTGAGGTGAGGCGGGGCGGAACGGGGCGGGCCACGGACGGCTGTCAACGCGCAGCGAGAGGGAGGGAGAGAGAGTGAGGGAGGTGGCAGAGGGAGAGAGGGGAGCAGCACGACTGAGGTGAGTTTCAAGAAACCGAGCACACCGGCATCGCAGGGAAAAAAGTGAAGGAGGTCCATTACTCAAACATTTGCTTCAGAGTGACCGCGGCGGCGACGGGTGCCGCCGCAAACCAGAGCGATTTCGGAGACTTTTTTCCTCTTTTCCTTTTTGTAGCCTTTTTCTTGTTTTTCCAAACAATTTTCCCTCCACACCTGTCCACTCCAGCTGCACGGTTTCATCTGCAGCACATACCTGACCCACTTCGAAGTCGATATTTTATTAATAAATTTTAGTTTACTAGCACTGTACATTTTTTAGGCTGCTTTCTTTCATGTTTTTTGTTGAGGTGTTGAGCTAGAGTTTACATAGAATTTGAGTTAATTTGGGTTCAAATTTTAGGCACTCCGTTTTCCTATTATTGCGCAAACAGCAAATGGAAAGGGATATTGATTTGTTTCTGCTACTTCAGCATATAGCGTATATAGAGCGATGAAAACTAGACATGCTTACGTAGTCTGTAATTACATAGGACTTCTCAAAAATTAGTTTTGATTTTTTTGTGAAAGTTTTCTTTTCATTGGCTGTACTATTGATAAGTACTTGTAAAGTAATGCTATGAATAATGAGTATGGTTATGAAAGTTACTATTTAAAAATAGCGTAGAGAATGTGCGTATTTCGTATGTCAGATATAACAACACCTTATTGAACTGTATGTTTTTGGAATGCAACTTGCAAGACCAACGTTTCTTTCTAGACATCCTCTCTTTTTCGTGCCCATGTTTTTACAAACTGACACTTTTTGATGGAAAATTGTTTTGGGCAAATGTCATTTGTGAAACCCTTACTTAAGTTCAGGTCCTTTGTGTCCTCAGTCTCGCATCTAAAAATGCGGGTAATTTATTTATTTAGTCAAAAAACAAAAAAAACTGTATGTATGTAACTGTATGTTTTCTAGAGATTATGATTAAAATTTGGAAGAAAAACCATGAATTAAAAATAAAGAGTTGAAGATTTAATTAGTCTTTGTTAAATAAACCAAATTTTAAGTTCAGGAAAAATCTTTATTGATTTGAATATTCTTGGTATTCTACTTTTAAATGTTATTTCTATTTTTATTCGTAAATCCCGCAATGGTTTTCCCCAAATCTGAACTCAATATTAAATTATCTACCTCCATTGGGAAAGTGTTTTCTTCATCCCTGTGAAATATACACGAGTAGTGAAACTGAGTGCGACGTAGTTTTCTCAAGAGATGTTGACAGTTAATATCAGAAACATTACTGAGATGAAGTTGCTGAGAAATTTGCGGTCAAACGTGGTTGGTGTCAACATGTTGCGGTTGGTGTAAACACCTTTACAAGGTGCTCTGGCAATGCATGTCTTACGTTTTATTGCTTGTCGACAGACACCTTCATCATGCTGCGCACAACCGACGCAGATTCGATTACAGCGGGCACGAGCGGTGCGCTGTGAGGGGCCAGCGGGGGGAGGACGCTTTTAATATTCTGGTTCTGATCTTAAGGGCGTGGCTCAAATGGGAAAGTATCCGTAGATGTCGCTGCGTGTTGATAATTGCATGTGTGTTTTGGCAAGTGTGTCGTGTAGTAATCGAAAGAGTTACAAAGGGAATATCTGCAAGACAATACTTATTCTTATTGCAACATATGGCAGTGGAATTCGGCCAATAGAGAACGGAAGAAAAAGAAGCTGGATGTACTAAAGATTAAGGTAGTGATGATGATGATGATCATCATCATAGTGTGGGAAATAATAAAACACGAGAGGATAGAGAACCGGTTAGTGTAGGATGTGAAGTAACACATCGGCGAGATTATGAGTCAAAGGATATCAAAAATGCGGTAAATCTGCACAACATTGTGGACATGCTCGCGATTAAGTCTCTGGAAGATAAGAATAAAGTATAGTGATCAAAAACGGAAATGAAATGCTTATGAAAAGAAAGATCAGGCATTCTCCGGAGCAGCAGGATATGCGGAGCGTCGACTGCAAAGAAATTTTAAATAACGATAGAAAAGGAAGCATAAAACAACTATTGAATGTAGAGGGAGAAGCAAACGGAAAAGTATGCATAACTACTGTTCAATAAGAAAAGAACCGTACAAAGACAGACAGTGCACAATGAAGCAAAGAACTCAAAAATGCATCTTCAGTGCAAATAAAAGGTGAATCATTTCAGGTGAAAGAAATACATTTATTTCAGGTTATACATTTATTTCAAAAATATAAATATATTTTTTATTTTATAAAATTACATAATTCCACTCAATTAAAAGACGTTTCCTGTAGTGTTTTTTTATTCTGAGAAAAGCACAGTTTGTTTTCGCACAGCTGTTTGTTAACCTTTTTCTCTTCTTTTTCAACCGCTAGAAGGTTAATAATAGTAGTTTATGCAATTAGTTTATAATGTTAAGCTTTGAAAACGAGCGACTTTAGAGGCGAGTTTTCAAATTTGTACGAATGTAATAAAGCAACATTATAAACGAGTTAATTTTGCGAAACAACTTCCCTGTGACGACTATGTGGTATATGACATCGTGCGAGTAAACGGAGGTCGGCAGTTCCGTTTAGCTCTACCTCCCCCCAATTCCCTCGCTACGATTGGCTGCATGTGTGGTGACGCAATCATTCGTGACATAAAATCTAATACGTCATTATTTGTGCCGTATAATGCTCGATTATGAACGATTTCTTGAAACAGAAAAGGGTTCTTTTATAATGCTGGAATACAAAAAAATATATATATAATTTTTTCAAATACGCGCGAAGAAAAACGAAAATGTGAGTTAATGGAATAGGAGTGCAAATTACATCACTGCATAACGCGCAACCCTGCGATCGCGCCCCATTTACGCTGCCAAAACTGTTGAGTTGATATTATTGTTTAATCCTCTGTTATTTATAATAATTTCTATAATGATATTATCATTTATTACTTCAATATAAAAGCATTCCCTCTTTTATGTACTTGGTTGCAATTTTCATATTCTCATTTTTTCATTCAAGAGCATCTGTACTATCTGTAAATAAATTAATTTTATATTTGTTAAATATTTTGAATTTTTAAAAAATATTCTTGGTCTAAATTAAAGTTCTTTTACGTCTTATAGCTTGAAGTTCACTTTCTGTAGTTGACAAAGCTACTTTAACTTGTTTTTTACTTGTTTATCGGAAGTTTATTTGATGAGCATAGATCGTAACCACGCTTTGTTAGAACTTGTTGAGTTGATGTTATTGATTATTTGTATATTATTTTATACATTTAAAATAATAAATCCAATGGTAATATCATGTTATTTTATTCACATATTCAAAGCTTATATCAAAATCAGAAACTTTCAATTGTTTGATATGGAAATATATATTACCAAGAGAAACCTTAGAGCGTTAGCTAGCCGTCCGGCACTCTCCGTTCTCAAATGACGCCAATGACCTACCGAGTCTACAACAGTATTTTCAGAATGGGAAATACGGACAAATTTACGGTGACAGGTGCGGCAAAATAGAAAAATTACAAAAATCTCTTTCCACGGGAATGTACGGTTCCAAATCTTAAACCGTAAACGAATTATTCGTTGCTAAGGTTTTGAGAAACTTCAAAGATTGATCGTTTGTTAATATATTTATATGCTGTTATTTTTTTTCTTCTGGAACGAATCCCCTAAATTCTGAAATTATTATTATTATTATTATTATTATTATTATTATTATTATTATTATTATTATTATTATTATTATTATTATTATTATTATTATTATTGTTGTTATTATACGGACAAAATAATAATAATAATAATAATAATAATAATAATATACATAATAATAATACAATCACAAGCGGCTCTGTGCGTAACATGCTGGGTTTGCAATCGGGAGGTCCGTGTTCGATCCCCATCCTGACTAGATTTTCGTGCGATCCCCATCCAGGCCAGCTATCTTGACCTGGCTTTTCGTGGTTTCCCTCGGTCACAAGGCGAATGATGGGACGGTTGCACGAATTCAATTCACGAACACCTCCCAACTCTCACTACCCCCTAATACTTCCTACCATCATCCTAGTCCATTCATCCCTTATCATCATCGTATAACAATAATAATAATAATAATAATAATAATAATAATAATAATAATAATAATAATAATAATAAAATGTACCTACTCAAACCACGAAAACAAAATCTAATATAAACTACACATGGTTGCCGTGCGCAGGCGCGGGGCGCTGGGGGCGCGGGCGGTCGCCACGTGCGTTGACCGGCGTGGCGCATCGCGCAGCGTCGAAGCCGCCCTGATAAATAATATCGAGGGCCCCCCGCGTCGAATCGAACGGCGGCCACGTCGTCGTCCACGCCGCCGACCAATGAACGCCGTCGCCGTTTTTCTTTCGGGGTTTCTCTCGCCTGACGTGAGTTCAAAGGCCACGGTCGCTGGCCACCCACCCTCCGGGTCTCCTCGCCAAAGCAAGCGTCCTCGCAACTCTTCCTGGTGGTGATCGTTCACCAACACATGCTTCGTTTATTATGCATTTTCAGATTATTAAAAAAATTGTTTTGATATTTTTCTTTTAGCATCGACGTATTTGTCGATGTTAAATTATTAACCGATGGCATGATTCTGGCAAGTTACTAAACAGACATGAACAGTATAAGATTTCAATGGGTAAAAGACCTAATATTAAATTATTATACAAAATATCCTAGAGTTTCGAAAACTTCATCTTCATAGTCTAAATAAACTATCATTTAGGCCTTTCGGCCCTACCTCTTAGTGTTAGATCTATATTATAGTTAACACATTGTGTGAACATAGTTCCGATAGGATAATCTTTATTATTTTTTGGTGTTGCTGTCATACTTCATTCTGTTACGTATTTCCATTCATGAATAATTTTACACTATTTCATTCGTTTCATCTATATCTAATGTTTGGGGAGATTTTCTAATTATGCAACTTCATTGTAATATTGCAAGCCTTCTTATGTCCAGGCAGTGAGATCCTACATGATGTCTTAGTATTACATATTCCTTCTCCTCATGTCATAACTTTCGTAAATGTCGTTCTCTCTCCACATGTAATACTAGATCATATATTCCGTCATAAATCTCTGGAGGAAATTACCTTTGACACGACATTGTGGGAAGAAGGTGAAGTCGCACATCCATTCATAATCACCGCCCATAGCGAGGTGTAGCTAGGTGTTGCGTACGAGCATCGTAATGGGTCGGTGCTCCTTTCTTGACTCCATTACATCATTAACACTAAAATCCACCACCGAGCAGAGCCAGTGAGAGCGCACATTCACACTCGCGACCACTGCCCCGCTGTCGCTGGGGCGCTGGGATGCCTACCGGGCCGCTCACGCCGAGACGAATGCCGGTCGACACCGAACAGCGTGTAGCGATACATCAGAGCAGGCGGCAAGCGACGCCGGCGTCGCGGGGCGTCGCGGGGCGTCGCGACGCACACGGCGCCGGGGCGCGGCGGGGGCGCGAGCACCCTGCGGAGGCGGTTTCGACATCGCCAGCGTCTCGCCGCTCCACTTGATCGCCCCTTGATCGCGCCGCCCGCGAAAGCCGCCGCCGCGAACGGATCGCCCACTCCGCCGCTTTCTCACGCTGTTCTTTCGCTCGGGCATCTCGCTTGTCAACGAGTGCGAGCGATTTTTCTTTTCGTATTGCGTCCATCGCGTTGACCTTTGGAAAGCACACTCATTTGGGATCGTGTTCGGGTTTATGGTCATCGTCGTCGCCGCATGACGTTAGATTCGAACATCTATATCGAGATGTTGGATAAGAGGAAGCTGTTGTCTCAGAATCAATCTCTCTATTGAAGGGATTCGCTGTAGAATGTTAAATGGCAGATTCTGTCGGGTGTGCAGTTAAAAATCGATAGTAGAAGTCGCACGAATATCTCCAGATGTTTCTCCGCTTGTGGTGTTCGTCGTAGGGATTCAATGCCGTTGCGTTTCTTGCAGGTATTCTCTCGTATTTCGTTTCTTGAATCTTAAATTGTCTTTTCCTTTGAATTATGTTACGTCCTAGAGCAATATTACTGCTATTTCCATGTTCCATTACTTCAGTAACTCTTACATATCTCCGGTCGCCGTCGCTTTTATGCTTTCCGCGAATGGATCATTCAACTCGGACGTCGTGTTATTCTCCACTTCTCGGCCCTATGAATCTGCCAAGAGCTACGATCACTGCCATCAAATAACATAAAATCCCGGGTATTAAGCCGGAGCTAAGCAAGTTATCACAGCACGAAAATTCATAACCCTGCATATCCATCTCTTTGCCAGAACGGAGATGCGCAAATAAATACGTGGTTAGGTACGAATAAAAACATTCATAACGTCAACGCCGTCGCCATATATCTCGCGTATATCTCCGTGGGTGCAAGAATCGTAGAGAACAGCGTTCTCTACGGCAGCGTCGGCGGCGACGGCGGCAGATCCGGAGGCTCGGCCAGTCGTCATTCACGGGAGCGGGAGCGCGTGTTTACAGGGTCGGGGCAACCAGGTGGAGCCGCGCCCTGTGCCGCCCCGACTTCCTCCGCCCCGCCACGCCCCCCTACACTGCCGCCTCGCCAGGTCCGCGTCCGCGTCCACGCCTTCCCCTAGCGTCCCGACCTTGACGTGGGAGATAATTACTAGGGCACATACAGCGGGGGCGCTTCGGCAAACGTGGCCGAGGCGACGGCCGCGCGGGGGCGGCGGCGGCGGAGACGGGCAGGCGGACGGACGGGCAGTGCGGAGGTGACCAGGTGGCGGCGGCGGCGACGGCCCCGCCAGCTGCACTCGCAGATGCGGCACGCGTTCCCCATAGCCGCTACGCACGACTCGCGACCACTTAACCTACTTACTGGTATTGGAGCACGATAAACGTTATCTCGCGTGGGCCTGAGAGATATCGAAGGAAGGGAGGAGAATTCGGGGTGGAGGCGGCGGTGTGGCGGCGGTGGCGGCAGCGGCAGTGGCGGCGGCGGCGGCGGGTTGTGCGCCGTCGCGGGGTCACCGACAGCAGGCGCGACGACCGCGTGTTCTACACCATTATACACCGCCGCTTCATTTGATATGTACGCTCGATAAAGTACACCGATTCTTCAATGTTAACATAGTGCGCGAGACGAGGAATGTCGGAACACCCTCCCTAAATCTTGTCCCGCGGCAGAGGCGATGGCGCCGTAGGACGCTGCGCTGCTCCGCGCCGCGCGCCTGACGCGCGTCTCTAGCCGACGCCGCGTTTCCGACACCGTCGCCAGCGCCACCTTCACGCTGCCACAGCCGCCATGGCCGCCGCCATTGCCCCTCCCCTCCGTCCCACCCCGTCCCACCCGCCCACTACGCCCCATCCCTTCCCATCTAGTCCCATCCGCCCAACAACCCGCCCCACCCGCTCAACAACCCGGCCCACCCCGCCCCACCGTCCCACCCCGCTCCACCCCCCCCCACTGCCACTCCCACCGCCGCCAACTCCAGCACCGCCGCCATGTTCCACCTCAATGGCCCGTTGCTTCTTCCTCCGTCGTCACTACTTCCCGCACGCCCTCCCGACCCTTCCTGCACCTCTCATTTGCATACGAGCTCTATGATTAAACTGCTTCACGAAATTACCGAAATTTTCGTTTAAACAAAACTATATTAAAATGAAATTTAGCCAGGCTAGATATTAAATTTCAACCCCCTGTCGGGAATGCCGGCCGCTGCCACTTACGGAGTTAATTGCCAACATCTACATAATGGCGGCGAATCCGGCGGCGGGCAGCGCTCCGCAGTGCATTACGTGAAATTAAGGCCGACGTCGGAGGCTCAGCGGCGGCGGCGGCGGTGAGAGGCGGTGGACGGTGGTGGCAGGCGCCTGCGCCTTTACCCCCGACCGCTCATTGTGGCAGCCGCCAGCCCACACGCAGAAGCGCATGGGGGCGGGTTTCCCGGCCGGCGATTACTCTGTGGAAATTGAAAATCTCGTGTTAAGGAGCGCCTGGCGGCTGTCGAGGGAGGCGGCGGACAAGCGGTTGGGGCCACTAGGTCACCTGCGCGAGCGGTCTCTTGCCACCAGAGGAGCCACCGCGACCGCCTCGTGCCTTCGTCACCGACAGAACTTCTGCCATCCCCACTTACACCGGGCGTCGCATGGTGACCTTCGAGGAGTGGACCGATGGTTCAATGCTAATGAATAGATGTGGAATCGTAGAGCACAAGTGGGTTCACGGCGGATTTTTGTTGGATCCTCCAGTTTTCCCTGCCTCGTATTCCATAATTGCTTCACTATTTTTTCATTTCGTATCCTCACAATCAATTATTCATCAAACCATCCATTCAAGTATTGCTTCAAAGCTTGGGTATTGGCATCATAATCATCGCCCTCACTTACACCGTCACAACTCTCATCACTTCAACCACCATTTCCATTGGCACAGCCATTAGTATTACATGTACGCAAGCAGTGTCGTGTGCCGTTGCTGTCACCATCTCGCATCTCGTCGCCAGTGCCACCGCTTTTCTTTGGGCAGACGTCGTTTCCGTCGCCAGTGACGCGCTCTTCACACTCTCTCCGCCCCAACTACTGCCGCAGCTGTCGCGCTCATTACCATTACTGTGGCAACGCACTCCCCGTGCCCGCTCTTCTTTTAGCTCCACATTCTTCCGGCAGAACCATCATAGCTTTCCGCAGAGAGTGTAGCATTTCTCCCACCATTGACAGTGTGTGATCATTACAGGACCGGACTAGTGCCTGAAGGGGCCCGAAGCATGACCAAACTATGGGATCCTTTTGTAGCATTGATGTATTAAATAAAAATAATGAAAATGAAACGATAACCTATGGACTGTAGAAAATTAATATTGATGTAAACACACCCATACCATATCGACATATATAGTCGAATATGGGTAAGCGAGAGTTCAAAGGGCCGCAATCTCTTTATCGCTTATGGTGGTTTTTCACTAAACCAAGATTTTCGCTTATACAGGTACAGGAGTGGCTTTTCTCACTAGAGGTTTAAAAAATACAGCAAATATCTAGTGATAAATATGTATGTATTTACGTCACAGGTGTTATTCATTAGAATTTGAATAGATGCATACGAAAAGAAAACAAATCTTACTCTAATATTTACTAGAAGAGAACACTTTGAATTTTCTTTGTAATATTTTTAGTAACAGTCGAACCATTCTTTCCAATTGATAATTATCAACTGTAGTAAGTTCGGTAGAACGCTACACACTCACATTTGACCATTCGAATAGACTACGGTACAAAAACAAAGTTAGTTTCACTAAATGTAAAAACACAAAAAACGGTTCCATGAAATTTAAGAATGGTTCATATATTGTCGCATATAGATGTACAGACAAGTAGCAGTCTCAGTTACAGAGGTTCATTAGGCAAAAACTACTTTCTCTTACGGAGGTTTTTGTTTCTCCCTTATAGAGATTTTAGAGGGTTAAATGACGGTACCTGGCAATTACTCTCACTTGTAGAGTTTTCTCGCTTATCCAGTTCTCACTCACCCAAGGTTGATTGTATATAATTGTAAACAATTTTCTTCTACATTTTCGCGGCAATTAAAAGTGTGAATTTTCCAGGGATTTATTTCTGAATAATTATTTGAATTGTTAATTCATATGTTAAAAAAAATTTTCCGTGTTTAATGTGATATTTTTATAAAAAAATTGGGACCCAATTCATTGTGAACCTCAACCACGTACTTAGTTGGCTTATGTATTAATTCACTCCTAGATCATTTCTTTGTCCTCTGCTAACCGCCACGTCGACTTGTCGACAATCGCATTACCAGTGTCCACTTCCACCACCCCACACCCTCTGCCACCAGGCACGCAACATACCAGCGAGGACATTACTGTCTCTGTTCCCTCTTGTAACACAGCTGCATGCTTCAGTGCTCTCGGCACCACAGCTCCTTATGCTATCGCCTCCAGCTGCAGCAGTCGAGTCTGATCATTCGTCTTGACCAGCGACCTGGCTGTTCACGGACCCTTGCCCACGGTCTAGAAGCCTGTTACGACAAAGCGCGTGGGTTGGCGTATTTCGAAGCTCCTGTCAACGAGCTTGAAGTTTGAGCATTGGAATCACTTCGAAATACGTACAGCTTGCGTATGCAATTTTCCAGACAAGGCGGATGTGAAGAACATTCGGTGGGTGGACGAAACCTACAGTTAGAGGCACTTCAAAGAAGCAAAGAATGTGGGAATCGGTTTCGGATGTCCCAATCGAAGACCGCGATGTCCACATGTGTTCTGATGCCCATTGTAGCTGCCACTTCTTTTGAAACTTATTAGTCTCTCTATTCGTTCTAGCTTTCTCTCAGGAGCGCTTTTATGTCTGTGCTGTAGAATACTTTATGAAAGAACTCGTCGTGGAGAAAAGGGGCAATACATCTCAGCTGAATTATCAGGGTTCTTATCTGTCATAGAAGATATTTTCAGAGCAAAATAGATTAGGCTAATTTTCTGTGGAAGTTTGAACAACGAGAGTATACTCAGTTGTACTTATCAAAGCGCCGGAAAACCAATTTTCTAAATCTTTTTGACCTTGAATTTATTCACTCGTAGTCCTCGTGTATCAACATACGTGTCGTTGTCCGAGATCCCGCAGGGAACCACTTAAATAGTATCCCCTTTGAAGATGAATGACAGAAGAAGATTCTTTTGAAGTTTCCGTTAAGAAAAACTGAGCGGTAAAAACTTTCATTTTCGTTTCATCAAATGTATTTGTAGTATACGTAGGTAAGTATTTACATTGCTTGAAAGCTGTTTGTGTACATGATCCATTTTCATCTCTTTCAGTTCTCCGCTCATCAGTACTCTCAATTTGTTTAGTGTAATGCACGATATTACAAACACTGATTTTTAATCTGATATCCTTGAATGATTTTCTCATTTATTACTGAATAGAAAGCAATATAAATATTTTATTCCATATTTTATAATGTTGGAAAACATTAAAGTAGTGACTTTAAAGGAATTACTTTGAAATGGAAAGAAAACGTTATATTTGAGGAACGTTAATAATGTGCCCAATTTTGATAAATGGGTTGACGTTTGCGGGTGAAATGGCATGCCGTTTCTATGAAACACATTAATTATCCATTACCAATGTAATGGATATTTTTGATTCGTTTTATCAATGGGAGTGGTATATTTTGATACATAATCATTTACTATCAAACATCTGTTGATTGTGATTTATTGCAATTCATTCAGACCTCAGAAATTGACCAACAGAGATGTGAAAATTCGGTATTCGAACAAACAATTCTCAATAGGAGAAGATTAAACTTTTCAAATTTTTACCATCTCATCTCTCGAAAAGAATAAGATTATATCCTTAATCCAAAACACGGATTATTCGTAATATGTTTGGACAAGAAAATGTGAAATGGTCCCTCGTCACAAAGTCCCATGGGTATTTTTACCCGAGACACGTAACAGAGTTACGATCGTTTCGAAAGGGGCAGAGTTAGTACACGCACTCGCCGCTTATTAAAGAAAATAACTATAATATCGCATTGTAATAAAGTTACAAATTCCTCATGCCTGCATTGGAGAGAAAAAAAATTAAACAAGTAGCATATACGAGTAGTAACCAAACTGCTCCTCTAATGTACTCCACATTCGAAACATTGAAAACTAGCTTTAAACGCTATATCTCAAACCGGTCCTAGGACTTACTTCCGCGTACTTACATTAAAACCTAAATCTTTCGCAGAATACAGGTTAATTCATTCATAAGAAAGGTACATCTGAGTGAGGCATAACATTGAACAACTGTGCAATTAGTCTCGCAGACGATGCTAGAGAAATATGGATTAATGTCATGTATTAACGTTCTGTCGGGTTAAGAGACATAATTGTATTTCACAGTGTAAATGGTAGCAAAATGGTCTAAATATTTCACTCTTTAGATATTCCAGATTGATTCGTAGGTCCCAAATACACTGTGCATTATCACTCATAACGTTACTCTCTTTCGCTTTCATATCAAGTACTAATAAACTGCTATTTAGATTTAAGAATATTCTTACTTCTCGTAGATCAGTCACATATTGGAATGTACACCATGACACGAAACGGTTTCGACCACTGAATTGCATTATATTGAATCACGAAGTGTTTATTAAGCATTGATTGTAGAACGAAAGAGAAACAGCGTTATCGAGCGGCAGGGAATCAAACCATATGTTGAAAAGGGTAATAATAGTTTCTCAGATACAAAAGAAAAATTCAATTAAATTTATGTTCTAGACATTTTGAAAATAAACAAATGATGGATAAATGATTATGAAAATATAATACGAATATGATGGAGCAATGGTGGAATGAGCTGGTGGGAAAAAGGTAAAACTCAAGAAATTTGCGGGGGACCTGCTGACATAGAACTTCTGATGCCACTAAACATGAAACGCGAGACAAAATATGTTAAATAAATCATGAAGGGACAAACCACTTCATGGACAGTATCAAAAAAGAATGGACAAGGTGCATATGAATACAAGTCAATCATTTATGTGGCATAAAAGGGGAAGAATGATGCCAGAATCTGATGCAGTTCTAATAGGAGCCCAATATCAGTCGTTGCTTTATTGATAGTGATTTCGGAAGTGTCAACTACTGAGGTCATTATTCCTGTAAGTGTAGTGCACGTTTGCCTCGGGAGGTGGCGGTGAAACTCTCCCACTGGATGGCGAGATCCGGAGTGGACCTACCTTCCGGCTTCTAGCGGGGTTTTTCCTAACCCGGTATCTCCCACCAGCGTGGCACCGTCCCAGTCGGGACAAGCTCTAAGCTCGCGGTCTCTCGGCATGTGTGGTAGTGTAGTGCATGTTAGTGAGTGTGTGTGTAAGGGTAAGGATAGGTAAAAAAGAAGGAAAGATCGCGCGCGGTCCGTGTCCCGTTTGTTGGAGTACTGATCAGGCATTCGCCCGGCGTTGAACGAAGAAATCACGGAAAACTACCGATTAGAGCAGCCGGCCTTTATAATTCTCCTCTAGACAGCGACTTAATTCGACCTAGCTGACAAGCTAGTGTAGAAAATTTTGTCACGGTCGGGACTCGAACCTAACTCCTCCCGGTCAGAGGCATTGCAGTATATCAATTGATGCACTGACCCACTACTCCCGGTAGATCAGGCGTTGTAAACACGACGTTATCGTACAGCGGTTCTCAAAATTTTCCAAGATGATAAATGCCGCATTTGCGTGGAACAAGAAGAGACTATTGATCTCGTTGTCTCAGCTTGTCCAGTTCTAGGAAAGATTAAATACTTAAAAAGACACCACAGGATGTGTGTAGTCACCTCCACTGACAAATCTGTACCGCCCTTGGAGTTCCAAAGACATGCTCCAAGTGGTATGGAACAGACTCACCAAAACCGGTGACGTCTTTTTGTCAGTGTACCATACTGTATGACGAACAAATTCAAACTGATTGTACGATTGTCGCAAACAAACAGGATATTGTTAAACACAAGAGTTTGAAATTCGATATCAGCTTCGTGAGCACACATGCCATCCTGATGGTTATCGGAGCTCTCGGATTTGTTTCAAAAAATGTATTTAAGAACTTGGTTTACCTCCCAGGCCATCCAAAAACTGGGAAGTCCAAGAAATTGCTTTATTTGGAACATCCCACATTTTGCGCAAAGTATTGTAGAGGCACCGACAGTCCTTAGTCCAGCTCCTTAGGAAGCTGGTTGTAACCTGGAGTCGATCTTTAGTCGTGAATTAGAGGAATAATAATAATAACAACAACAAAAACAACAACAACAACAATAATAATAATAATAATAATAATAATAATAATAATAATAACAAAAACCCCCGTGTGGTGATTGGGGTTTTTAGTGGAACAGCACCACAGGATCTCCCCCTAGCGTAGGAGGGCACTAACCGGACCAGCTGTTTGCTGTCCCTACCTGTGAATATTATCTGCCTCTCATTATATTCCTCCTGTCCCAGTCCTAAATTGTCTTCTCATGTCGTTTCTCTCCTACAGGTGAAAAATGAATTCTCCAAGATAACCCCCACCTCCCCTCCCTCTCTTTCTGCAAGTCTTATGTCCAACCCGACATGTTAGCAAAAAACACTGTGCTACGTAGACGACGGGCAATTTCGTCCGATTATAGTGTTTCTCCGTTAAATTTACACTTATCAGACTAATGACTTTAGTAGTTAACGTGCCCGGAATCACTAACAATCAATCAATAGACTTTAAGTCTTTTGATTCGTCAACAACTTTAAGTGGCATTTTTTGTTTGTTAAAGAAAATGGATTTTCAAATTTAAGGTCTAAATGTGTGTTTAAAAATATAATTTTGATCACTGTTTCCCTAGAGGGGGAAGGTCGTTTGGTAAAATTGCATTTTACAATAATTGGTCGTCTGGGTATCTCAGTGGTTAGGGCAGAGACCGGGGTTTGATTCCCGGTCGCGATATGAATTGTGTGAACAAACATAATTATTAATATACATTTGTTATACATACGTGCCGTTAGCGCTCCAAGCATTTCTGACGCCATAAAATCTAAATTTTGTAGCGCTCATGGGTTTAAGAAGCTAGTGCAGGTAGGAACAGGAGTAGACTCCTTAACTCTTTCATCAGTACGAGGTATAAGATCTGAAAATTAATCTCACGCGTTTCAGAAATTATAGCGCTGAGAAGGGTATACAATGTTTTGCAAGAAATTCGGTTGAGGTAGCTCCTCGTTCAGTAGATCAACTTACGGTCCAGAAATGGCGTGAAATATTCGGGCTAGTAAAACAAAAGGAAATTAATATCCGGCTATTTTCTTTAACATGAAACTTACTTCATTTGTGTCGTTAGGGCTCTTACTAAAATAGCGTCTTTAATTAAAAGGTGTATTAAGAATATCACGTTTTATGTTTGCATTTCTATACCCTAATACAGATACATCTACTTCAACGCTCACCAGACGATTTATGTACTATAGTGCGGCTGCATTCACGAAATAAACTTCTAGATTTTTACTTCCTTGTATACGTATCTTTCGGCTTACAATGTATAAACTACGAATACTAGAAAGTTACAAACTACAAAACTGATTTTCAGAAATGTATTTGAATAATGCTAATTACAGAATATTTTCGAATTATTTCACCGGATAGCCTATACCTCATTTCACATTTTTTTGAGTGTCAGGTTTATTAGTATCGTAATATGTAATAGTAATAATAGTAATTCTGTAAAAATGTTGGTATCTTGTAACATAGTGTGTCTTTTAGTGTGAGTATCGGATTCAATTTCCTTTGATATCAACTGAATAGAGTTTTCCAATGTGGCTTGCTTCATTGAAATTCAATGGATGAAACCAAATATTACTGACAACGAAAGTACTAGTCATGTCCACTCCATATAAATCACCACGTGGCTAGGATCTTGGACAGCTGCATAGAATCTTAACAGAGGAGGCAAGCACTTCTTCCATTACAACTTCACGTTTTTTATCAGTTTACGAATACACGGTTTACTACTCAAAATCTTATCTACTCAGACTCCTCCACAGGTCTGAGAAGTTTCTACACAGAATTTCTGGACAGCCCGCAAGTAGTAACACACGTACATGCATACACACTAAAGAATATACACATATATACATATATGCATAATGTATTCTACATCCACACATTAGTTCTAAACTTTTATCTCATCTCCTCCTCCTCTTGTCCTATCCATTTACGAACACAAATATTTTTGCACACCTAGAGAAAATAACTACCTGCCATCTCGAAAGTGGTAGGACAGATAAGAAGCTCGACTCTAATTGAAAGTGACCGTGTTCGGAAAATAAGAACAACGTAAACTGACTATGTATCGCGTCACAATGAACGTTTGTTACATTTTCTCTACCATATTCCCGTCTGCGGAGTCCCATTCCATACAAGAGTAAACTGTACTACGCATATTACAATGGGAATAAAATAAGTGGATAAAAAGTTCAAAAATTGTAATTGGCTTATTGGTGACCGCACTTTCTCCCTGAATAACAATAGTACATTACGAAACGAGGTAATGATGGGTATTAATGAACGAGTGTAAAATTATGATACGGGCGAGGAACGACCTAGTAATATAAACTTCACACGAGTGTATTAGTACCCATTACATCGAGTTTCATACGGTACTTTTTTACAACTTATGCCAACTTTTATAAGTTAAACTTTCACATTGAATGGTTTCGTGGCAGTCGACATGTAGGGTTCAGCCAAGACCACCAACGGACAGCTCCCTTCTCTCCCCGGCTGCAGGCGGCTTTGTTTTTTCTGAGCTAAACAAATAAAATCAAAGCAAAATTACGATTCAATTTATACTAAACTAGCGGAACCCGGCAGTGTCTCTGTCTTCCTCTGTCTCTCTCTGTAACTCTTTCTTCCGGGAGGGATTTAACAATCGCAGGGGCCGAATACACAATGAAAACGTCTTAATAATTGTACTTCAGGGTGTTGCGGGTTGCGTCGACCGCAGTTACGTAAAGCGTTCTGTTCAGGACGCTTGAGTCGGCATAAAATCATCATTAACATGCGTATACGTTCAGGCATATGCGCATTTCCATTCTACTAAGCCTATATTCTTCCCACGAGTTCCAGAAATAGGTTAACAAAGTTGTATTGCAATCAGATGATCGGTACAGCAGCGCATTAAGGATGAACCAACAAACAAAGGAGAAATTTTTTTTATATATTAGAAAGTATTCTACGTAAAAATACTAATAATATAAGAAATTAAAACTGGCCAGCAAAAATGCAATTTTAATGCACACATTCCAACAAAACATTTACTAGAAACAATGTCAATGATTAAGTGTGAACTTGGTTTGTAAACTTCTCTACGATAAGAAATATAAATCTGAAAAACAAACAAAAAATATATTTTATTAACCTTTGCTTTGTAACATCTGGTCATATAGCGACCAATGTAATTTTATAACATCGGTTTACATTATTCAGGGTAAGGGTAAGGGCAACACACATACGGACTACATGAACACAAACAAACATCCATGTCTGGGGCGGGATTCGAAACTGCGACCCTTCGAGTGAAGACAGCCGCGACCGTTCAGCTTTCGCGACCTCGGCTATGCAGGCCGGTAAAAATGTGTAGTATTATGCATAGGAAAAAATGCTCGTTTGCGGGGTGTGTGTTGACAGGCCACGCAACCGTGCGTTGGCGTTACGGGGGAGCGCGGTCGAGGATGGCGCCGACTCCTTGGCGCGGCCTCTCCGGCAGTTGGCGCACCACTGCGCCAACCATCGCCCCGCGCGCGATGAACAAATGTTTTTGTCCTCTTAAGCCGCCTCCGGCGAAAGCAAATACGTACGAGAAAAATCGTGTACATATTGACTCGCGTGTTTCCTGAGTATTAGCACATAAATATTGGATGAACTAATACTCCTCGAATATTACGCGAGACTCGCAAAATGTCGGGGACTCTTCTTGTAGCAGAATGTCCAGATGAAGACCCGTCTTTGGTGATGAATAGCTTGATTAAATTGTTTCCAGTATCTATTCAAAATGTTCGCCTTCCCAAGGCAGTATATTTTTTAAAAATATTATGTAATGTGAAAACAAGATCCTAGATGTAGTATACTGGAATTGATATTTGTAGCCTGGAAATCGTAACGGTAGTTATGTGTGTTAGTTATGTTTTTAATAGCAGAGCTGGGAAATCGAAAACATCTTCTTGATGGAGGACCGTTCCCAAGCAATTTCAACAATCGTGGTGTCATGCAAAATAGGATAATTTTCATAACAGAGCATTTATTTCATTTCCATAATTTTATTTCATATATTTCAAAACGTTTTGATGTCCATATGACACTTAATTTCTAAAAAATTTAATGAAACGGTAATAGTTATTAGAACTTAGAAATTTGAGACAAAACTACGCAAAGTATTGCTTATTTGGGAAGTCGAAATTCAATTGATTTACTCTTTCACCTTTCAAATGATTTACTCTTTAAATGCTATATTAAAGTTATACTCTATTCAAAATAGAAACGGTACAAACTCGTACTTTCTAAGGAAGTTTCGTTCACTTTTTAAACGCAGGATACAAGTATGCGCTCGTTTATAACCTTTTCTTAGACATTCACGATAACCCATTTATGCTTTCATGTTACCGAGACGCGGGAGATGAGCATTTGATGTTGGATTCCTCAGCCAGTCTCCTCATCATCTGTCCAACATTCTTTACGCTCTCCACATGCATCGCATAACACTGTCACTCTGAAAACATTGTCATGCTGTAACAACATTCTGTAGGTTCACAGATCTGATAAGAAACTTCAAACCTGACGGCTCCCAGTGACGATAGGCATACTAACACCGTGTGAGGGGAGAGCTAGAGTGTACGTTGAAGATACGTTGAAGTGTTAATGATGTTGACCGATCAATGACGTATGCTTCTAGCATATTGATCATGAGTACGCACAGGAAAGTGGTTCCGTCAACAATGTAAAGCCTAGAGAAGAGTTATGGCTTTATTGGAGAGCTTTAGCTGATATGAAACGAGAAATAAGATTTGAGGATACCTTTATGTGCGATTCGAATTCTTGAAGGTGGCACGTTTCAACCGGAAAAAACCACTAGTGTCTTTCAACATTTCAGTAAATACAATTATATACCGAAGAGGTGAATAAATATTCAAAATATGACGTTTGCTTATTTCTTTTTAGATCAATGTTCTGTATTATAAAACCATTTCATTTATATTACGTATTTTTTTATATTTCGATGCATTCTTATGGTTGTGTCAATAAGTAATTTAAGAATTTCGATGAGTGATTATGCTGTAATGCAGAAAAACAAGTACATAAGAAACAATGTGGCTTTGAACATTCGATACGCGCTTGATCCGATCTCCGGATTCTGAATATTTTATCTCTAAATCTGGTGTTGCGGCAAATAAATAAACCTAACAATAAATT
This sequence comes from Gryllus longicercus, assembly GCA_038098605.1. Lineage (NCBI taxonomy): Eukaryota > Metazoa > Arthropoda > Insecta > Orthoptera > Gryllidae > Gryllus > Gryllus longicercus. Next base: position 876,952 of record JAZDUA010000295.1, on the reverse strand, counting down.
TCAGTGTAGACTCGCAATTCTCACTCTTTCTCTCACATACTAATATCCAATGCTTCATCTCATTTGCTTACTTAATATTCCTCATTGTTGTTTTCAACATAATTCTTCATAATATCAATGCAATCAGAAAATAAATATCATCAATATTTCCAATGAAATTGTCCAATTAAAGGAATGTTCACGAGCACTTCCAAGTAATTACGAAGTAAAAGTAGTGAAATTATTATATGAAAAAACGTCAATGCTGCTTGTAATTTCTGAATGCAGTTCGTTCTATTTTTCCGAGATTCTCTTCTATTCTTTGATATTTTATTTGAACGTTCAATCATATGCATTGCCAAAATCCCACTATTAGAAATGAAAAATTTACCAAACTGCATTCGAATATTAGATGCATATAATTTAATATAATAAGGCAAAACAGCTGGATTAGAAACGCACTGCATTTGATTAAATGACCTTTATCACAAAAGGAAAAATAGAATAAGAAGGGAATCACTAAGAAAGTCAAACAATTGGGTGACGTTTGACAACGCATTCTTTCTTTCTGAAATAGAGTAGAAGGGTGAGAAAGTGGTGATAATTGATGAAAGCAAGTAGTACTTCTCGATTCATTATCGTCTGTGTTATTGTGTCATGGCCCAAGTCCGTCATAAGCTACACAAGACAACGGACGCGAGAAATTTTCACACTGAGTTACAAAATGAGTAGTTCGCGTTCAATTTCCATGGCTACTACCAATTCGCTTGAAGACTTGTAAAATGAAAGGCCACTCAATTGTAATTGCAGCAGTTGTGGTCATCCTTACTATTTTTCCCTTACTTCTCTCTTCGCAACCCGACTTCATAGTAGACAACTGTGGAATTTAATAAAAACTTAACGTCGTACATTTATTTCCAAAAATTGGGCATTTTAGTATTAAAAAAATTTCACTCAAAAAGTGCAGTTTCTAAAATGTGTTTTCATGAGAGAGATTTATATTTGATCTTTTGCAATTTTTACGAATTCAGATGTTTCAACGTTTACAAAATCACACGGATTGGCTATTTTAGTTGTATCTTACAAAGGAGAGAAAGCACTAAGAACAAGTACATATAAATTATCATTTCGATTTACAACCTCGAAAAACAAATTGCAAAAAAAAAAAAAATTAAAATTTTCAAATTACAAAAAATAATTCCGAAAAATCTTTGTAAATATAAATCAAAATTCTTTGTGCACAGCACACAATTCAGAACATCTAAATGCGTTCATTGTTGACCTAGCAAAAAATGAATGAAAATTGAACCGGCCTAATTGAACCGGCTTTACTAGCCGAATTGTTTAACTACACACGGAGCTTAAGCAATTCGAGACATCGCGGGTTCCTGGATGTGTGACCATCTGGGAACCCCGGAACCTAACTGCGCCGAATCCCTGGCAGAAGGGATAAAAGCAATGACTGACGACTAACTAGATTAAAGAAGGATTATTCCACTAAACTTTAGACGTTTGTACGACTATAATAGAACGTTGGTACGTATTAACGTGGCAGAACTTTAAAAAATTAAAATATTAAAAACTACCGAAAGAATTTGCCGTTAGAAATTACCAAAAATCACACTTTCTAAGTAATTTTGCAGTTGTATTAAATTCACTTTTGTGTATGTGTGTGACGTTTCTGTGTGACTTGATTCATTCACTTTTCTGTCCAACTACTGTTACGTCGTGTAAAACATAAGGAATATTCAAAATGCTAATATTAAGGACAATCTAAGAGTGTTCATATGATATACATTGAACTGTTCATAACTGTTGATATATATTCGTACTTTGCAACAATAAGCTTGTGCTAGATTGGGGAAAAATGAAAATTGATTGAATTCTTAATTTTTTTCTTGCAATATTGTACACAGTTCTCTATTTCTCTATTCTGCGCCCGTGCAACATCAGCCTCATTGGAGAATAACGTTTCTACTGTTTTATAAATTTATCTATATACGTAGCTACTGATCTATCGGCCTAAAAAGAAGAGGCGATTGTGTAAACTTTTTGTACGAAATTTTTGTTTGAAACGATGGACATGTTACTGTAAAATAATGTAAAAACTCAATTTTTGACATTTTTAGATCGTGGAGAAACCTTTTTTTAAAATTTGTTAATTTTATAGTAAAATTTTTACAAAGGTAGACCACAAGACAGTTGGTACGTACGAATAGATTAAAATACTTTTCTTCGACAGAAAAAATCTACGATTAGCTTAAAACCGGTCTCCTGCAAAATGATGTTTGTGATGTCACTTTTTGTGATGTCACTGTCCTTGTGCACCGACAATGTCGGAATGAGAAGAGAATGGCTATATCACTTATCACACTTCTTATTGTTGCGTGCTAAAATGGCAACTTAGTTAATGAGTGTTCTAAACAATATTGTCGTATCACCTTCGCCGAGAACAAATTTAGTGTTGAAAGTTTGAAGAACGAATAGGTGAAAGAAAAATAGGAGAAAAGAAGAAAGAAAACAAAAGAAGAAAGAGTGAGTTGCCAAAGTCGGATGGTGAAGAAAGAAAAATAACATGCAAAAAAGTAAGAAAGAAAGGAAGAATGTCAGAAAACGAACAAACGAATGGTATAATATGGGCGCTAGTGGCACAGAGCAAAGTCGCTTGCCTTTCGCAAAGGACATCTGTGTTTGATTCTCGGACAATCTCGTGTGAAATTACTCAAAAAAACGGGTTTGCCTACTTCACGGGGCTCCTACCCCTGTGAAGGGTCCTAAACCCTACCCCTATCATTCGTCCTTCCCAATTCTGTCGCTGGGTAGTGACGGAGGAGTAAGAGGCACGTACACGGAGACGCTACCTGGCGGTCCTCTTGACAACTGACAGTAAAGAGACTTGACAATAATACAGAGATTTATAAGATTGAATGTTAGTGGAGGGTTACTCCCAAGAAAAAATCGAACAATTCTCTTCAAGGGGTTCAAAAGACGCGTTGCGTCAATGTGATCGAAATTTTTTTAAATAAGAAAAATTATGAATGTGGGGAGGGACAAGAAGTAGAAACAGGATGAGATGGCTCAGTGTTGTCACTGCAGCGTATCTGGACGTTTTAAGGTGTGAGTCACGCCAGTGACGGATTTTCCACACTAACTTGAAAGTTAACTCGAAATCAACTGCTGACCAGAGGAGAACTTTACCGGCCCGCGGAACTTTACCAGCGGGCCACCGTCACAGACAGGACAAGCTCTAAGCTCCCAACCGGTCTCCCCGCATGTGTGGTAGGGTAGTGCATGTAAGTGTGTGTATAAGGGGTGGGATAGATCAAAAAATTAGAGGGAAAGATCGCCCGCGGTCCGTGGCCCGTTTGTTAGAGTACTGCTCCGGCATTCGACTGGTATTGATTGGAGAAACCACGGAAAACTACAGATCAGAGCAGCGGGTCCCTAGAATTCTCCTCGAGATAGCCGCAGAACTCGACCTAGCTATCCGGCTAGTGTCGAAAATCCTGCTACCGTCGGGACTCGTATCCCGGAACCTGCCGATCAGAGGCTCTGTCGCAAAGCCGAAGTGAAGGTTGGCACAGGATCTCACGTTCCAGTGGGAGAGAAAGGCACCATCACCATCTATAATATTCACTACGAAAGCGTAGGCTCCCGTGACCGGAGTCATTGTCTACTTGGCTGGCCGGGCAACGCTGCTTCCTAGGCACAGATTCAAACGTTTCGGCCATTTGAAGGGCGATATGCGATTTTGCGAGCAGCATTTGGCCCTGAGGAAGGTCGACACATGACGGCCGAAATGTTAGTATCTGTGCCTCTGTGCCTAGAACACGGCGTCTTCCGGTCAGACAAGTCGATAATAGGATTCACTTCACTTACAGGACTAATGACCGCAACACTTGATGCACCTGCAAACAAAATAATCATTTACTTATAAATAAAAAAGTAGAGAGTATAAGGCAAAAGAAGTGGCTAAAAGCTCCAAAAAAACAGAGGAATCGGAAGTATAAACCGCAGTGAAGGCAGCAATTGTGCGAAGAAAGAGCGTATAGACGTGTGAGGTGCCTGGTGCCGAAACGGCCCAGCGCGCCCCACCCACCGGCGCTGCGGCGCGCGCGCGAGCGAGCCAGCCAGCGCAAGTGCGTACCGCCGGCTGCGGCGGGCGGCGGGCGGCGGGCGGCGGGCAGCGGGCGGCGGGCGGCGGGCGGCGGGCGGCGGGCGGCGGGCGGCGGGCGGCGGGCGGCGCGCGGCGCGCGGCTGGGCGGCAGCCATCGGCGTCGGGCGTTCCCGCGTTCCCGCGTTCTCCGCCGCCCGCCGTCCGCCACTCCGCCTGCCTTATTAATGATTAGCCGTAGGCCCGCGCCGCCCGCCACCGCCGCCGCCGCCGCCACCACCGCCGCCGCCGATGCGCGATAGAGGCGCGGGCCCGCCGGGGTACACGACAAGAGCGGGACAGCCGCGAGCCGGACACCACTACTGCCCTCGCCGCCGCTCGGCGCCTAACGAGCACCGCGCCGCCTCCCTGCCACCGCCCGGCCCCCGCGCGCCCCGACTGCTTCCATCACCGTCACCGTCACCGTACCACCATCCCCTCCATCGTCGCCACAACCCCAGCCGCCGCCGCTACAGTTGTCACTAGCTGCACTGCCATTGTACCACCACTATCTCAGCCTCCACCTCCGCCATCGGGCTTGCCCACCCCGCCCTCGATCCGTCGCCCCTGCAGCCAGCGCTTTCACTCTCCTCACCGCCACTAATATCCCCGCCATAGCCATCGCCACCGCCACTATCGCACCCGCTGCTATAGTTGCCGCCACCGTAGCACCAGCTGCCCCGAGCCCCGCTCTCGGCCCCCGTGCCGTCCGCCGCGCCGCCGCTTTGCCAGGAGCGCTGGCCGCCTGCCAGTTTCCGTCCGTCCGAGTGAACGTCCTTCCTGATTTCCCTTCGTGCGTTTTCAGACCGACGGGGTAATTTAATTTAGCTTATTTATTTTGATAAATACATTAATGGTCCGGCGGGGAATAGTGGAACCTGTTAACGTGTGCGATAAGGGGTTCAAAATCGCGTGTGGTGGAATGTGAAGTGAAAATCATTTGCCGTTCCCAAATACAATAAAAACTAAGAATTCAAATTATATTGCAACTAAAAACAAAACGCCAGAAAGCTAATTTGTAAAGCTGGCACTTAAAAATTTTGCTTACAATTTTTATTATCGGAAATAGTGGTCATTCAATTCGCTTTATCTTTACACTCAAACTCTACGAAGTTGTAGATCAATATTACCACCACGACGGTATTAAATTGTCTCTTGAACTAACGGACATTTCATTCCGTGTATAGTAATATTTTGAACACAATGATAATTAAATATGCAGCATATGATGCAGAAAAGGGGAAAGGTGGTGACTACCAGTCTTTAACATTGCGTCGCAGAAGCCTCTTAAAATATTCGGTGTACCTAACGGAGCGACAAGATCCATCGAAACAGCGGATTTAAAAGAAGTAACTAACATCTCAATATACGCTACAGTCTTCCGTATCGTTCAGTAAATCGGATATTTACCATGTAAAGCCACGGCCACCCATCAGCCCCAAGAATGGGAGATCTGAATGGCGAGGACGATTTTCAGTAGAAGAAGAAGGGGTTGTTAACAGCCAAAAAATCTGTAAGAAAAACTCTCAGAATCCTCGATTACAAGCGAGACAGAAGTCATTGAGTCATTGAAACAACGATGAACGGCCACAGCAATGAAACTCAAACGCTACATCTCCCAAGACAAATAACATCACCAAAACCGCGAGTTGCCGTTCAAGCAGCGACAATTAATGAGCTTACTTCAAATGTGATTTATATTCAATAAATAATATTTCAGGAATGTATTCAAATTCATCCTTATAGTTCAAGATTGCGTATAATTCGAGATAATTCAATGGTTTTCGGATAGGGTACAACAAAATCAGTTTGCAGGAAAACGCAATTTTTTTTAACACAGTACTTGGGAAAAGGATGGAGAATCGTCTTCAATACGAAATGATAAGTAAAACTAGAAAACAAAATGAAATGGCGATACGCCACTTTGGAAAAATGCTCTGCGGTTTTCCCGAGACGTCAACGGAGAGCGCACACATTTACGTGTCATTTAACATAACTAATGGTGCTACAATAGCACAATTTCTCGAAATCGCAAACCCTCTAGACACTCGGATTCGATTGATTGATTGATATTTATAGCACATTAACTATGGCCATGGTCATTAGTCCCGTTAGTTTAGTGAAGGTTTTTTTACCTCCTGGTGCTGGTGTTTCTATCCCGATGAATGGTGAGCGATTTGCGGGAGAATTTTCATATCAGGTGTCACTTCCAGCGGGGCACCGAGTCAACAGGGACAAGCTGTAATTTTCTGTCTGGTTCCCCGACATGTATGATAGTACAATATATGTAAGTGTAAGTGTGTTAAAAAGAGAAGAGGATGAAACAAGGAAGAGGAAGAAAAGATCGATCGCGGTGCGTGGCACATTCGTTTGGGGAAGTACTCCAGCATGTGCCTGGTATCGATCAGAGAAGCCCAGTAAACTGCCAATCAGAGAAGTCGGCAGCTAGAATTTTCCACTGCTGCTTAATTCGAACTAGCTATATTTATAGAGGTGAAAATCCGTCACCGTCGGGAGTCGAACCCTAGAATCTCCTCACTGCATTATAATGTTTTATAATGTTTTCTCTTACACTGCGCTTAGATTAGCTTAGATTTATTATAAATTATACAATTAAATTTTGGTGCGTGATGGCTGAATGTCTTAGTTTTACTTTCATTTACACAAGTCTGCATATATCTACTATAGAAGTACTTTTTCCACATTGTAGAATTAGGCCACAAACGTCTTTACAGCATTCCACCTTACCTGTCTACAATATACTGCATTGTAATGTCTTCTCTTACACATACGCTCACTCCGCTTCACAACTCAATAGTACACATAAATAATAATAATAATAATAATAATAATAATAATAATAATAATAATAATGATAATGATGCAACTAATACTACAATAAAATAATAATTATTTAACTAGGTTAGAAATATGCGGGATTTCCTAATCTACGATACATTCCTAGTCGATGTGCGCTTTATAAATGGCACAGAGTCAGGATTTAACTTGTCTGTTTTCCAGCGATTCCCTTATTCATTTTCCTTAGTACCACAGATAGTGAATTTCGGAGTTCTTCGCTGAACCATTTTTAGATTACCTCCCTGCAAACTTGTGTACGATTCAGCATAACGTATAAAGCATGGTGGTATATACAGAGGTTGTCCTCATTAAAAAATTTCCATGCTGCTTTTCGCCTCAATTTACCGAGTTTCAGAATAATCCTTCCCAGAAAATCACCGATATTTCGACTGATAAACTCTTATTGTTGAGCCCTGGTAACGGAAAAGTGTATAAATCGTGTTCCTGTAAATGTAGTAAATTACTTCCTCCAACATGTTAGGTCAGAATCTACGTTTTGTGGCTCCTTAATACCGAAAAATAAATTGACACCCTCAAGTTTGAAACACATATTCCCATGATGAATTTTGTGAAGCCTTAACATTTTCGAAATTTTGTCAAAAATGACTCCACGTTTCTAGATTAAATTTGGACACGGATATTGTAAAAACCGCTTTCAAATGGCGGTCTAATTTTTGCTGAAATATCTTATTTCTCGGAAATTGCAAAAGTTCAGTTTTTTCGACGTCTTTATTCAACTACAATATTAAGATTATAGATTATTCCTTAATAAAATTTGTTGTTCAAATACATCTTGAAATAATATCCTAATGTATAATTTTTCGAAAATGTGAGTAGTTTTCGCAAACTTTTGCCTGAAATATAGACATTTTTTAAACAATTATTTTCTCAAAAACTGCTCCAAATTCTTTATTTTTTCTCGTGTCTAGATACGAAAGGTAAAAACTGGCGCCGGTCCCATTTTCGACCAAATCTGCATTTTCAAAAATTGCTAAACATTAAATTTGCAAAAATTGATGATGACTTTCTTGAACGAATCTGTTCTTAATATATATATATATATATATATATATATATATATATATATATATTTAAATGGGGTCATGTACAATTTCTTTGAAAAACAAACAAACAATAGTTTTTGCGTAATTTCTGCTTACAGTTGATGCAATTTATACTTTTCCTCAAAAACGGCTCCTATTTTTTCTTTAATTTTTTTCCCCCAGAGGTAGAGCAAATGACGCATGGAATGGGACAGGTTCCATATTCATTGAACTATATCAATTTTTGGAAATTTCAAAACTCAGAAATAATGCGAGAAAGTAGTAAATGCTGTTGTAGCACTACGAATTTTTTGTACCGTTTGCTTCCGCCCAGAAGTGTAACCTGCTTTAAGTATTGATGCTAAATAATTTTTCCATCACTGATTTGATAGTCAATAAATTGTACAATCCTGAGCAGAAAGCAGTACATTTGAAGCTAAATTTGACGGTTTTATCTTCTAAGGTGGAAAAACAAGAATTCCTCTCTGTGACACTTCCCAGTGGAATTCATGTTGTAAGACTTCCAGTGGTTGTAAATTATCTTCCAATTCGGCTATTGTTTCCTGGCCAGGGGCTTTTTTTTATCCATGCTACCATCCTACTACCTATTCCTGCTGGGTTAACTGAGAGCCAGCATTACTGTAGACTCTGCAGCGGCTCTAACAGGAATGTCCTAGGGTTCGGGTCCCGACAGTGGCGGATTTACATAGCTAGAAAGCTAGGTCGATTTCGGTTGCTATCTGGAGAAGAATTTTAGCGGACGGCCGCTCTGTCGGTAGTTTCCCATTTTTTTATGAATACCAGGAGCATGCCGAAGCAACACCCTAACAAACGGGCCAAGGACCGAGTGCATTTTATAGTCCTCTTTCTTCTCCAACCATCTCACCTCACTCACACACACATGCAGTAGACTTATCACACATGACGGCAGACCAGTCGGAAACTTAGAGCTTGCCACGGCTGTGGCGGTACCCCACTGGGTGACTATCTGGAAGGGGACATCCCCCATCTCTGCCTTGTAGGTGGGCGCCTGATCACAGCTACCAGCGAGGAACAAAAACATTCACTAATGACCATAGTAGTTGATGTCCCCTGAAACATCAATCTATCATTCAAACGTACAACCGAGAGTATATATGAGAAACTATTAATTTCTTTACGAGATGATAGTGTGGTATTACACCAAAAGCTTTGGACAAATGAAATTTGTATTTTTCAAATACAATTTTTCCAAATACGATTTCGCTGCATATCCATTAATTCGGTCACATCTCCTATCTGGATGCCTTTTCGATAAACCAAGATGTCCAGTCTAGAGGAGTTTTATATGTTAGTTTAAATATTATATGAAGTGCATATTCAAGATCATTTGTAAGTGGTAGAATTATCTTTAAATTGGACTAACTAGCGCATTTGGAAAACTTTTAAAATAAATGTACTGCAAGCCTATCACATAGAGGTTTTATCTGTTATTGGATTATTAGGATTTGGCAAAAATACTTAACGGTGAATTCGACAACAATTTATTCTCATTATGCCATGTGGATTCGCTTATTATTCAACTACGTCGCAACGCTACGTGTTCGTTTCGTTAATTTTAATTGCATTGTCGTTGACTGGCAGTCAAGAATGGTCCTTCTTTTGTTTAAAAAATCCGATTAAAGGAGGTTTTTTCCTCTAATTAGTGTCCCCCAAAACTGTGATATTGTTTTATTTGTCACACACAAAATGTCTGACTCTGAAATGACATTCTGTCGCATTGATTGATTTAGTTTACGACGGAGACATTGTATTTCTCAAGAAACTCCTACTCAAAAGTCATCGATAACACTTCAACTCAATAAATGTCAACTTAAAAAATACTTACGTAATACTATATAGCATTCTGAAAACTCGTGTGAAACTTCAAACCATGTAAACATTTCCTCTGGAATTTTCAAGATGCTTCTCAGATTCCATACAATTATACATTGTGTTATTTTAAATAGTATTAGCTTAAAAAATTCAGTTGAGGAAAACTGAGAATGCAGTTTGGAATGGGAATGTCTACATCGGGAAGGCCACACTTTCTGACCACTCGGTGTAATGAATGGAATTCTAAAAGCGTTTAGGAGAACTTGACAGATGCGTTAATCAAACGAACAAGATCTGTAAATTACATCTACATATTAAAATATCAGTGCTTAAATGTTAATTAATGAAAATGATAGCTAGTTTTGCTTTTCATTTATGGGTTTTTGATATCACACCAACAATAATATTCAAATTTTATGACAAAAATAATGTATTTTTATCAAATCGTTTAGTAAAATCACTAGGGCCCTAGCAAATCATACAATTGTGAATTCACATTTAGCAATACATAAGTTCCACAAATTTCGCTGGCTTAGCAAATGTGTTCTTGTTCAGTTAATTGATACTTTGTTTATAAAAGCAAAACACGTTTTTCAGAAAAGAACTACAAACGTGCGCGGAGTTTTCGTTCTAACAATTTAGAAATGGGCATTGTGCAGACGTGTCTTTTTGAATCGATAAAACAATGCCTGAAAACACAAACATTTGTTCACATCTGTTTCAGTAGCTCTCTCACTTAATAGTCATCCTGAGCGAGAAATCGGGGCCCTTCGGTCCCCAAGCTTGTTAGCTGTCCTCTTATAAGCTATAACAGCGAACTTGACGCGAACCTGGTGAACAAACGCGAGTACGATTAAGAACGAAAAGGAATTCCACAATCGGAACCTGAAAACACAAAGGCATCGTCTCATTTAACATCCGTCCACAGGTGTTCTTTCTCAACTCCATCTGAGGCCAGAAAATCCCGTTTATAAACCAAGGCATACTGAAATTCGATCGCCTCGCGCCCACGGAACGCGTGAAAATTGCGTACACGACCCAAGCACGCGCCACAAGATCGCGTTAAAATTCCTGCTGGCTGCCAGCGCCGCCGCCGCCGCCGCCGCCGCCGCCGCCGCCGCCGCCGCCGCCGCCGCCGCCGCCGCCGCCGCCGCCGCCACCACCGCCTGTCCGAGGAGAGCGACCGCCTCCCAGGCTGGCCATGGCGACGCCGCTCTCACATCGCGCCTTCGAAAGCCGTAGATGGGGCGCTTCCATCGTCGTCGCTACCATCACCTTGGCTTTCGCCTCCGACACCATCAACGTCGCTTTCTCATAGTTCTAACACTCGTAATTTTTTTCTCTCTACTGCCCACCTGTTTCCTCATGTCCTGTTCATCGCCTTTACTTTCTATTGTGTATTCCGTTGTACGATTCATTATGTACCTTTTTGCTCCTACGTGTATTTTCCGTTCTCTGCTTTGCGTACCATTTTCCTCGATCCTTCTTGAAGGTATCTCCGCCCTTCTATTTTTGAAATTCGCACTCTTAGTGCTCTCTCCCTTCTGTTCAATATCCTCCCCATCTACTCATTCTTCTTTCTCTGCTTTTATTAATCTATTTTACTGTCCTCAATTTTATTCATCTAAATCGATTGTTTTATGTCTTCTTCTTCTTCTTCTTCTTCACATCTTCTCGAAACTTCCATTCGTCCCTTACAATTTCTTTTCTTTCTGAACATATATCTCTTCATCTCTCTGGCTTATTTTCCCCTCCCGATCCCATTTGCTCTTTCTTTCTCGTCATTCTTTTCCTGCTTTCCCTCGCCTCCGAAGTGGCTGTCGGCACTCGCGTTCCGGGCATGCCTTCCGCTCGTTTCTCCTCGGGCCAGCTGCGACGCCGCGCCCCCCACGGAAGAAACGCGTATACATTAAATATCGAAGAAACGCCGAATTAGGGAAATGCGTGTAAATAGATCCATAAATCGGTGTCGCCACCTTGCTCCCGGAGGAGTCGCGCGGGCGGGGCGGGGCGCAGCGGGGCGGAGCGAGCGGCGGAGGGCGTGGACCGGAAATGCCGCCTCTTAAACGAGGACGCTCCGTCGCCGAACGGAAATATTCGCCGCCGTTCCCAGGATTCCGGAGAACGCATGCCATCCCGGGAAGCAGAGGAGGATTGTTAAATTACTCAAATTGGAGCGGTATATCTCTGGACAACGGGAATATCTGGGGCGAGCCCCCTCCGAAGGACTCCCGAAAACCGGGCCCGTCCTTTTTTTTCTGCCGTCTCCAAAAAGAAACGAAATTGGAGTCACCGTGTAAATATTTATAAATGACCTACCTGCAGTCGGACGCCGGTAACGGCGGCTATTAGACGTTTATTAAGACATTTATTACTTATTTATGACGGCGCAGCGGAGGCAGCCGTCGCGGTTCTGCGGACGAGAGCGGGACGCCGGCTACGATGCGGCGACGCACGGGGGGCGCCCGCCCACGGCGCCGGCGCACCCCAGCACCCCATGCACCCCAAAATCCTCTCGCACTCCGTACACTCCACTCTCTCATGCACCCCCATACCCCATCATCCCCACGCTCTCACGCACCCCAAGCACCGCACGTTCCCTCGCACCCCATACATCCCACACACCTCATATATACACACACACACACACACCACATTCCCCACGCACCCTGCACAACCCACCCTCCCCACGCTTCCCACGCACCCTACACACTTATCATCCTCCACACACCTCACACACTTCATACACCACACCCCATGCTCCCCACGCCTCCGACGCTCCCACTCCCCCATGTACCCAACTCCACCATTCACCCCACGCATCCTAAGCTCCCCATACTTCTCACTCATTCCACGCACACAACGCTCTCAGGCACCTAACTTGACCGACGTACCCCGCTCTTCCCACACGTATCAGCACCTGACGCACCCGCCTTCAGGAATCCCCCGCCCCTTCACCGCAAACTTCCGCGTTTACAGTAGCAGACGTAAATAAACGTCAACATTGTAGTATTCCAAATACTTATACTATAAAATAATTTTCAATATTATCCGGTCAACGTGTATTTCGCGTGAAGATTTCTCCAGAGCCGGGTAAAGACATATTGTAAAAACAAAGACCTTCATATTGTTTTCAGGTCTAAAGTTCCATACCTGAGGTGTTCGTGTTTTGGCTTTAAAATATTTTCGCTTAACATGTATTTATAATATATATTAAAGTATTCAGATGTCTTGTATATAAATACCAGTATTAGTACTATTTAAAAAGTTTGCTTTAATCTCTTGGGAGTCTTTTTGGTTTACATGCATTATGCTCTGTCGAAATATATACTCGTATTTACTATTTGACCGTATTATGTGAAATGTGCGTGTGTATATTTAATTGATATTGTGTACATTTCAAAGGAATGTTTTATTGCTTATATTCTGTTTTTACTCAATTCCTTTAAAAACATTTTACACATTTCCTGGTTTTCTTTACGATTATACGTTACCTACAGTGCCAAAGAATTAATGAAATATTATCATAACAACAAAAATTGTTACAAATAAATTATATTTGTAAAGCCAATGCATGCCATGCAATTCAACAACTATTACGTTCTTAAGAGTATTGAAAATAACATTTTCTTCACTTAGTCTCTTAGAAACAACACCAAGGTGTCATTGCAATTATCTGATCTTGATCAGGTGTTTCATGCAGTTCTACGTGATATTTATGAGCAAATGCTGAGATGATCCCTTGCTTTTCTTCTGGACTTAAATGTAGTTTCACATGTCTCCGTATGTTTACTTCAGTTTTCTATTTTCTATATACAGTATGAAATAAAATCTGCAGCTCATTTAACGATATAGTTTTCTATTACACAAAATAAAAAATCCACTTTGAAATCTTGCAAACCTAGCTCATTAGTACTTCAATTCATAATTCAATTATGTAGAGTAAAACAACTATCAACTATAAAGGAGAGTGGATCCCAACAAAAATAGCGAATATTATACTTCATTCGTACGTCACATACAGTTTTTAAAGGTTTGACAATTAATGCATTAAAATTAAATTAAAATTTAGATAACATTAAATTCAAATTAAGTTGAAATTAAGTTAAAAATAAGTTAAAATTAATTAAATTAAAATTAAAGTAAAAAATATAATTAATTTAAAAATTGTATTTATTTAAAATCTTATTAAAAGTTTAAGTAAGAGTTAAGTAAGTTTAAGTAAGAGTTTTCACCACATTTTGTAACAGTTGTCAAGGATTCGAATAGCTTGTTCAGAATGTTTAGGAGAGCATTCATTAAAACATAATGATGCGAAAAGACGACACGCGTCCTTACCGCGACGCTTAACGTAGTCTGATGATGAAGCAAGCAGAATTCAGTTCACAAATACAATGATAATATTTGTCATCACCTTAAAGTATTAAAGTATTGTAATAAGCAATAAAGACGTTAAGAATCAGCTTAGTTATCACCTGCCTATTGTTAATTTACTATGCAAGCTATGATTTCGTACGGAGCGCCCGAAAACGGTCCATTCAGCCTTTCCGTGATGAATCGAGATAGCGGAGACCATGCATGCTCTCAGACCAATAAACGAGACTAGTTTTGTAAACGCCGACGAATGATAAATTTGATTGCAACCGAGAGAAAACCTATCTTCTATAGCAATTCGCTTGCAACTGTTCGCGTCGCGCTTCCTGGAGAAAACAACGCCTTGAACGTTTTCTAGAAACCTTAACGTCTTTTGTAAAGGTCTAGTGATGTCCCAGCTTCTTGTGCGTGCTGCGCTCTGAAATCCTTGCTGCTTGGAAAGGCTTGACCGGACGCTGTTTATGTGCTAATGCGTGCGATTTGGGGAGAAAAATTAATTGGGGTGTTGGTGAATCCAAAATGTATGTTTAGATTCGATTAACGTCATATAGGTTAATAATTGTGCACTAGCGGCTTTACGACACATTAATAAATGCAAATGTATAAATGTTGTAACAGTTCGAAGATGCAAGAGCTTAGATTCGATTAATCTCAATGAAGGCTTTGTTCAGAAAGTTGGAAAGAAATAAAACATATTTCTCAAGAATACATATAACCTATGTCACGCGTATGACCCGCCAATTCTGACTGTTGCCGCGTCAACCTAGTTGACATGATATGAGATGCTGCCGAAAAAAATGCAGTGTCAATTGCAATATTCTATATGAAATTACTATTTGTATTTGGAATATCTTCAAATTCTATGTTAGAGATTGGTTTGTTGACTGTTCTTTATCTCCAACGTGCTTTAAATTGCTTAATAGATACTCTTTTCCTTTAAACGAAATGCTTCGTAGTTATTCTTATTCGCTATTTTTAAACAACTTGCTGCTGACATTTCAATAAATCTTCCTTTACAAATCAATTAGGAACAATCATGTATAAGGTTATTATCTTCTCTCGGACAATGAAAATCTTGATTTATAATATATACATACTAGTAATATAATTAGCCATTGGCATTCTACTGTAAGTAGAAAATTATTCTTCCATTTAGTTAAAAAACCCAGACGTGGGTCTTGTCTCATCTTGAAGCATAACATGAAAAATGCGCGATTCCGGAATGCACTTGTAAATGACTGAAAGCAATTAAAATCGTTTTATGGGTGTTTTTCTTTGTTTTATAACCCTGTTGTTAACCAGGACTCGGGGGGATTTATTTTAATAATTTGACGCATGCCTATAAGAAAAATGTGATAAAATATTTAGTTCCTCTCAGTCTTTTTCCAACTTGATGAATAGGTGACAGGTATAAAGTCTCATAACTGTCCGCATCTTGATAAAGCATAAACCCGTGAGCTGATCAGTACGCGCCTCGAACATTGATATATCATCTCCCACCGAATCGTGCGTTGCGCTCCAAGGAAAAAACGCCGGCAGCTTGGCGAGAGGTCCCAGCGGCAGGCGAGCGCAACAACTCGCGCCCACGCGCCTGGTCCGCGCCTGCAGCAGCCAGCGGCGTCCCGCGCCACGTCGCGCCACGTCGCGGCCCGGTGGTTCTCAATGGCCGCGTTTTGTCATTCGCGCTCGGCCTCTCCAGCAATCTTTCCCGCCAGCAATCCACCGCATCTTCCAGTCTGTATACCAGCCCGCTTTACAGAACAGCTCACAGCCTGCTCTCTGTCCTCCTTTGCAGTCTACTTTCTATTTTCGCCTCTATCTATTTTCTAGTCTGCCCTAGAGCCTGCCAAACTGCCTGCCCTAATGTCTTACTATCTGCCTACTATCAGCCTCAGTCAATCCCAATATACCCCACGACCACCTTCCCCTCTCCTTTCCAATCCACCTCCAAATTCGTCTTCCACGCAGCCTTCCAGCCAGCCGCGCTTTCCAGTCAGGTCTGAGTTCCAACCCTATTGCCCACTTATTTTTTGCCCACCGCCCATTCTTCGCAAAATATTTTGAGGACAAAATAACGACCGATGAAAGTTTCCCTTCTTCACCCTGTTTTGAATTGTACCTTCGCCAATACCTTTCTTTCTATTATCCTCCAAATTCCCCCCCTCATTCTCTCACGCTTTCCGTACGTTCCTTGCCCGACGTCCGCCGTCCCTCCCGAGTCTCCAACGTCCGGCCCGGCAGGTCGTCCGTCTCGCCTCTCTTTCACGATCTCGCGCGCATACACAATCTGTCAGCTGGGGGGGCATATTCCCGGGGACTGTATATCCCTCATTATTTTCGTGTGGAGGGCTGCCGCGCGGAGCCGGGCCGTCGCGCCGCCGCGCTCGCCTCCTCCATCACGGCCAGCGCGCGGCTCCCGTCGCCGCCGCCGCCGCCGCCGCCACCTTCTTCTCCTTCCTCCTCCTCCTCGTCTTCCTCCCGCTTCTTTTCGTCCGGCTCCTAATTACCATAACGAGGAGCTCGGCGACCACTTGTTCCGGCGCTAAGCCCGCGCGCGCGCGCGGCAGAGGTCGCGCGCTTGGCCGCCGACGCTACCGCCGCGCCGTCGCGTCGCGTCGCGTCGCTTCGTAGCGACCGTCGCTTCGCCGCCCCCGTGGCGCGTCCTCTGATCAATGGCAACATCGGCCCCAATAACGAGTTACAGCGCGTCTTCCGGAGCGATCGGAACGCGTCGTTAGGCGGACGGGAGCGTCGCGCCTAGGAACGGCGGAAATAACTCGCGCGGGACGCTTGCGTCGCCTCGGCCGCCGCCGCCGCTGCCGCCGTCGCCACCGCAGCCGGCCTTCGCCGCAAGGCCCGGGCCGTGTCGTGTTTTCTGCTTGCCTTCTCTTTGGACGCTTTGTTCATGGCTCTCCTCGTTCTGATACCCGGAGTCCTATCAGCCCACGCTAATTCTCACCTTCCCGTCCCAATATTGTTGCTGGTAGTCTCTTTGTGTACTTGAGTTTTGCCCGGAACATTTTTGCATGTTGACGTTCTTTAGCTTCTGATTAATTTCATTGCCACCAGCGGCATTAAAACTGTGGCGTTGTTAACCTTTTTTTTTAAAAATTTTGTTCCACATACGTCCACATTCTCATGATATATTTTCACCTTCCCTCACTTCCTTTTTCCTTCATTAACCTTTTTCCTCTTTTATCCTCAGCCAGTTATCATCACATTTATATTATTAACTCAACAATAACACAGTTGGTATTTCTATTTGCGATTTGACAATTGCATGCATCTTACCCACGATTTTTTTTCTTTCCTGCCCATCTAACCACTATATTCATTATATATTTTACCACTCCAGAACACTTTCTAAGAATCTCCACCCGTGTGCGCTTCTCCCTCTATCCCTCTTCCTGTACCTTCGCGCCTCCCTCTAACATTTTCCACCTTCGCCCACTATTCTCTTCTCCGTCGCAACATCCGCCGCGTGTGGACGCGAGGCGCGGGGCGGAGGACGCCAGACGCGAGCGCCCACGCGCCTCTGACATCAGCCGTGTTTCCATTAGGCGACGCGGCCGCGGGCGCCTGCTGCCGCTCCCGCAGTCGCAGTCGCCGCCGCCGCCCCCACCGCCCTCACCACCGCCACCGCCGCCAGCGCCGCCGTCACCGCCGCCGTCACCGCCGCCGTCACCGCCGCCGTCACCGCCGCCGCCATTGCCGCCGCCGCCGCACATCGCCACCACTACCGCCGCCGCCGCCGCCGCCGCCGCCGCCGCCGCCCCTGCCGCTGCCGTTTGCTCTAACGCTGCCACCGCCGCCAACACCTCCACTACCTCCACGGCCTCTACCACCAACGCCTCTACTATCGCCAACGCCTCTGCTACCGCCACCGCCGCTACTGCAGCCACCGCCATCGTCGCCGCGGCCTAATTAAACGCGTGAGGCACGCCGGCTACGGCGGCGGCGGCGGCGGCGAGGCGTCCGTCGCGGCGTCATGCCCACCCAGATCATTATCGAGAATTAATTTAATTAACAGCTCAATATGACCTCGGCACGGCGCTAGGGCGATGCGGTTTTCTCTCGAGGAGGTGCGAGAGACGTGCCGCCTGCCCCGCGCTTACGTAAGGGCGCGCGCTTTCTAACCGGAGCGCCCGTCGCACCTCGGCGCGCCGCGCCGTCTACGCGCGTATACGACGTGCGTCTACGCGCCCACGCAGCGCATGCAGAGCCCGACTTGCACAGCGGAGGCTGCTGGAAGGGGACGCGGAGGAAAGCGGAAATGGAGACAGCGATGGCAAAAGCAATGAAGGAAAGGATAAAGATGGGATAATGTCAGAGGATAAGATAGTAATGCCATCCGTGAATCATAAGGACGCCATATTGGGGGTAAAGAAAAGAAAATAGTGTAAGTTGAAGTAAAGGATAAAGTAATTTTGTTTTATATCTTTCTGTACTTATCGTCAAGAAAACAGTGAATACTATTTTACGTACGTGTATGTGTAAGTGCACACTGAGGTAGAGAAATGGGTGGAAAGAGATATTATACAAGTAGATGAAAAGAGATAGTGAAAATCAAGCTTGGATTTTATTATACGGTATGTATCTTGTTAATGTTTCACACATAGTAGTTCTAGGTTGTATACATTTACACAACTTACTGTTTCCGGTATTTTAATATGCATTAAAATGTATTGGACATTTAATTAATTTCATCACAAGTGGAGTTGGAAATACTAACTTTTATTAATATAACATTTTTCTGAGTCGCTTAAAAGGTTTGGTCCGTCCGAAGAAAAAAAATCTTAATTTGTTACGGCTATTTTGTATTGAATATATTCTCAATATATAAGTTGTCTCACCTGATCTCAAGTGAGGGTAAGGTGAGGTAAAGCATCACCATTTATTTATCATCGCAATACATGATATTTATAATTCCTTTGCATATAACCTCTATTAGTAGTTCACGTTACGTTACTCTTACTCATCTTACGTTACTTAAATTTTCTAAATTAGAAAGTTATTTTACACATTACAGACACAAATGAAGTTTAACATTCAGTTATTTTGACTTGTGCTATAGTTTAAAGCGTATAGTGGTAAATATATTAATTGCTCTCTTAATTACTTAGAAAATCTAAAACAGTTTTATAATATTAATTATAGAAAAAATGCCGTGAATATTGATCTATTTTAGATTTCAGTTTGATGGAGATGAACAAGAATGCTTATTACATTGGTCGACAGGGTGGGGTCTTATTTTTGGAACCTTACCGTTATTTTTTTGAGGGCACGCGAGATATAATTTTGTCGTTTTTAACGTATAACACTCAGAAAAGAGCCCATAAAATTTTCGGAACTGTAAAAGACTTTATCAAATATGACCTTTTGTCTTGTTACTGTTGAATTAAGTCAAAGTGCCTTGGCTGCCTTCTTCGTTACCTTTTCCAGGACTTTTAGCTATTAAACCCTGATGATGGGGAATAAAGAGCGTAGGCTCAGTGTGTACATCGATTCGTCTTGTTCAGGTTATTTATCTGGCATTGAATATCTATGCGGAAGGGGGCCTGAGATTCACTGATTCGCTAATAAGAGAGTAGTGACACATATAATAAATGTAATATTTTCTCATGCTCGTTACATGAATTCTTATAAGAAATGCCGGTCAAGTAACGGTCATTAGACAGAACGAAACAGAGCGGGAGTCCGAGAGAGAAGGAAGACACTCCTATTAGAGCTTACGAGGAGATGGGGAAACACTAGAAGACGACAGACATATAGTAAAAAGGTAGAGGAAAGTTAGAGGAAGAGACAGCCAATCTGCTCACGGGAGTCTCAGATTTGGAGAATCAAAAGAGAGAAGCGAAAAGAGAACTCATTCAGAATTCAGTATTGCAGTGCATATCACAGTATGATATTGCAGTGTTGAACTATTGCAGTGAGGAATGTAATGGAATTCGGTCACTTCCGAATATTAACTATGTGTAATAAGGCTCGACGCGAGGAAATATTGGAATTTCGTATGACACTACTGACCTACTGTTTTTCTGAGTACCGTTTCGGTAGCCCTCCACTACTCCTCAACAGTGAGGAAGGGCGTTGGGATTTTATTTTTCTTGACCCAGAGTTCCCGTATCATCACGCCAGAGATTCACTCTCGTTCTTTTCTCATGAGCTACTCTGGGCTCTCACTTCCGAGAGGATGGCCAGGAACCACCTCTACGCTGACCATACCCTCTCTTGACGACACTTCTCAACCTTCTTCTCTGGGTGTACCTCATTATATGAGGGTCATTTCCTGGCATTTGATGTAGTACTGCTATGGACGTACAAGCCTGTAACCCACTTCACGAGGACCCAGGAAATATTGTAAATTAGATAAATTCTAGAAAATTATCATGGGTAGACGATATAGAAAGAATGTACAATGAAATGATTATAAAAAATAACTGTGTTGAAACGGTTAAGAGCCTGGAGAAAAGGCCGAAATGGCGGGAGAACAGTTTCTGAAGGTCATAGAGGTACAAAATTGGAGAAGATGCGCTAACAAGAGGAGTGAGTGGAGAAAGTTGAAAAAGGTCAAGATTCAATACTAATTGTGGCGCCCTTGACGAAGAATCTGAGGAAGATGACTGATGACGAAGACTTCCGAACATACATTGACCGCAATTTTGCAAATAATTTTAGTTCGTAATTTCTTATTCCGGTAATATTTAATTGAATATTGCAGATTTAATTGGGATATTTCCAGATTATTTTGTAAATAGCAGTAATGTATTTTCTGTTTACTTCTACTCAGTGAAATAAAGCTCTTCATTTGTGTTGAAAAAATATAACATACGCAGCGTAGTTTCAACTTCAGCTACTCATTAATTTGGAAAAAAGGGAGAATTGTTGATTCGAAATACCACTTGCACATGCGATGTTCACCAAATTCACCTGATCATGCTTGGCGACAACAAAAACATGGTGACTATTATTCTTTGAAATGGTATAAAAGAAGCTTTCTGAAGTGTTGTATCAGTTTATTTCAGTTTTTTTTAAATCCATTCTCTAAATATGTTAATATTGTATTTGGTATTAGTCGCACTTTCGATTCACTTTCAACAATTTTTAGAGCATAATTTTCAACTTTTTTTTTGTTATACGGTACTGTTACGTCGACATAACGATACCAAACAGATGAACGGAAAAGACACTCTGAACATCCCATGCCCGTTAAAGTTATAACTGTGCCTTCTCCTATAAGAATAATCGAAACACATGAGTTGTAGATAAAAATGACTTATGCGTACTCCTATTCTAAAAGGGTAGTTCTTGTGTGTAGGTGTATTCTAAAAGGGTAGTCTTTGTGTGTTTTTCTTATAAGAAGGTGGTATAATAAAAAATATTGGTCGACACACGACTGACATCACAAGTCACGTTAATAACTATAACATTTTATAAAGAAGGATGCCGCAAGACGTTTTCTGTTACGGATGTGTTTGAGCTTAATTGCGACATCAAACATGCGACTGGAAAAGAAGTGTCAAAATATAAGAACTCGCTATTTCCTGTGGAGCGTATTTGACTTGTGTACTTCGCGTTCAACATGTGTGTTGTTTGTCTCCATTTACTGGATCCTGCCCATGTGTGTTTGTTTATTTGTTTCTTCATTAGTTCGTTGTGTGGCCATGTGCAAATAATGTCGAGACCAGTAGCGGTAGAGCTCAATACTTGCACGCACATTCATTCCTCGGTGTCAGTAAATACGGAAGACATATTCAAATGCGTAGATCCATTCAATTTGGTTTGGCGTGTGTATGACTTTCTATTGAACGACGCAATGATAATGCATTTCTCTTCATTGATGATGTTTTTTGCATTTTATTTCGAGGAATGGATTGGAGATCTCGGTTCATTTATACACACGTTTCATTCAGTTTTCAAAATCTCGCTTGTGGTTATTTTTCTTGCATCCATTGAGTAGAAAGTTCCGAAGTTTTCTTATGATCACACGGATATTCACAAGGGGGGAATATGTTTATGTTAACTTTTGATATTGCATTTTTTTATTATCAAAGTCAACTTAGAATTATTATTCAAGGACAATTTAGATTTAGTCATAAAAACATTAAAAAACTGTTTGTGACGTAGGGGGGTAAAGATTGTCTGTGCACGTTTTCTTGAGATCCAGAATCTCTTCCCGTCATTTTAATTAAAAATAGTTGAAAGATGAGTAAAAGTTTAACATAAATAAATAAAAGTATATTTTAAAAATCGCAAGATTAGCAACATTTGAAAAATAGTCATTTTCGTTTCTGACTTATAGAAAACTTATTTGCATCGGTACATGAATTGCAAGTATGATTTTTCTGCATTGATAACAAAATAGGAACTCGCCCTTACCTCTACTCTTACCATTACGAGCAAAAGGAAAGTTCAACAAAACGTGCGCATAGTTAAGCTATATTTACGTCAAGAAGCAAAACAAGGATCCATCTTAGCATTTGCTCAATGGATCAGGGAAACTGGACAAAAACATGATCGAGATGGAGGTCATTGACCCGGAAGCTGAAGTACATTATTTGTTACAAACATATTAAGTCTTTAAAAAAATTATACAATACAAATGTAAATTAATTCATTATATATCACTGGTTTGTTAAAATAACCATTATTTTTCTTTTTGATAATCAGTTTTGATAATCAATTTATTTAATGATAGTAGTTTAATAATAATTTTATAACTGTAGGCTAACTAAGTTTACTAGAAGTGCTCAAAATGTTGACATAATAAAGAAAATGCGACGTTCATTTATCCGTAATTGTGCAAACTGTAAAAAGGAGTTTTCTTAATCTTGTGGATCAAACGCAAAATGGCCTGTGATTGAATACTTAAAGAAATGTTTTATTACGAATTTTGTACTCCATGAGGCAGCTCATACACACACACACATAAGTGACGAGCAAATTAGAATGAAGTTGTGGATGTTCTGTATAGAGGCAATAACGCCATATCACAAAAATTCAGGACGTTAGTAAATGGGCAATATGATAATGTTTAACAACCCAAGAAATGGCGTAAATAGTTCATTAGGAAACAAGTATAGAACATTCAAAACAATTGTTGATTTTGAATGAAAATTAAATTACAATCAATTCTGAAAAGAGATGTAATGAATTCATTTTTAATTTTTCAGACGTTTTATTATAAAAAATATTGGATTTGTTTCAGAAAGTTTTTAGTAAACTTACATGGAATTTCACCCTGAAATAGAAAGTATTAAAAATCTCAGTGCAATTAACGTGCCTTCTAGACGTTCTACAAAAGCATTAAATAATTCAGTTTTACCTATTACGTATTTATTATCCTTACTTTACAATAGCATTAGATAATTACACTTTAATTACACTTAATTACACAGATGCACTTTTACAATAGCATTAGATAATTCAGTTTTATCTATTACGTATCTATCCTTACTTTATGAATAATAATATTTGTTTACAAGAAGCCTAAAAGGAAGGCAAGCGAAATGCAGTCGCGTAATATACAACTCACACAATTTTTTTATATCGATCGTGCGTATCGCAGAATTGTGCGTCCTAGTGCCTTAATATAATAAGTAGTATTTAAATCCGAAGACTACGTTATATTTCATACGCCGTTATCTACAAAATGGAAATCTTTAGGGACATTTCACTACATTTCTGAAGGTTTCGCTCACTTTGACAACGTTGCTTCTCGGTATTATCACAGTATGAGTTGAGTAGTATGCTTCTTGTTCTTCTTCTTCTTCCTCTCCTTCTAATTAAATCATTGGACTGTAGATCCGTTGCGAAGAGCCTGAGCTAGGCAAAGAAGATAATTCATTTTCAAAATGGAAAAATCTTCAAAGATGTTCGACCATGATATGTCCATTAATCAATCCGTAAATACAATAAACGATCATTAAAAAATTACTTTTTAGCATAATAATTTTAAAAATTGTAGAAGTTGATAACAAAAATTATTTATACAAAGCAGTATATTTTTCTTGCTATCTTATTAAAAGCACTCAGTTTAAACAACTCTACTGCCTTTTTATTTCTCGGTTAATTTTTCTTTCTGAACAAATATATTAATTTCGTTTGTAAATAATAAATAATTTACAAGTTTCTGGAGTGTTCCTTTGCTTCTGCAAAGCAAATTTTTGCCTAGAAAACATTTTTTAAACCAACTTTTGTCTGCTTATTGTGGCTCAGCCAATCAGGATATTCCATTAGTTTATTAGACAAATTATGCTTAAAATTGTCTTAAAAGCTTATTTTCGAATTTTCGGCGCTTCCTCCCCGGATACCCTGTATTTGTGATATTTGCCATTATTCGTGAGTTCACATATACATGCCGAACATTGGTTGTCAAAAGTAATAATCGTTAACCTCAATCTCGGCCACCCAAGCAGTTGTAGAACTGTGGAATCTGTAGCCCCTCGTCGCCTTTCCAATAGCATCATGTGTGGTATTCACAGAAAAATATTATTTCCAAGAATATTTTAATATCTGAAACGTCGATAAAAAACGTTCGGATCAACGATCTTTTGTATGAAGAAGGCGAGTAATGAAGGAGGCGTGTGTTAATCATGCCTATCTGTAATTTTCATTTTTGGGTGCGTTTCAATATTCTTGACGTGATGACGAATAATTAAAGAAAATGTTATAGGAAGTTATATTAATGTTCGCTATCTCGTGTTTGTTATAAAAAGATAAACTATGACGTAAATCTCCTATAATTTTCACAAAAGTAAAATCATGTCTAACATATTTGTTCCAACATATTTTTTACGGAATTTGTTGCATTTGAAATCATTTCAATTAAATTAGTATCCCGATCCTCTTCAAATTTAGATCAACGATAAGCTGTAAAGTTGAAATAAAAATTTAATGGCAAAAAATTCAAGGAGTTTGTAAATTTAGACCAAATAAAATTACTTTATCTACTCATGAGTGTATTACTCGCGCAAGTTTTCTTTACTTTCTTTACTCTAGCTTCTTAGTCTTCACCCAGCAATGAACAGTACGGCACGTTCAGATACTTAGGTTCGACTCGAACGTCACGTACCAATTTACAATGCCAGCAACAACCAACTCGTACTTTCAAAACATTCGTAGCATTGCTCATGACTCCCCTTGGTGAGCTCAGTTCATGACCACAGTTGGTACGCCCTTTTAAGTCGTGACGTAGCCAGAGCCCTCCTCTCCCGGCTGTGGAATTTCAAGAAAACGTGCGCTTATAGTAATTGAATTCAATAAAACCTGTTTACATCCTGCTGACTTTGTAGCTCGTATTCTCGATTGAAGTTTTACAACCAGCAAATGCTTTGTTTGTGTCCGACGATGAAAATATGAGTTTATTTTTAAAAAAGAAACCATCTCCATGCTTATACCACCAAAATTTCTGAAATTAGGAATTTATATTTGTATTTAGTTCATTACATTATTTACATATCATCGTCTATCTTCATATACATTTTTTAACACAGCCAGTGCCTTGTTAAACATGCTAAATAACATCAGTCTCGAAGCACATTGCAAAAGCAATTAATATTTTCATTGATCGGGATGTATGACACGCTATAATAATATATCATGAGCATGTGCGTGATAATGAATAGAGATAGTAGATTTTAGCAATGGCTAAAAATGCTATATGCTACCAAACGCTGGAAAAAATAATAATTGGATGTTTGACGATCCGTGTGGTATATTTCTGTAGGTTTTCAATCAGCGATAAAACACGAAATTGATCGCAAAATGCGAAATCACGTACAAAATGCGAAATGGTCATGAATCTGCGATACAATTGCTAAATTGCATTTTATGGTTTCCTACGTGTTCGCTGTCTAACTAGCGATGCAACATCGACAACACATCTATATTTGAAAACATTCAATTTGAGAGTGGACGCGTTTATAATTAAGATGTAACTAAAAAAGTAAAAAAAAATGATAAGGATAATTAAAAAAATTGATCCTGGAAGCTTGAGCGCTCAAGGGTACTCAAGGGTTCGTATCTCAAGGGGTCTCAGGTTCCAAAGTTCGCTATAAGGAGAAGGTCACGAAAGGAAAAAGAAGATCGTAAGTCTACGGCGTTGCTCCTTCGCTTTTATATTTTTGAAGTTCATAAATAACGAAGTATTAAATTAGTTTCCCTTACTTCCTGATTTTAATGGGAAAATCTGAATAGCGTGAAAATATTTTTTTCATGTCAAAAAATCCTCCCTAATAATCATTTTCTCAACAAATGTTACAAACTGCTAAATCTTAATTTTTATACTGTTGTAGCCTTCTTTTCAAAAGACAATTTAAAAAAAATTAATCGCTAAATTCTACTATCACTAGTGAATAAGATGGATATTTATTAACTAAATAAGGCTTTTTCAACTACAAATAAAATTCGTTACTTATGTCATGTCTTCCTTCATAAAACTTTTTTATTTCTTTAATGTACAGAAATTAAATAAGAGGGTTTATCAGTTTTAAAGTTTTCACATTTTAAAGTTTCTTTAAATAATGTACATTTATACAGTTGTTTGTAGAACAAATTATCCCTGTTTGCTGTCATAATAAAACGTGATGAACACGACTGAAAGCTTGACAGGGATTCAATAACGAAAACAGAATTTCTCCCCAAGATCTCATCCTTGCAACTCTCTCGCCTTCTTGCAGCCAGTCCGAAGATAGTAGGTGTGAACATAGAAGTAGTAACATGGTCAATTCGCCTCGCGTGTTAAGAGTTTGAGCGAGTCGTAAAGCCAATTAGCACAACTCTAGTCGGGACTCGAGCCGCCACGACAGAGCAACAAAAGAGCCCGGCTCCATTTCTAGACGTTGGCGGACGGTGGAGAATACAGAACCAGATACTAAACTCGATGATATGCATTTTCGCTCCGCACGAAGCCGCGGGTTTCGAAGCAATTTGACCTTTCTTTACGACGCACTAGAGCACGAGATAAAATGTGAAGAACAGATAGGGCTGTTAACTGAAACTGCGTAAGTGTTCAATATTTTTATTTTCTCGTATTGCATCCCTTGTATTATAGACGATCATGTATTGGGAATTGCCGATCTTAATGAATGAGTAAATGAATGATTTGTTAAAATACATGGAAGTTCACTTAGGTACAACAGAAATATTGTTATATTACTCAAAGCAGCTACAGCTACACAACAAACGTAGTGCATGCGATTCAACCAATGTACAAATCTTGCTTCATAATATATAATACTTCATATTATACATAATACCACAATTAATTAAAAAACATATTACACAAAATTGATCATTTCATGAGATAAATATTTCCAAATGCATGCTTGATTAATAATATAAAAATCTTGTTCAATCATGCTTCATCAATGGAACCTGCAATTAAGAACTTATAGGAATGTTTTTTGATCTTTCTTTTGAGGTCATTGACCATAACGTTTTGCTTTCAAAATTACCTTGATATGGAATTCGTTGTATTGACCTATATTGGATATCTTCTTACATTAATCATTGATCACAAAAAGTAGAATACCATTCTGGAATGAAAGAACATTATACCCTCACTTAACCTATTCTTTGCCACTTGATCATGGAGTCATGCAGGATCGATCTTAGTCCCTAAGCTCTTTCTTTTATCGTCTTCCTTAAACTACATGCCTCTGACCCTTAGAAACGAAAAGACAGTTCTTTGCTTACGAGATGAATATTTTTTTTCCAAAAAGATGCAATATGTAGTACGATTTCCGATGTTTTAAATTGATTTCATAATAACAAATCAATAGTAAATTAAGGATAAGCTGAGAAAATGCAGTTTTGCTTGTCAAACAGCCATTCGCACGCACGACTGGATATAAACAATATGCAATGGCTGATATTATGGTAACAAAATGTCTCGGTCTCTCAATTCGGTTAAACCTCCATAGAATATCCATATAAACTAATTGAAAACTAAATTAAGTTCATTATATTACACACTCTTATTCATTCATTCGAAATCAGTCAGACATCATACAGTTCGTTGCATGTATTTTGCAATTACACACGCCTGTATTCATCTTGGAACCTTACTATTACAATGCCTTGCCTAGTTATTTACGATCCTTCAAGTTTTTTGTCAAAATTGGCTTCTTAATTGTGGTAACACATTTAATGGAAAGCCGATATTGATAATCACAACATACTTCGTTGGAATCGTGTGAATTTCTTGTAGCGAGCTGTTGATAAAGAAACGTAAGATAAAGTTGATAAAGAAAATATTATAGTATATATTTTCGTTACTTTACAACTCATTACCAATTGATATTGAACAACTAAATTGATACACAAGTTCACGTCCCAATTAAATCCTTTCCAGATGCTAACATAATTGGTTTTTGCATAATTAGAGGCGAGAGAATAAAAGAATTGGGGTATCTCGCCCCAAGTTTACCCCAAGGTACCGAGGAAATTATCTGAAACTGTAACTGAAAAAAATAGGATAAGTTAAATTTACGTATTAATTTTATAACATATTGTGGCGTCGTTAACACGAGCGCCAAAGCCGTTAGGTCGGTGAAAGTGCTCTGCGGGGGAGGAAGGGGTTGAGCCTGTACATCCGGGATTTGGCGCTCGGGCAGCTGACGCAGACAAGCGTGGCAGAGCCAAAAATAACCCTAGGCTGTAAACTCCTAGGAAGACAGTCGGCGAGCCTACCTGGAACCTTGTGTGGTGGGGGCGTATTCCCCCCCTAAGACCATGGCAAACGAGCCCTCGCTATGACAGCGGGCGAGCCTATCTAGGGAACTTGTGAGGTGGGGGGTGTAGCCATCAGCTATTTAACGCGGCGCCAGCTGCGCCCGCGTTCTCATTCAGTTTACTTCGGAGGGCCTAGTACGTGTAGGTACAGGGAGTGTAAGAGTGGGGGCGAGATGTCCGGAGAGTAAGTGCCAGACAATCTCGGGTGCTTCGTGCACGTGGTTCGCCAGACGGCGACCGGTTTTAATTTTGGCATCAGGCCATGTGACGGTAAATTGTCACGGGACGGTAATTGTCCGGAGGCTCGTATCACGCGTAGCTTGTTTTTCTGCGGTAAAGCAGGGTGTTGGGAAAAAAAAGGTTGCCGGAGTGTTTTATTTATGCAATTTATTGTATCTAGTCTGTAACTTTTCAATATACTATTTTTATTTTGTTTATGTGAATTTATTCTCTTTTCACTACGTCACAATATATGCTATTTTTTCTGTATTTTTGTAGATAGGATTGCCCATTTACAAAATACCCCATTACACCACGCCTACCACCAATATTTTTAAATATTAATGATTTCCTAAGTGTTAGTTAAGGGGAGGTATCTGTGAACAAATAAAGTTATCCCAGCCATCGAAAGCTATTTATAAATATATTTTATGAAACTGTAAAAGGAAATCTAAACACTGTCGTGATTCGTTCATATTTATAAACATAATACGCCACAAAGTTTAAATTGCGATTTATCTTTCTGAAATCTTTTGTTTTAATTTTTAGAGTTTAATTGTACAAATGGCAAATCACGTTTAGCAAGTGAGGCATCAATCTTGCAGAAGTTTTTAAAACAGAACTATACATAATAATTATTTGGGACATAATGCGTTTTAAAAATTTATCATCCAAAAATTTCAAAAAATTTGACCGACATATTTAATAATGCATTCACAGCTTGCGAAATCTGAATTAAAATCTGGCTAACTCTGCCAGTATTTGCATATTAATACGCCAAATTGGGGATAATTTCGATATGATAGAGCTTCGTTAATTACAATGTCCACAGCGAGAAAGTGATACAGAGAGGGGGAATATAGGAGGAAGGAGAGAAAGAGGCATGCGAAGTACAAATAGCAAGCAGTCGGTTTATGAAGAAGGGAAATTAGAAATTGTAATAAATTGAAAATTTGTCCATTCCATTGCTGGCTAGGGTTGCAATTAGAACATACATCTGCACATAATTCAAATAAGTAATATTAACGTTTAACATATTTTTATGAGTGAAAACGAGCAATGATATGTTGAATTGAAGAGATACTGCAAAGAATCCAAAATTACGGAAACAATGCCTATTGGCTTTGTGATTTATTTAGAATTCGTCGATGTCTGAATTTAAAAAAAAGTTTTCACAATGACAACATATTCCTCTCATATAATGCATCCCAGCTATAGTTTTCGTAAACTAATAGTTCTCTGCTTTCCACCTCTTGTATCACGCCCCTCAACTTTTTAGAAATCCTCTCAATGATATTCAGGTTTCAAGGGTCAAATCAAATTATTATTCCCATTGGGTAGGAAACAGTAATTTCACTCACTTTTTGTTAAGTAATTATGTATTTCTATTTCATTCACGTTTGCGCGTACAATGTGCAGCGAAAAGAGATTTGCAATTTCAATTACGCGAATTGATTTGTACAATGTTATGGTTATAATGAATGGGGGAATATTTACTGTATGTTGCATCTGTAGAAAAGGGGGAAAAATTCAGTCGTAAAATATTTTAACTTATTCGACGTTCAGTGAATTAAATTTGCAGAAAATGAGAATCAAAAAAGAGTATTATAAACATTCATAAAATAATTAACAAATTTGACAGGTGTAATTTTCTTAGGGACAAAAGTTAATATTGCACAAAGGGCTCTACTAAGATTGTTTTATATTGACATATTTTATCCCCCTCTTTGGGATCGTATGTGACCATGACTTTGTAATACATTTGGTGCAGCGCATCATATTTTGTGGAAATAGGGCTCATTTTCTCACTTACACTGAAACTGTTTGGACAGAGCAGATATGAAGCAATTTTAAACTATTTTCAACGAATATTAATTCGATGCTTATAATAAATCCAACTAATAGCGCCAGTAAACAATTTCCATAAATTTCGTTCGCTTGCGGAAATAAACCACTGGACGTATAATAGTACTTACTTTGTCATATTAATAGTAATTGTTGCGTAATATTGTAACTACTTCAGCTATCTCCTGGAAAACTTTAACTAGAGAGAGGTTTTAAAAAGTAGCTAGAGAGGCTAGAGAGGTTTTAAAACGTATAACGTAAACTTTAATTTTTGAACATTCAAACTTTTCAATGAAAATGGCACTTCTCCAATAGAATCCAACATTATCAGTACACAGAGTTTCAAGAAACAAAAGTAGAACTTTGTTGCGAAAGATGTTTGAAAATCAATACTAAAGCTTCTGATTCGCGAGCTTTGAATAATCATATATTATTCGAATGCCAGAATATATCCCGCCACACATTCTTAATATACTAGTGATAGTCCACAAAATTCCTATTCAGTACCAACAAAATATTAACTCAAAAGTAATCGAAAAACTACTCGAAAATACTGTACATGAAATTATTCAAATATTTAATATTAAACAATAAATTGTACTTTAACACAGAAACATTTAGCATTAATGTTCATGGTGTAGCATAGCCTTGAAA
Source organism: Gryllus longicercus (assembly GCA_038098605.1). Classification (NCBI taxonomy): domain Eukaryota; kingdom Metazoa; phylum Arthropoda; class Insecta; order Orthoptera; family Gryllidae; genus Gryllus; species Gryllus longicercus. The sequence continues at coordinate 845,236 of JAZDUA010000295.1, read as the reverse complement.
TTCGAAAAAATAATGGAAAAACATTATTTGTGCAATTTTAGAAAGTTCAGGGCGTGTAATGAATTATGTACCTACATCATTATACGCAGGTGTCTAAGACATTGCGGAAAAATCGGCTATATATAGCTATATGTGTTCTAAACATTTAACAGTCTTTAAAGTGTTCTAAGAAAACTTCTCTTTACGGAGATATAGGCAATTATTTCTCTGTAATGTGACCAATCTTCATTTTAACTGATTGTTCCCCAGTCTTTATTATTAAATGCTTTTCGAATGTCGCGCTGCTGCTCCGTCAAGCGCTTGCTCAAAGTCGTGTGTCGTAGCACTCACTCAAGTACTTTTTCCGTATCAATGAAATTGTTTTACCAATCTTGCAGAAAAGTATCATTGCTCTCGCATTTATGTGTACTTACAGCAATGGAGATCAATTATAACATATGTTTTCGAATGCAAGCGTGCAGGCAAGTGTTATCTGGCCAGGATACGGAAGAAAAATAACTTATTTCCACGTGATAGGATTTCTTGTAGATAGGATTACTATGCTTTCCTTTGGGCGAAGAGCTTCACTTATTTTCTGACACAGAAATTCAACACATACAGCATAATTTGAATTTGTGTGTTATTTTTTGTTTATTTTTGCAGAGTTATTAAATGTTTCGTTTCCACCAGTAGCAAAGTGTGAAGAGATTTTTTTGAAAAGCATGTTTTTTTTTAACATTTTGAATTACCCATCATGATTTTTCAAATTAATATTCTCGTAAAGAATGCTATGACATGTTGGTATGTATTGTTATCCATTTATTGTTATGCCAGGTATATCAAATGGCTGAAGACAGAAATAGAAAGTTAATTCAGGAATTAAGTAATTAATAATCAGTAATTAAGTAATTCAGTAATTAATTTAGTTAATTCAGTAACAATAATGTATTAATTATTATTGAGTCTCATTATTCACAATGTTCATTTTAATTTATTCCCATTTCCTCTAATTATACTTTCCCATCAGTAGAATACAATACAAATCTAGGAGCTTTTGGCTCAACAGGAAAAAATTAAAAGAAACATTAAAACCGTTTTTCAAAAAATCGTCATATAAATTACCCCTAAAAGTAATATATCCGTGTCACATTCAAAGGGCTACAAAATCACCCAGATATTTTGTTATATTTCCCTCCAGAGCGGGGGGGGGGGTATTTTGTTGAAAATCCTGTGTGCGGTTTAGGCACTAGAGTCACAAACGGATTTATTGTTTGTTAGTGATTCCGTGCGCATCAACTACTGAGGTCATTAGTCCCGTAAGTCTAGAGCATGTTTCTGCTCGGGAGATGGTGGTGGTCTTCCCTCGCTTTATGGCAACATCCGGCGCCGACCTACCACCATCAGCCCGGTCGTGTCAAAGTACAAGTAAGGAGCGAGTAAAGTAGTGGAGAGGACAGGAGAAGGAAGGGGAAGGAAAAATCGCGCGCAGTCCGTGGCGTTTGTTAGGGTACTCCATTCACAGCGTGTTGATCGGAGAAATTACGGAAAACTACCTATCAGAGAAGCCGGCCTCTAGAATTATCTTGCAGACGGCAGAATTCTACCAAGCTATTTAACTAATGTCGAAAATCCTGTCCCCATCGAGACTCGAACCCTAGGGCATCCTGGTGAGAGTCACTGCTGTGACATCAGTTGATGGCGTGAGGCACTCTTACAATGCCTGAAAAAAGAACTTTACGAAGGACTGACAAAAGACGTGCAGAAAGACGGGCAGAAGTACGGGCAGAAAAACTTGTGGAAAGACGAACCGAACAGAAGGAAAGGACGAAAAGGACAGACTGAAGGGCGACAAGACGACCGGACGCACAGAATGACAGATTCACGGACTGACGGACAAATGGAAGGACGGACAGACGGACAAATTGATGAACAGACAGACGGATTTACGGAGGAACATTCGTGCTTAAAAATCTGTTTGTTTTACATTGGCTTCCGGTCTTCTGTTAACATACTGAAACGACTTTTTGTAGTACATACCTTTCTGAATATTTAAAATTTGAGAAGAGAAGGTAATAATTGCGTTTGTTTTATTTTATTTCACTTTCTTCGCTTGTCAGATGGTTCGCAGTTTTCATTGAGAGAGTGGTCGGAGGCTACATCTAGTGCCGTCTTGCCAGGCTTGCGAGTGTACTAAGTTAACTATGGGTTATGTTATCTTCATAATTATGTTTTAATAATAATAATAATAATAATAATAATAATAATAATAATAATAATAAATAGTCGTGATGGAAAACTATGTAGTCAGTCATCAAGACGACACACTAATGAGGCTGGTGATTAAATCTCACCGAAGAGTGGGAAACAGGCATTGTAATTGTAGTAAGAAGCATTGCGAAAATAACTGTCAAAGCTAAGCAGAATGACACAAACACTGAACTTTTGATGCTACTTAACACGAAATGTGAGACAAAAAATATTAAAGAATTCGTGGAAAAGAGTAACTCCATGAACAACATTAAAAATAATGGGCAACGTACAGATAAATTAAGATCAATCAATTATTTGCCTTAAAAGAGGAAGAATGAAACCAGAATCGGAGGCAATTGTAATAGATGTCCACGATCAGGCATTGAGAGCATGACAATATGATAAAGCCGTTCGCAAAATGTCCCAAGCTGATAAAGGCCGCGTCTGCAGGAACGCGTAGAAGCCCCCGAAAATGGGGCGAAAAAGCACAGGTCGTCCCAATAGATATCGGAGCTCCAAGATTTGTTCCGCCAAATTTGTGTAAGAACTTGGCTAAACTCCCAGTTCATTCACAAGACTGGGATGTGCAAGACATCGCTTTATTTTGAACGGCCCACATTTTGCGCAAAGTATTGTAGAGGCACCGACAGTCCCTGGATATGTTCATTATGAAGATGGTTGCAATTTGGAGGAGATTTTACATTCAACGGACTCATAACATCTGTAGTCGTGAAGTAGAGGAATAACAACAACAACAACAACAATAATAATAATAATAATAATAATAATAATAATAATAATAATAATAATAATAATAATAATAATAATAATTCATAATTAATAATAACGAAGACGATAACATCTTCACAAATCAGAACGAAGTTCAATGAATATTGTTTGATAATACGTCCATAACATTCTTCTAGTCTTCCTCTAAAAGATGACGTTGGAAATGACCTCAATACTTAAAAGCACGCCATGCTCATAAGAAGTGACTCAAACTCTGTGCGGTTCATAAATATTTATTACATAAGGGTTACTTCCACTATTCTTAATCGTTTTTTTCGTCCACTGTCAAATTTTTTATCCATTCGCTAGTTAAATATTCTTCTGGATACTAAAATTCACAATCAACCTTGAAACCAAATTTAGTGTTAGAGCACCGTATTTCGTGGGATTTGTCTGTTGAGACTTCTCAATACAGATCATTCTTGATCTTAAGTCTGGTTGGCTGTTAATTTTAACTTGTTACATATGTATATCTATTTCATTGTTTCTTTCCTGTAACCTTTACGTATTTATTCTTTAACTTTCTTGTATTACCTTCACTTGCACACTGACTGTTTTTATCAACGTATTAACTTGTGTTTATCTTACTTTATTCGTTGCTTTGCTTGATAGGTTTTCATAATATGGCCTGACCTCTATATTGATATATTCTTTGATAACCATATTGGAAGTAGATATCCTGCTTGATTAGTTCTTATTGTACTGCTGTATATTAACTTACACTAATTTTCATTACATATTATGTAATAAAACTAGTGTTTGTTCATGAATTCAATAATGTATTGTAATGTATCTTAATATTTCTCGAAGAACCTGAAGAGGTCCATGAAATACTGTACAAATCTGAGAAACGGCATCGAACAGCTAACCCAGTGGCGGATCCATGGAGGATATTTCTAGTAGTAGCAGCACATTCTTCTCGCATTATTCGTAACGTCAACGTAATATTATATCGCTACATGAACCTGCAAAAGTGTTTCAAACAACCATTTTTAGCACCTTCCCGATGATTTAAGAAACACTAAATGTTTGCATTTGCAATTTTCAAAAATTCAGATACTTTTCTTTGTATTATTTGAAGATCTAGTTCTAAAAAATAGATTTTATTAAGGAAAAAGTCTCTTATCATAAACGCTGTAGTTTTGCCATGTTAATTTTTTGTTTGCAATTCTTGCAAATAAGGGGAATTCATCACAATAGCATCTATACCGGTTTTAAGCGTCCTTTGGTCTTTCTGAGGTTAAAATTCAAGAAAAAGTTTGGAGAAATTTTTGGATAATTTTTTGTATAAATTGCATTAAATATAAGGAGAAAATATGTGAAAACTACTCGTTTTTTCAACCAAATGTTGCATGAACTTATGAAGTTTAATTATTTAGAACAGATATCACTAAAGAAAAATATATCTGCCATCAATATTATACTTTTGTGAAGTTAATTTTCTGCAATTTTCGAAAATACTAAGGATTCACCGAAAATGTGTCATGCACCATTTATATAAACATCCTTGGTTCTATAATAAAAATTAATAAAAGATTTCGAGCCGTTTTGAGAAAAAAATATAAATCCCCTTTTTTGAAGAAACTTGTGATGCTACAATAGCACACCATTTCTTCCATTATTCGTAACAGCCACGCAAATACTGAAAGTGTTTTCAACAAGCAATTTTTTTTTCGGCATGCTGTGATTTCAACGCACGTTCTTAGAGTAAACCCGCCAAAAGGTTAGCCTTTCACTACCAGCCCCACAGCTAAGCTCCTCCACTTCCCGACGCTTAAAAAACTGAACACTTGCATTTACAATTGTCAAAAATTCAGAAATTTTCATGTACATTATCTCAATATCTACTTTTGCATGCAATCATAATTCTAAAAACATTAACAAAATAAACAAGGGATGAAAATATTGGAATTAGTCTTTGATATGTACGTACTACTTTTCGTAGAAAAAATAGTAAGATGTACTAACAAGGATGGGATTTTGTATGGATGTACTATAGTCTGTTCCGGGATCTACGTGTCTTGTCTTTCTTGATGACGTGGTTGCGGGTACAGGTTGCACGGAATGCTCTGATCACCCCTGGTGAGCGGCGTGCCAATCAAGCTAACAGAAAGTCAGCAAAAAGGTGAGGCTAGTTATAAATCATCCGTTACGATGAAGGTGCACGGGGAATTACACTTACTAAAAACATCATTGTAGCAATGTACTTGACCTACGACATTGTCGGTATCTTTAATTACTTCTCCCGTAATGAAGTTCTCGCAATAATCTGTGCTCTTCCTGTAGTTGCCTGTTGTAGCTTATCGACTTGAATGATGGCTTTCTCGCCGCTTTCTTCTTTTAATGGCGCCTTCTACCTTCTAACGCTACAACGATGACACCAGAAGGGATTAACTGCACGTGCAGTGTTTAAGATTAAATAGTATAGGACCTTTAGTTGCCTGCCTTACCTGGGAACGTACTAATCCCCTAATGTTTAAATCATTTTAAAAAAGAGTGAGTATTCTCACCCCTGTTTTACGTGATTTGCTACTGATTTTGTTAGGGGAGAAAATTATGAAATCTAAAATTTTATGTTTGTATGGGCCTGTCTTTTCGTAGCAAGCTTTGGGTGTGAAATACTTGCTCATTGTCCAAAGCAATGAAATGCTACTTTATGGGATTTCTCTAACACAGTATACTTACCATAGAGTACAATATATATATATATATATATATATATATATATATATATATATATATATATATATATAATATATATATAATATTGTGTGTGTGTGTGCGTGTATAAGAAAGCTATGCAGTCTCCGGCCACATTAGACGTGTCTATGGTTTCATTAGTTACTCAGGAATTCCATTAAATAAATAATTTAAAAATAAGCCTGTTTCAATTTTATGTGCTTTGGTAGTGCTCTCGTATGAAAAGTATGCTTTCTCTCACTGTGATTCAGATACATAATCTGTTTACAATTATATCCCGTGCAAGTACGTCATCAATTGTATAAATAGTCACAGTACACATTGTCGTATGTGCTTAATGTTTAATACATTCAACCAGATGTTCATTATGTAATTATACAAACATTGTAAAGTTCTACAAGTCACTGTTTTTGAGTGCGTTTTGATGAGAGAGAGAACGAGACACAGAGAACGAGAAAGAGAGAAAACGAGCGAAAGAAAGAGAGGGAAAGGACGAGAGAGAAATGAGAGAGAGAGAGAAAGAAAGAATGAGAGAGAGTGAGAGAGAGAAAGAAAGAATGAGAGAGAATGAACGACAGAGTTAGAATGAACGAGAGTGGAAGAGCGAGCAAGCGTTCGGGACGTCCAGAAGACAAACTTTCAGTAAATGTACAAAAATAATTAATCAATTTGCAACCAGTCAAGAAATTCTCATTCATATTAACTGATTAAGCATTTGTCTTGGATATTCATACTTAATATTTTGAAGGAATGGGACGGTTTAGCCAAACAATGTTCAAAACAGGAAGAAGAGTTGTGTATTGAAGTGTTCATATAAGTAGTTGAAGTGTTCTAAAGTACACGTAGTCACAAAAAATTAGAAAAATAATTCTGCCTTTACCTATTCTACACTACGAGATTTACACTCCCGTCCACCATAAAGTGGACATAGAAAAGAAAAAATTGTAATGGTTTTAGCATTTTAACTTGAAATAACGTTCAAACTCATAACGCGTTCTCACAGAGAAATAAGAGTAATTCCATAGCAAAGAAAGCGACTGTTTGTATCTCATGTTTTTTGTGTTATCAAATTCTACGATAAAAACTATTTGTCTTCAAAGAAAATATAAATGTTATAATTTATACATTTGTATACCGTGTATTAAATCCATAAGGAAGGCAACTCTTCAAACAGAAATGTAATTCTTATTTGAATTCTACAACCTTTGAGGCATCATTACTTTTCCTTCTTATGTGTATTTGCATCACAAAGTTCACGTTGTGGAAATCAAACATTTGCGTCCGGTTATTACTTCAGATAATAGATCTATTGTTTCTTTCAGAGTTTCGTGAACATCTGAAGGAAAGCGCTTTGTTAAATATATTTACTTATTCAGTATATATTGTAAGAGCGCCCTGTTCATGGATATTTCTCCGGGCTGTGGCGCATTCTAGCTGTAATGTTGTGAAACACGTCGATACTAATGCTCCCTTTCGTCCAACCGCTGAACTCCTTATTCTCCCGCTTGCTTCTACCGACTTGTGGCGCTCTCGTGTAGCCAGCATATGAACTAACTAGAACTACCCAGTTCCAGCGGGAGATTTGAATTAAAGATTCCACAGGGCACTATAATTTCATGTTGTTTTTTTTTTTTCCTTTTTTTCAGAGGATATAAAGAACTCCGCGACGAATTGAATTTGAAATTTACTTCAAATGTTCTTGATAAACCAAAAACACAATCTTTATAGAGCCAGTTCGGCCGACCGAGCGTTTGCACAATTTTATTTTCCAGGTATAGGTGCATGATTTTGCAGCTGTGTGCATTCGCGTCATGAATCTTAAGGGAGCGTCGTAGCCTTAGGGCACGTCTCCCTAACGCCCCTGCTTGAGCCCGCCCATCCGTCTGCCCGCTCCCGCCTGGGCGGCTGACGACCGCCTGACGCCACCGTGACCGCCGCAACCGCGTTGCGCCGGGTACTCCGTCGTTACCGCTACCATTACCGCCGCCGCCGTCATTACAGGCGCCACCGCAACCGTGAGCCGGCCCTCCCACCGTCCGCGTCGCCCCCACCTGCCCGTCCCGTCCCGACCCCTGTCAGCCCGCCCTCGTCCCATCCCCTCGCCGCGGTCCCCGCGTCCCCCGGGGGCGGTATACCGGCGGCGGCGGATCCACGCCCGAGTGTGTGGAATTACAGAGCTCATAGCCTATTGATCTTATAGCTTCCCAGTGGACCCCTCCATCGCGCATCCGCACGAGTTACTGCGCCAGCGGACGCCGCCGCCTCCGCCAGCGCCGCCGCCCGCGCCGCCGCCTTCGTCGCCCCGCCATCGCCGCCGCCACAGCCGCTCGCCGTTGTCGGTTGCTGCCGCTGTCGCCGCCGCCAAACTAATGGCTGTTATCCTCGCCCGCACTCTTCACTCTTATATATTAAAATAATGCTAGCTTGTTATTTATGTAGGAGTAATTTTTTTCCAGCGCTATAAAAGTCTGCAAGAAAATTTGTTGCACAGTATTTTGTAAATTTGCGCGAAGAGCTCTACGAAACAGATTACGCACTTGGCGTGAATATTAATGAGGGCTGCGGTGACGCATAGGCCCTACGGCAGTCGACGCGCCGGCCCCTCGACAGGAGACGGTTGCGACGGCGGAGGCGTGGCGGGGGCGGGGGCGGGGGCGGAGGTGGAGGCGGCGGGCGCGAGGACGGCCTTCCTCAAGGGGCGCGACGCCGTAGATCGGCTCGGGGACGGGGCGAGCCACCTAATAACATACGCATTACTTTATTATCAAGCCAGGCCGGCGAGCTGCTCTGTCGGGGACGGCTTCGGCCGAGAAGAAGATGGGAAGCGGCTGTTGCGGAGCACGAGACGAGCGTGAGATGAGAGAGGGACTGAGTGGATGTTGAGAGGGAGACGCGAGTAGGTTGATACAGTCATTTAGGGTGACATTAGATCATGGAGGGTGGCTCTTCGCCGTGCGTTACTTTAATAAATGTTTATTAAATTAAATGTTGGCGGTTGTATTTTCAGTTCCTTTTACCATTAGACGATTATGACTAATCAACAGAACCGACTGATTGTTAGAACAACTGAAAATACACGCGCTAAAATTTAATTTACCAAACATTTTTTAAACTAGTGAATGCTGCCAAGTCACCCCAAATGACTGTAGCTTATGCGAGCTGATGAATACGAGAAAGTGTGTGCTTCGTGATGTAGATAATGATGATATTCACTTTAATTTGATTGCATCAAATCGTGTCGAATTAATTACATGGATAATAACTTTCTTGTACAATCTTCTAAACTTACGTGCACTTACACCATGAGTTACATTTTCTTTAATAGTGCATTCAATTACATTTTCAGATCTAGTGGGCATTATGGCTCAGTTTTTTTTTCGAAATGACCTCAAATGGATTTGTTCTGGTATCAAAGACGGATTGAGATACATCTGCAGGCAGACTGCATCATGCAAACAGCAATTATACGCAACATAAGCTCCTGCGGCTGAAGTCAATAATTCTTAGCTGGGTGGGAGACAAGGGGTCAACAATGGCCCCTAACTCCATTAAAAGTAGAAAAGATTTATTGTTTTTAATATTATTTATTTTTGACGATGAAGGTCTGCCAACTCATGTTCTGCTTAAATTGTACTAACTTTCCTCTTGTTTTTGAGTTAATCTTAAGAGAAGTAGATGCTTGGTTTCATAAGGAACTACGAACATGAGTCACCAATGAAAGTAATTAACTATGAGTTGCAGACCAGTGAGTAATTTTTGTTGTATATTAAATTCTAGTTTGCAGCTAAGAAATTAAATTGCAACAATCAAAATAAAATTACATGAAATCAAACACTAAATTTACTTCCTAATTTCAGATTAATGAATCCGTTTATTATTTATTCAGTGTTTTTAAATTACATTAATATTGTATTCCAGATATGAAAATTCATGATTTGTTGCTACAACATTATTTATCCCAAAACATACTCCGTAAAAACTTTGGACGTCTGAGGAAATATGGTTTGTGATTGTGTTCTTTTGATATTTCAGTTTGTGTTCTTTTACAGGGTACATCATTGAAATACGAAATTCCAAAACTCATCGCCAATTACAGCAAAGTCTATTGCATTTTAATTTTCTTTCCGAGATATTAATGTGGATCCTACATTATCATTGTTCTTGGTAATCATAGCACTACCTACCGTTGAACATTTGGGAGATAATGTTTAATAATAATTATAGTAATGATAAGTATAATAAATATTATTATTGATGATGTTATTACTAACAAATGTGATTAATTTTGGAAGTGATGCTTATGTTCAGAAAGATTTGTCTCATAACATGGTTAATGTGTAGTCATATATATGCTTAGTGTAATTGTTTTATTTCAAACTATGTGGCATTTCGGTTGTTTCTGTGCCTCTTTCAAATTTATTCATCTCGTTGAGTATACTTAGCGAACATTCATTCCCGCCTGAGTTACGGCATAATATTTTGGGGAAACACATCCTTTATATCCCAGATTTTTATGTATGTGTATTTGGATTGCTTCGGATTAATCCGAACTTTCCAGGTAGCCCTGCTCCAAGGTCTGGGCCCTTCCTAGGATCACAGTACAGGGAGACACGTGGCGAGCATGACCTCCCGTGCCTAGCTTACTTGGTCTGTCCGAGCTATTATTTCGTTACACACCTACAGAAACTGATATGAAAGCTACGTATTCATTTTTGCCCCGGTCAGAAGTGGAACCCGAGACCACATCATTGAACGCTAGCACGCTGTCTATGACCCTCCCGCTGCCCATGACATCCTTTTATAGTACGTAAAAGAATTGTTGGAATAAGAAACCAACAAAGGTGGTTCAGGGCGTCAAAGATGTCACTGCAGTGCCTCTTACCAGGAAGTCCTTGGGTTCGAGTCCCGATTGCGGCAGGACTTTGGACATTAACTAGACAGCTCGATCGGATTCAGCTGCTGTCTGGAGGAGAATTATAGCAACCAACTGCTGTGATTGGTAGTTATCTGTGGTGTCTCCGATCAACACAAGGCGAATGCCGGAGCAGTACCCTAACAAACAGGTCACGAACCGCGCACGATCTTTCCTTCCTCTTCCTTGTCCTATCCTCACCCCTTACGTACACACATTTATACCCACATACACTACATTATCACACTTGTCGGGAGTGTAGAGCCTGTCCCGGCTGGGGCGGTGCCTTGCTGGTTGCCAACGTAGGTCGGCGCGGAATCTCGCCAGCCGGCGGGGAAGATCACAACCATCTCACGCGGTGGAAACATTCACTACACTCACGGAACTAATGACCTTATCTGTTGAAGCTTCCGGAATCACTAATCAATCAACAAGAAGAAAATCCCTCCCAGGTAATTCCTCTTTATTTGCTGACCAGTGGTTTGTGTCAAAGTTGATTTACTCAAGAATGGGAACATACAATATTTTTATCCGTCACAAATTATTATTACACATACTCTTCGAATTATGATAGTCTGGCGTCTGTAATAACAGTTCATTACAACAAATCCACATACAATTCATTTACTTTACTTTACAATTCATTACCAGATGGATTAAACATTTAAAATCGATACTCAAGTTCGAGTGCCAAGTAAAATCTTTTACTGTTAGAGCACGGTTTCTCTACATATTGATTATTGTCTCCGGGCACGCCAACTGCTATGGTCGTTAGTTCCGTTAGTATAGTGAAAGGTTTTTCGCGGGAAATGGCGGTGTTCTTGCCCCTCTGGGTGGTGAGATCCAGCGCTTACCTTCACGGCAGCTTGCGGGAAATTTCTACGAACGTGATTAGTGGAGAGATAACTGAGATAAAGAGTATACTTTACCTGAACTGCGTATAAAGAGTGGTGCAACAACAGCACATATATTCTCGCATTTTTAGAACGGTGACGTAATATTATAATATTGCAATTTCTGACCTACTCGTATTAACCCTTCATCCATCACTTGGAAAAGCTCAAACCAATTCATTAAAATTGTTGCGATGCGTATCTGCAAATATTTTGTCAGTCCGGAACTTTTCTTACTTCTTTCAATAACATTTCTTACTTCCACAACTGAAATGTTCCTTTTACTCAATTTTTGAAAATACAGACACAAACAAAAATGGGTCGTGCGCCACACTATCACCTCTATTCGAGAAAAATTACGCCAAAATTTGGGGCCGCTTGTAAGAAAATAATTTTTGAAAAAGTGTTGATATTTCCCAAAAAATACGCGAAAACCACTCATTTTCGAAGTGTTGTTCATGACCTTATTTCGATGACTTTCTTGCATGAACAGATTTCATTAATAAAAAATTCTATCTTCTATATGATAGTTATAGGAACGTCCCGAAAAATTTGAAATTTTTGCGATTTTCCAAATTTATACATTTGAACGGAGATATGTTCACCACCATTTTTAAATGTCATTTACACTATCCGAATGTGAAGTTAAAACAAAACAATTGGGGTCGTTTTTTAGAACATTTTGCAAAAGTTTAAAATATCCGCTTCAAACTCGCAGGGCCTCGAGTTCGTTTGAATTGATCGGGAAGTATCGATTTGGAAGAAAATTGTCTACACGTTTCAAGCGCTAGCGTTGACCTCCGACTGACGTACGGACGGACATGTGGACAGACGGACGTTTTTCTGATTATCATTTTTTCCGAATCAGGGACCTACAAAACGGATTCCGACTACAAATAATGTTAGAGAACGTAGTTTACTATATATTGCAACAAAATATATCCACGTTTTCATTACCAGGGCCGACAATACGAGATTTTCTGTCTAAATCTCGCAGACACACGAGTAAAATTATTTTTTTCTTTACTACGTACATAGCAAGGCGAAAATGTAAACAGAAGGTAGTATGCACACTAGCATGATTGCAAACAGAAAACTTTCGAAATTTTCTTTGACAGGAACTCCTAAAATGTACTCAATTGATACAAATGAGAAAGTTTCAGGTCGATAGAAGACCTGCTTCATGAACACTAAATTTAAAAAAAATTACTGATATTTTCAAAAAGGGAGTAGAGTGTTTTTCTCAAAAAAAAAAAAATGAGAACTGTTTGCCCTAGGATTGTGTTCTTTTTTCGTTTTGCAGTGAATGATACTGGCTTTAAGATACATCCACACGACTTGTTTGATATACGTACAGAATGGAAGATATATGTAATTTTCGTGTAGCGGATGTTGACATTCGTATTACAAGATGTTTAAAATATTTTGTAATTTCCTTTTGCCATTATTTAGCAATAAATAAATAAAGTTAGATGATTTTTAAGTACACTCTTTCTGCAATCAGGTGACTGAAAAAATTCGGGCTAAATAGATAGGGCGAATAAAATATTAACATATATTGAATTATTTATTTTATTTATTATAAGATAATTAGTTTAAAACATTGATATTAATTATTACGATAACTATTCTCAGAAAGAGCAAGTAGTAACATTAGTTTCATCATGTTTTATGTGTACATTTTTACAATAATGCAGTAGGTAACTCGTTTTGGTAAGGTTTGTCATATTTGCACCAGAATCAACTAAGCAGAGGTTTTGAAATGGTAGATTGCATTGTGTCAGGGAATAATTTTCGACTTTTAGTATCTACTGCTTGCAATAAATCTGCTTCTGCTTTTAATAATCATATTGTAGTGTTGAATTAATTTGACACTGAATGTTAGAAGGCTATGTCGTTTGGCAATCCCCTGTCCCTTCCATGTCTTGACTCCAAACATCCGGATCGGAATGTAAGAAATTACTTGAAATGTTGTACATTTTAAAGAACTGTTAATGAAGTAATAGACTTCTTTGTCCAAAAAAGAACGAGCTTCTTTTTAAGCGATTTTGGATTTAATTTCCCTATTGTCTTGTATGTGTTCTTTCTGAAGTTTAGAGAGCTTGCGTAACTCATCATAATCATATCACTATCACTGTTTTGCTGAAAAGATAAGTTATTCAGCCATGTTCAATTTGATTCGTTTAAAGCATTATCACAAAAAAGCGAAAGCATTAAGCTCTGGGTTTAAACACTATTGACGATTAGACGGAAGAACTGGCCTCATGGCCCGAGCCTCGCCATATCAATAAAGATATATTATTATTATTATTATTATTATTATAAATAGCTCAAGTCTAGACATTTACCATTTCAATGTCTCCCAGGGGCGAAGCTAGTCTGGCGCAACCTCTGCACCGCACCGGGGCCACAAAGGAAGATCCCTTTCGATACCGAGTAAAGATAGAGTTCCTTCTTCGAAAACATTTTGATGGTATCTAACAAGTAGTATCAAATTTTTCATCTAAAGAATATTTAATTAAGTTTATTTTTTAAAACGAGCGAGTATTTCAAGAATTGTCAACAACAATAACAGAGAATATACTGGAGGGCCAATGTTGCGAGAAGAGTATTCTCTCCACAGCCACTGCAGCCGATGGATGTTTTTACACTTATCGCAACAAGCTGTGCTAGTTATCGGATAATCAATGTGCGATCAATGTCTGCATTCCGGAACTGGATTCGTAAAATTTTCCGTTATCCTACGCGATGTAAAACTGGTCACAGTACATAACTGGTACATGAGCAAGTTGAATTTTATATATTAATAATATTTTATTATTTATATATAAAAATATGTTCTATCTTCGTTGTTGCCTGTTTACGTAGTCTAGTTTACATATGAAAATTTTATGAATACATTTTCAGTATAAGGATCCGGGAATGACAAACTAGGTGATATAAAATGAGTTATTTCCTCACTGGTTAAATGCAATTTATAGTGTAAAGCTTACCTATATAATTCGATATAGAATTTTTGATTTCACGTTTAGCAATCGCAGTTAGGGACTCCATTTGAACGTTCGGGACCGGTGCCTTCGAGAACGTAGTGTGGCGCCATACGGGTGCAATCGAACACAGACGAGAGTGGTTTGTAAAACAGTAGATTTATTAATAATCTAGACCGTAGTCTCAATTTAACAACTACCCTGCTCACAATAAACTAAATAAATAGACCCACTACAAGGAGAGATAATTTAAGAACGGCTACCACACCGCAACATACCACCGATGTTCCCTGAATGAAGCCGCTCTACTTTGAGACCATCTACGCATCTCGCAAGTCACGACAATGAATTGCCGGCCCTCGCCCTAGTGCACCTACACGCACAGACACGCGCTTCACCTGTCGCCGACGCCGCTAGCACAAGAAGACTGGGGCATTGTTCTCCTGGCCTTTATATAGGCCCTTTGGCTCTACCCGCCGCCCCCATTGCGTCCTCCCCAAAGCCGCTCTGGGCCCGCAACGTCCACGGAAAGTCCCAGTGCGTCATCACTCTGCCCTTTGTTTAACATCCGGCGGTTTGAGCGTGGCACGACGCTACAGTAGCTACGCCATTGATATCGTCTTTTTTCATGATTAAGTTAACTTTTTAATAATTGTAACTTTTGGTTGGTGGTAAATTTAGCTTAAGGCGTATTAAACTAAATTTTGACATAAATATTAATTATAAATTAACTAATATTTCTGAACTATCTCAGAGCCCGTCAAAGAAAATCGATCCCTGGACATTAAATTTTTTAAGGAGTAAATTGCTTTTGCCATCCATCTTGCGTAATGTAAGCCATCTGGCGTGCGGGAAGTAATGTTTTCTGGCAAAAGACGACCTAAAATTAAAAAGAACACCGTTATAAACGTCTTTAAAGACCTATAGATAGGCGGATGCCTCAGTTTTTGAAATTGCTCAGTAAGACAACTAAAATCGGTTACACATCATTTACATTTATTTTCATTTTGACCCGTTCATCTCAAAACCAAATTTATACTTTTGTAAATTTGTCAAATGCGGATCACTCTGTTTGAAATCGTATGAAAATGTCAGGTTGAGGGCCAGTAGTTGGTTTCATTTTGTAATGATAACTACCTTCAATATTATTTCTGAATATGTGATAGCAACGTGCAACAAGTGTAAGAAATGTTTTTAAATATTATTCTAACAAAACACAGGTCCCTCTCAAACGTCGAGTATTGACAGCAGAAGTCAAAATGCATTGTTTATGCTTTTCAACTGTCACCCATTTTTTCACTTCAAATAAAATCTTTGGTTCAATCAATTCCTTTTTTTCCTACTGAGGAACTTTTATTAACTGCTCTACTTCACCATAATTTATTAAAACTACATAATTCTCTACCTTTTTTTCAAAATGTGTGCTAGAAATTTCCCATTCTGATATAGAATGGGTAGTTGCCCAACCTTGTAAACTCATCTTGTAAATATAAATTTTCAAATCTAGATTTGATAATCTATGTTCTTTTCTTTTCAAATTTCTACCTGCGGCCTTGTCCCCTTCATCTAATGACGCCCCATTTGTGTGGATCTTGTCCTACCGCAAAGGTCTGAGGAGGCGCTACGACAGATGACTTGCACCGTGCTCACAGCTCACTCGTCTACCCGTGTACGACGTAGCAGGATGTCTATGTACCATTATATCTTCCGAGCGGCACCGTAATCAAATAAGTCCGGACGAAAATTAAAGCTAGGCCAATTATCTATAGAACTAAAAAGAAACCTTCCTATGATGTTTATATTAATTAAACATCGTTTCGATTGTAATAAATAATTGATTAGTACGTTAATATTTTCTTCATCCCGTCCGTCTTTCCCAATTCTTTTAACGCATCTGGTGCTAAAGTTTAAAAAAAGAGTTCTATTTGAAATATTATTATATAAAAATAACTTAAAAATTAGTGTAAAATATTTTATTAATTCGAAATAACGTTTATTTCTACGACCGATCCAAGAAAATTCCATATATCTTCCGATCTGTACGTTTCTCAAAAAAAGTTGTAAGGATAAAATAAAAAGAAGACAGAAAAATTTCAACGAATCTGACAGAGAACACATTCCTTGGATACACAGTTCTTAATTTATTGCAAAGAACACTCGATATTTTAGAGATAAATTGCGATTTTAAAAAATTGATCAGGTCTTAAAGTTATCTAATCGGACTGAAACGTTGAGAATCTCGGTTATTATGCCAACAGGCAACTTTTTAAGGGTTCCCTTAAAAGAAATTTGGTATTTTTCTTCCAACCACCCTTATCTACACATTCACACGGCATTTAACTCGTCTGGGATTAAGCAAGATACATACTGGTAACAATAATGGATTAATACGATTTAAAAGAGCATGAAAAGAAGAATTTCGGGGACCACGCAGTGAGGGCCGAACATCAAAGGGCCAGAGACCGCCATTGACCTGCGAGCACTGTTTGCCCACCATTGCATTAGCGGCGCGGTAAAACAACTACAGATACAATAAAGTGGAAAAGTGTGTACTTTGGGGGATTCACACGCATCATTATAGATGAGAGTTAGGTCAGACAGTAATTAGTTCTAAAAAAATTGTTGACATCACCACTTTTTGGTGTGTTCCCATTGCCTTTGATATTAAGAAAGGGATGTGATGAATGTGTGTTTGGTTAACAAAATTTGGACTATAGAATACTAATAGAATAGAATATAGAATAATACAATTGACATATTCGCCGAATATCGGAATTTTTTCGTCTGGAAAACTCTTATTGCCGCACCCTGGTAACGAAAAGGTGGATAAATCTTCTTTCTATATATGTAGTAAATTACTTTCTCCAACACAGTGTGTAGTCGTAATCGAAGTTTTGTAGGTCCTTGATAACGGAACATCGATTGGCGGCAAAGCGTCTCTCTCTCCGTCTGTCTGTGGTAAACGCTGGCGCCTTAAACTTTCAAACAAATTTCTCAACAAAATGATAATCCTCGATCGATCTGAACGAACTTAATGCTCAACGAGTTTGAAATAGTTATTTTGATTTTGGGGTTTAGTCTACAGGAAGCGTCAACGTTTTCTATTTTTTTTCTCAACAGTGTCTCCAATTCTTTTTAAAATTCCTTTTGTTCGGCTAGACTGAAAGTCGCATGAAAAAACTCCATTGGTCGCATTTTCATTGAACCCTTTGATTTTTCAAAATTCCAAACCGTCCATTTTTTTCGGCGTTTTGCTACAATTACAATATTCAAGTTAGATAGTTTTTCTTAATAAAATCTGTTCTTCAAGAACATACCTTCAAATAACGTCATTTACACATTTTTGAAAATACAAAAATATAAGTAATTTTCGCGTGAAATTTAGCCAATTCTTAAACAATTATTTTCTCAAAATCATTCCAATTTATTTCTTTATATTTTCTGCTCGTATGTATCAAAGAACGGTAAAATAATTGCGGCTGGTTTGTCGAAAAGAGTTCCGACAAACTCTCTGTAATTTCGAAAATTGCAAAATGTTAACATTGCGAATTAATATTGGGAGATAGATACTGCTGTCTTAAATGAAATCTGTCCTACAAAATCATATCTATTTTAAAGCTCATTTACAATTAAAAAACGAGTTATTTTCTTGTACCTTCTGCTTGAAATTAGTGCAAATTCTAAAAAAAAATCTAAAAATCATCTCTTTAAACTTTTTCTACGATTAGAACAAGAGACGCTTAAAATAATGATGCAGATTTCATTTTTGTAAAACGTTCTTATTTTCGAAAATTGTACTATATAATGTCTGATTAGAATAAATAAATTTAAGGGAAACGATGTATTACTTTAGCTATTGATGATTAGTAAGCTTCGGGATTTTGCCTATTTTTTCCCGTCAATGAAAAATGCAATATTTTAGGTTACTTATTCATTTTGAGGTATTAGAAGTAATACATGCGATTTTTATAGTGGCTATGAATGCCTATTTGATAATTAAATACCTATTTGATTAATAAATGCCTATTTTGTGTTTAAATGCCCAAATGTTGCCTACTCTCGTATTTCTTCATCAAAATGCAATCATCCTTAATGAAAAATTTAAATAATTGTGCGTTTTTTCGTTTCGATTCTGCAGATTATAGAGAAATTCAACAACTATCGATAAATCTATGTTCCATTTTACTGCCACACCAGTGCGTGTATTTCGTATTCGTTTTAAAGTATGCAAAATCGCTTGTGGTTATTTTTTATTCAAACTTTAAATATTTTTTACTCGAAAACGGCTCCAAATTTTTTTTTAATTTTATCCTTGTATGTATCAAAGGATGATATAAAATTGGGGCCGGTTCCATTTTTCGCAAACATTGTATTTTGGAAAATTGCAAAAAGTTAACATAGTAAAGTACAATATTGAATATAAATATTTTCTCTTAAATTAATCATTGTCTAAAAATCATGTTCTAAATTAATCATTGTCCAAATTAATCATGTTCTAAAAAATCAGATATTTAAAAAGAGCCATGTGTATTGTTTTAACGAGTGTTTTTTGCAGAATATCTGCTTGAAGTCCATGCAAATTGTAAAAAATAGTCTAAAAAACCACAACAAATGTTTACTTAATTTTTTTCCACGGATAAAACAAGGAACACTTAAATGAATGACATATGTCTCTTTTTTAATGAACTCTGTGAATTTTTGAAAATTGCAAATTTTTAAATATATTTTTTAGATATAATGCGAGTAACATTATTAGTTTCAACATTTGTGTTGTGCATGGCAATGAAAACAAATCGTACAATATTTTCACTTATGTTCAAATTAAATGTGAGAAAGAAGATCATACTATGCAGCATTGGAATATAAGCTTGCATTTAATAAAAAGCAAAAAGGTAGAATAAATCTTTTTTGTCCAAATTGCCAAACAAGGGCAAAGGGGAAAAAAGAATTTCTACGAGTATTTGTGAGAACAATGTAGAAAGAAGAAAGCTAAATTGTTAATTCCATTAATTATCATACAGAAATTTATCTAAATATTAATGATACTAAATGATTAATATAATAATATATACTAAATGATCGATATTTATTGATGTGTTTTGATAAATGTTCATGTTCTCATGTTCACAAAGATATTAAAGATATAATGTAAATTGTAAAACTGTAAGTTTCTTTACAATGGGAAGTGTCACTGGGAGGCATGTGCATTTTATGTGAATTCATTAAAATAATGAGAATGATAAAAATAAGACAATTTCATATTTATCTATTTAAAAACCGAGGAGAATAATATTACACTCTTATATTCTTCTTTTCTTCTTCTTCTTCTTCTTCTTCTTCTTCTTCTTCTTACTATTATTATTATTATTATTATTATTGTTGTTATTATTGTTGTTAAATACATATAAAATCGTTTACCATTATTTTTCAAAGTATTTACGCATATAACTGACGAGATACTCTCCCTTTCTAATAATAGTGTGTACGCATTATTGTAGCTCTCTGAAAATTCCTCCCCCTTTTGGTGAAATTAAATAGAATTCCCCGAAGTACCATCCCGTTAAACGCTTAATTTCAATCCTCCCCTTCTCCTCACTTGCTGAGTTACACAATGGTAATTTCAATATATTTGGGTAAAATCTTGTAGTGTTCAAACGCAATCATTTGATGTAGTTCTGATTAATTTTAAATCCATTTCTAATCTTGAAGTTTCTTTTCAATCATCCTCGTCTTACATCGTTATCTCTCCTTTCACACTTGTGAAAAAGCTTTTCCCGTAATTGCGTTGCTATATTCTTTGAATGACTTCCCATTTATTGTGTATTATATTCGGTTTGTTTATTTTAAAATAGACAAGATAATTTTCATCAGTAAAATATAGCAATATATATATATATATATATATATATATATATATATATATATATATATATATATATATATATATATATATCTTTCGTGACCTAAAATCTGCGAGATAAAGTTAATTTCATATTTTTGTTAATTTAAAATCAATTTATTAAATGTCAAAAGTGTTGCCATTAAAATATTTAGTTAATAGAAATATGACCTATTAGTTTTAATATACTCATGGAAGATTTGAACGAAGGACAGTGTTGATCGTTATATGTAAAGTTATCAGACGACAAAAGTTAGGAAAAATTATAATATTAATCAGTTCTTGGAATGAAGAGGTTCACGAAAACATAAGAGAATTAACGGTACACGCATCTCATAGCACTGAAAATTGAACAATATCGGAAACGGTACAAGGAATATTCGAGTACAGTTTACAATGGCGTGTGACATTTCCGTTTATGTATTTTGCAAGCAAACAACAGAATGAAGTATTTTTGGTACACGTTATTGTTACCTGACAAATTTACTCATCATGAAAATGTTGATTTTGTTCCGCAAACTCTTTTTATGTCAGTTACATAATTCGAAAAGACTGCATTGAAGCATCCGAATGAGCGCTCGCAAATAAAGATTCGCAGTTCATTCATTTTTAGTTGTGAATGTTGAAGATGGAGAATTTTCTCATGCAGGAAAATGTTAGAAGATAAAGTCGTTGCTTGGAAGATTGATACTTTATTGAAAATTGCTTTCTGCGAAAGAATGTAACTCAGTTATGAGGATGACCGCAATGAGGTTGAAAAGTACTTAGACCAAATGAAAATTGTGACAATTCCTTTGCCCCGTTTATTATTGTAATACTTTAAGATCTCATTACAAAAAATGAAGATAAAGAAACTTAATAGAAAAATTGAAGGAACTGTCGAGGGGAGAATCCTACATCACTCTCAATCCATAGTTTGATGTGTTTGTGACTCACAACAATAATTATTTGATCGGAAATTAAGTTAGACAAACGATTATTTACAAGTTAATATCAGAGTAAGAAAATGAAAATGAATGGCAAAAGTCAGGATTAGGGATTTTGATGATTTGATTATCCTTTATTCAAGAATGCACTTAGTTTTATCTATTATTCGAAATTGATTTACAATTGCTTATTTTTATTTTCTGATCCTGTTTCAAGCAACATTTATCATCATTGACAAAAATTAAAATTCTTCTTAGGAATGATTAAGTTTGAACCGTAATTTTAGGGCCCGGATTAAGACCCTAATATGAAAATTAACGAAAAATGACCAAAGGGTTGAAAAAAGCCAAAATATGACTTTATATGACACGTGAAAATTTCATAATTTTAAATATCATGCAAATGTAAGATATTCCATTTTCTATCGACATGCCATAAACATCCGGGCCCTTATAATCAAATGCTTTCTGTTTGTGATAAGTTGTGTCGTTAGACAGCGACTAATAGGACAGTCAGTGAGAGCATTAGGTAACTTATATAAGTTCCATTGTGTTCAGATAAGTTTCCTATTTCGTTGGCGAAAGTCTCTCATCTCTACTATCCAAACACTCCATTTTATTAAAAAAGTATAGCTTCGTTTATGCGGCGCATAAACTGCTGCGTTATGTCGGCGCATCTAAAAAAAACGTGAAATTATAGGTATTGAACGGCAGAAAATTGATATTCATTGGAAATAGATTGGTTGCTTATGGCTATCAATATGTGAGTATACACTATTTCAATTCCGAAAACTAAAAAAAGATCATCAAAGGATGTCCCTCCAGAAGCATCACTTGCGATAAAATCTCAAATCTGTCACCAAACAACGTCAGTAGTCAAATTTGTGTTTGCGCAATTTTTGGATGTTTGAGTGTTCGGGCATATGAAATTCAAGCCCAAAGGCACGGTCGGAAATTCTGCACGACAAAGTAATATTTTAGAGAAGTGAATGCATGAATTCGTAAAGTTGCTACCAGTGCTATCACAACAATACAGATTTATCGTTGAGGTTCTCGATACATTCTCGAATTGTCGTCATTGATTTTCTGTTTCCGAAACGTAAAGCACATAAGAAAAATATCACAATTATTTCGACGATTCATAGCAGACAAGAGGGAGGCTGATGCTTCGTCATCTGAGTAAAATATTGTACAGTGATTGTATTAAAAAATTGGCCAACTCATCACAAGAAGATTGTTGATAGCCGGTAGAATTATGTGAATACATATTTAGTATGTATGTACAATGACCGATAAAGTTGCAGAAATATAATTCTTTCTATTTTACTTAAATTTGTGTACTGATTTTCCAATAAAAATTAGGAAGTATTTCTTTATAGCACGTCGTGGTACTTGTGCCACTCATTCAAGAAAATATCATACACATTATTCCTCTTACAATATTTTAAAAATTAATTACGTGCCTTACAATTCCCCTCTAAGTAATGCAATCATCGTTTTTCGTATCTTTTGAATATAGTTCATTTCCATGTCATTTTAATAACAATTTAGTATCCAAAAGAAATTTAATATCACAAAATGTTCAAATAAACCATTAGACGAGTGGTTTGTGAATAGGAATATAAATGAAGTTCGTTAGAAATCAGGAACAAAAAACTACTCCACGTTATGTCGTATTTCTTAACATTGTTTGTGAATTAAAACCTTTCATATATACGAAAAAAATAAAAGGAGTGACGTCTCTTACCTGAGAATGCCGCGAACTTTAAAATCTTCCCTCCATGGATCTTCCTGTATCCAAAAAGATGAGAATCTTCTACACTTATAAATAACAACTTCTTCTCTTTAAAATTATCAACACATTCGTAACACTATATGTACTCGTCAACACATACACATTAATTTCACATAAACACACATTTTAATAAACACACCACTCAATATTTGAAATCAAGAAATAACACACGTAAATCTACAATCTACTTATTAAGGTATTCCTTCTTACACTCGTGTATTCGTTTTCTCGTATACTCCCTTTCTTCGAATACTCCTTTGTGTTATTGTTGAATTTATCATAAATTACTTGAGAATCAACAATGGGCTTCTAAATTTATTAGTGGTCGGCACACCTGGTAGCACCATTTCCCTCCGTCACCAACCTCCCTGCGTTTGACCTGAGTTGCCGGTGCAGCGTGTTCGCCGGTGCAGCGGCCTCAAGGAGCGCTGTGGGCGGGGACTCCCTCGCAGCGGCAGACACGCTGGCTGCGGCGCAGCGCGAATTCCGCTGCCCGATCACGCGTAGACCGGTTCGCAAACGGGCGCGCCTCGGCCGGAAGGGCAGCGCCGTTGGCCAGCACACACCGGCTCACTAATGAAGGAGGTCGCACTCACCGCGACATGTAAGGTGGGAGGCACCCGCGCGGGCTGGCAGAACGACGATGAGCGTTGCCCACCGGGGCTGCCGGCGGCGGCGGCGTTCAAACACACGGTCGCGGTTTAATGATAATGCCGCCAACGAAGACGGCGACGGCAGCGTGAAAGCCGGCGCGACAGCTCGCGGCAGACGGACGGCGGTGGGTGACGTCCAACGTTGGCGGGCGGGTGCCGGTGGCGGCGGCGGCGGCGGCGGCGGCGGAAGCGGCGGCGGCGGCGGCGGCGGCGGCGGCGGCCCTTCTCAAAGCGGAGCGGCCTTGCGCGCGGGAAGAAAGAGGACGCTTCCCAGAAAAAAGGCGCACGGCCAGCCGGCCGGCCAGCCAGCGATTTGCGAAACAAAACGAGCAGCGCGACCACAAGGCGCGCGTTGTTTGTCGCGCCGCGCCCCGGGTCGCGATTGTCCCCGGTCGCTGGGGTGGGTAGTGTGGTGGAGCGGTGGGATTGTGGGGTGATGAGCAATGACATTATGGGGTGATGAGACAGTGAGGCGATGGGGTCGCTAGTGTGGCTGTAGGGAGGGAGTCGGTGAAGCGGGGGGTGCCTGTAAGGCGGTGGAATGGTGGTACGGTGGGCAATGTCGACAAGGGATGTTGAAGCGATAGGGCGGTGAGTGCGATGGTGTGATGGGGTGGCGGAGCGTTGTGACGTGAGGCCGATTGGGTGGTAGGACGATGAGGCGGGGGGGAGCGAGTTGGTGGTGTGGTGGGGTAGCGAGGCTTTGATATGGGAGGGCGATGGGGTGGTTTGATGCTGAGGCGGCGGGGAAAGAGGTGGTGAGGCGGAGGGGCGGTGCGTGGTCTCGTGTGAGGGAGTGGTGATAAGGCGGTGGTGTGGTGAGGTGTGTGGGGTGGCAGAGCTTTGGTACACGAGGGCGATGAGGTGGGGAGAAGGTGTGGCGGGAGGTGGGGTGGGTGGGGTGCGGGGGCGGGACGTTGGGACGGTAGAGCGACGGGGTGGTGGGTAGGTGAAGCGGTGGGGTGAGGGGTGGTGGGTGGAGGGGGCGGGGGCTGGGCGTCGCCGCGGGCGGCCGCAGATCCGGTCCGCTTCCAGGAAGCGCTCCCTCGCAGGCTGCGGCGACGGCGAGGTGAGGCGTCGCGCCCGAGCGTGGTCCGCGGCGGAGCTTGCAGGTCGTGCGACTCGGCGGTGCGTCATCCGACTTTCGTGGATGCTCTTCACACTGCTGACGCCATGTTTTTTTACGCTAAGACAACGCCGTCAACACGGACTCGGATTTGGTGAATTTGCTGAGAATTCGTTGGCACTTGCGTCAGTGTGTGCTTGATTAGTCAGTTCCTTACGGAAGTGGGAGTTGTATATCTGGAGATTCATCGGTAAGAGTATTCTTGATCCTGAAAGACGAGTTGCTTATAATGTACTTCTTGATTTGTGTTTGTTACAATATCATCGTTAAGCGAAGATTACTTGCAAGTCAAGGGCCTTCTGAATCGCAGATATTGATACATAAAGTGAGCTGAATGTCTTCACAATGAACGTTCGTCTGTATCACATATCGGTAACAATATTTCAAACATCAGTATATTATCGACATCTGGATGACCGGATGATGATTTTAGTGATTGAGTTCAGAGACAGTTCTCTAAGCGTGCACATGGCGGTCGTCGCTATGCAGTCGAACTTGTCCCCCCGGTCGCACGTCACTCACTAAGACTGCAGTGCCGAGAGCCAGGTTAGGCCATTTCGCGGGAATCCACGAACCCCGGGAGCGCAAGGCCTGGCGTCATCGTGACTCTCGACTCGCGGATCTCGAAGCCGTGGTTCCGGCACGGGAAAACCCGTGGGAGGCGGCGTCGACGGCGGCGGCGAGACGCGAGGACGTCGGCATCCGGCACGCGGGCGTCGCGGCGCCGCCCGGGACGCGAACTGAGGCCGGGCGGCGCGCGCCGCGCCGCGCCGTGCCGCGGTGTGTCTGCCGCCCCGCCCCGCCCTGCCCCACCCGCTCGGCCTCGGCCGCTCCGCGGGGCCTCGCACCTCTCACGGCCCTCCGCCGCCCTCTTTATCGCGGTTCTCGGAAGACGCGCCTCGCCATACTGCGCTGGGGCGGCACGGACGCGGCCGATGGCATGGGACGCCCGTGCAGAAACGCGCGGAATGCTGGGGATCTGCAATCACCTCACGGAGTGGAATGCGAGGGGTCCATACTGCTGTCATCTTCACACATCATGCCCTACAATCGTACTGATACCATGCATGGCATTTTTTCTTGTATCGACTCCTTTTAAAAGATCGGTTTGATTTTCGACCCCCTTCATTTTTTCTATAATATATCGCATACATCGTAATCAAATCCCAAATAATTGCACATAAACGACTTAAATGTAATAATAGATAAATAATATAAACAAAAGTTTCATTAAAATGATTTATTAGATTTATGATTCAATATTTTTGTCCTATTTTCAATTTAAAGTTTTATAAATATAAACAAGGTCTCACAAGCAAAATAACAGATTCTTATCGCAAAAATGTTCCGTTTCAACGATGAAAATAATGCAAAATTTTGGAAGGTAAGCGAATTTTTAATTTATTATTAATACCTAGAACCTTCTAAAAGACAATTTTTTGTAATTAATAGTTTCTTGATCTTGATTATATCGATCTGTGTGCATTTGGCATTCGACCGCCTATCACCCCATTGATCATTACGGACCTAAAATTTCATCCATGCTCACGGGGGTCGTTCAGTTCCGTTGGGAACCCCCGGTGTAGATGAATCTGGATGGCAGGGATTTGATTATCGAAATCTAGAGAGCGTACTTGGACTCCGAAAACACTTTCAATTGACCACGAAATTTTCATTGTGATTTTGATATTATGTAAAGTGCTAATATGTTTATATTAAATATGTGGATAAATTGAATTTCAGATATAGTGTGATTACATTGATGTATGAATTTTACTAAATAAGTAAAATAGACTTTTCATTAAATCCTTTGCTTGGTCGAAAGAAAATAATACCGAGTCCAGCTCTGAAGATTCAAAATAATATCTTCACAAAGGCTACACACACAAGTTTCTGGAATTTTTCTCATTCTGTTTTCTACAGGTTTAATTATGAAAATAAATGTAGATGAAAAAAATATGAGAGAATTTACTAATACAATGAAACGAGTCATATTATATAAAACGAAAGACATATTGAGAAAATGATAGAACAAATAATAAAAATTGAAAATATTGGATATTTCTTATCCACGTAACCTAAACAATTTACACTGAAAATATTTTCGAAAACACCTCCCAAACATGAGTATATCATTGTACATCTTTCCACAACATATGTTGTTGCTTAAAAACGTGTAAAGTCTCTGCTTAAAAAATTATTACAAATTTGGATATAGTCTGTTTAACTTGATAACGACGTGGTACAAATTTGTTTACTTGTCCTCTGTGTGCCATGTATTACAATTGGATATATTATCATAGTGTATATTACGATACTGAATTGACATAAATATTCCAAACAAACATTATATTGTTATGAATTTCTAATTGTGAACGCAGGGTGTTTATTTAAAATTTAGATGGTGTAGAAGTTTATGACAGTAATTTTAGAACTTTAGCAACTCTAACAAATCCAAGCGGAATCGAAAGAGTTTGTCGATCGAATACATCGAGTTTCTGAGATTTCGATCACCTTCTACTCGTCACTTATTTGAAACGTTAATCTACATTTCAGCATACTTGCAGGTGACGCTGTAATTATTTTAAACTTATAACAGATACTCTCAGATGACGTATTTAATGAACTCTAACATATCCAGAACTCAAATTTTAAGCTAATGAAATAAGAAGTTATGTTTTCTGCAGTTTCGAAAAAAATCACCCAAGTACAGTGCTTTAATTTTCACTTGAAACACATCTTCCTCATCAGTGAAAATATTACTAGCTGAATGGATGAAAAAGAAGTAGAATGATAATTTGGACATGAACTTTTAAAAACGAAGCAGTGATGATATTATTTCCATCAATGAAATGTTTTTCGCATGAGAACGTACAAATAATATAACATGGTAAAATGTAATGTGTGGAAAGCTTTTTCCCTAGCAGCAAACACACTTTTCTCATTCTCTCAATTAGACATGCAACCCTCAAAATGATAGAAATAGCGTTATCCCGAGTTTCCTTACAACTGAAAATTTCTTCTTACATGGCCATACGATCGGAATTTATCGAATAGAGATATTATTTCTGAGACAATTCTTGAGTATCTGAGTTCCGGACATCCTTACTTTAATATTTCAAATGTTTTAAGGGTGTTCATTTTTTATGAATGTGTTTCCCTATTTGTTTTACCAACATCAAGATCCGATTAGGATCATCGTAGAACAGCCATAGAAATAAAAAATGCACGGGAGTGGCACAAAAGCCTCTCTTGGTCAAAACAGGTTTCCCACAAGTAAGTAGATTCTGAGGTACTGATGTTTACTTGTATTTGTAGTTATTCATACTTTTGAAAGTAATTAAAAGTTATTCTCAGTGATCATTCAAAAAATTGGGAGTTCGTATGTAAGTACTAGTATCTGACATTTCACATTTCGTAGGGGGAAAATTATATTACTGTTTACAGGAAACGAATTACTCATATCAGAATGTACGAGGGATATTTCCCTGTAATTTCTAGGGCGTTCTTGAATTTATTTGGATTATAGAGAACAACTCTTTCTTCTGCTTCTTCTTCTGCTTCTTCTTCTGCTTCTTCTTCTCCTTCTATTTCTCCTTCTTCTCCTTCTTCAAGGCCATGAAATCTCAATTTGCCTCAAAATGTCTGAAAATATTATTTACATTCGATGGCCTCAAATGGCGAATTTTGTAACTGTTCGGACGATTAATTTCATCTTTCATAGTAATAATTTAATTTATAGTTATTAGCTCTTTTTAAAAATTGATCTTTGTGATGGAAAGCTTTGCCAATTAAATATAAGTTTGTTGTAGAAAACTGATTGGAAATTCCAAACAATTTTACTACAACATTCTTCCGGATCATCAACCGATATTATCTCATTTCCGTAGAATGGCTTTACAGAATTATTTATGAAAAACATTAATGTTGTCTTCATGTAACACTTCAACATGGCTCAAAATGTTGAAGAACAGTTGAAAGCTATATTATTACATCTTCCTTTTTCCAAGAATAGAAAATATTATTAAATCCGGTTCTCCACAGAACAGCAACTCCACCCTCGCGCAAGCTGAGAGAAGCCCCAGGCCAAGAAAAAGTCCCTCCGCAACTCGCGACATAATTTCGGGAACATCGTCGTCGCCGCGCCTAATAGGCCACTCGCCGAGGATAGCGAGGGGTGGCGAGGGAGGACGGCCGGCGCGCAGACGACTCCGCGGGCGGCGCGGCCGGGCGACCGGGGGGCCTTTCTTAGCGCTAATTGCCCCCCGGCGCCGCGTTATCGCGCTAATCAGATCGCGGCGAGGGCGTCGGGGACGGCGTCGTCCGCGGACGGCGCGACTCCGCGGCTGCCAGCTCCTCGGCCTGTTAAGGCGAGCAAGTGCGATCGGGGGACGCGGCCGGGGAGGAGGAGGGGGCGAGGCACATCGCGGGCCGGGCGCTCGACGGGAAGCTAAATGGTAAACAGGAGTTTAATAAATGTTGCATCGGGCCGTCGGGCGGCGAGATAAGACGCGGCGGCGGCGGCGGCGGCTGCAGCAGCAAACGCCGCCGTCCTGCCCCGCCCCCTCGTCCGCGCGCTCGCCCCCGCGCAGAAGGCTGTAACCGGCGGCGGCGAGGACGGGGACTGCGACGATGCGCCCACCAGGGGGCTATGCGGACGCCGCCTCCGCCCCGACCCCGCCAGCGCCGCCCCGGCCGTCCCGTCTCTGCTCTTGACGCCGCTGCCGCCCGCACCACGTCGCTTCCCTCGGCCCGTGAATACGTAATGAGCGCGAACGAAAAACAAGGCGGCGCGGCGGCGGTGGCGGCGAGTTGGGCCCGGACGCGAGGCGTGGCGCGGGAGGCGGGCGAGCGGGTGCGCGGGTGGGGCGGGTAGGGTTCGACGCGGGAACGCGTCGCTCGCGCCGGCCGCCGTCGCCGTTAAGCTGCGGCTGGGGACGCGGGGTAATCAGCCGCAGCCGGCGCGGAGGCGGTGGCGCCGCCGCTTGCCCGCACGCGCGCGCCCGCGCTCGCCGAACGCGCGTTTTTGCCCGAGCCCCCGCTCTCGCTCGCCGCGTCCCCCGACGCCGCTTCCTTCAGAAAAATATATTCAATTCGTTCTTTAATGCGGCGCCCGGCGGCGGGCAGTGGTCGGGGAGGGGCAGGGGAGGGGCAGGGAGGGGTGGGAGGGAGGGGCGGTGAGGTGCGCTTCCGCCGATCGCGGAGCTCCGGTTTTTATTTCGCGCGTTTATTCGTAACTGCGGCGCCCGCGCATATGATTAGCGCGTTTTTGGCCGACGCCCGCGGTCGCGCACGCCCTGACGGGTCTCGTCGCACCCCTCCCTCGCTTTCGCTCGCCGCGTGGTCGTTTTCCCTGTGGTGTGGAGGCTTTGAGCTTAATGTTCAAGATGCCTCTGGTTATTTGCGAGTATCATGTGACTAGAGGAACAGTAATAGAAATATACGATATGAAGTTTTGTTTTATAGCATATATGTGTATAATATAGTAAGCAATACTTTTCAACGTACGCCGGTTTCTGCTACCCGTTGATGCATTTGTGAATGGTTCCAGACAGTCTATCACAAGGTAATTGCAGAGGTGCTATTACAAAGATTGCGATATTGTATTTTGCGAAAAATCGAATATTTAGACACATTGCCTCCTGAAATAAGATGCAGTTATGTATTTATTGAATTCGTAATAAAAATGAATATAATGACAAGGTACATGGTTGCTGGCCATAACCTCCCAGCGAACAGAACAGTGACAGACATGTCTAAAAGTCCGTCCTAATTTTCTACCTTCCCATAGACTCGCCGCCACTACAGAAATCTATTTATTAATTAGCATGTTCCTAGCTTGACGTTTCCTCACATCTAGGTTTCCCGCTTAATATCTTTCCTGCCAGGAGGAACTGATGCGACAAGCGCAAATGCCAGGACGTACTCCGGCAAGGACAGTCTGTGCTGCTCACCAGCCTAACCAAGTATATTAAGACAGGCGTATAGAAATATAAAAATAAAGCAAACCAATAATTATTTTTTGTATTATTATTGTATAATTGTACATTCTTATGTAAGTCCCTTATAATATATTATAGACCATCGTATATTCGAAATTGCAGTTATGAATGAATGATTTGTTAAAATATAAGGAATTTGCAAGTTCATACATGTACAAGACAAATATATTTGAGTCAGCGTCATCTTGAATATTGTTGCAATGTTTCGATTTCGTTGGTTTGAACCCATAATCAAGCATAACTAGAACTTAATGTACTCACGTTAAAATGTTTTAATAGTTTTTCTGTGATTTATAATTTTTCTTATTATTAAGACAGTAGGCTTTGGAATAACTGAATAATGAAATAATTGAAGCTGTCGCTTGATCGCGCTAGTGCTAGATTGAAGGTAGTTAAAAAATGTAAAAAATATTAAATAACCGTAAACCAGCGAGTAAGGCATGTCCCGTACTCCAGAAGGAAAGCCAGCTCGTGCTCCGCACTGCAGCCGGCTCTCGCCCTGGGCCCGCACTGCGTTCCCCGAGGGCGGGGGCGGGGACGGGAGCCTGCTGGGAGGGCGGGGTCAGGGGATGGGGTGGTGGGGGAGGGGAGGGGTGGGGCGGGGCGGAAAGTTCCCCGTTGGCGCGGCGCGCGGGCGGCGCTCAAATTTTCTTCTGCTCTGGCAGACTCGCGAGAGGCGCGCGCGTTAATGAAATAATTGAAGCTGGTTATTTTTGTTGAAATTATGCAAAAGAATAAAAAAAATTGTATCAGGAAATGGGAAGGAATGGGGGAGGAGTATGCAAATGAGTGTAAGGGAGTAATTGAGAGAATTCATCTGGATGCGAAAGTCGAATGAGATATCGTTGATAGCTACTTTAAAAAAGTGTTTAGCAATAATTTCTAAAATAATTTCTAACTTTTCTTGGTGAAAATTACGGAATTTTAATTTAATTAATTCGAGTAAAAGTAACTTCGGATATAATAAGACATCTGAAAATGCTTACCTTATTGACTCGGGGCAAGGACGTGACACAAAGTTAGTGCATCAAGGGGAAACTGCAACGTGGTTTTCGACCATTCTTTCGCTATAACTGATCATGTTTCGTAATTTTCCCGACCGTTTGCTCTAGTCGTTCACATTTTTGAACAGCCATCACCACCATTCTTTTACTAAGTTTCATATTGGTACTTAACATATTATTGAAGACGTTACTTAATTGTGTACGTGATTCCAAAGATATTCACTAATTTGTTTCAAATGTTAAAGGCAATCAACTACTGAACTACGGTGAAATGCTACATAAACTCAATTCGAACTTTTTGTACTATTGCAGAGGAATTGAAGAACATATTTCTTTCAGTATGAAAAAAACGCCATTATCTGACTACGATTACATAACTTTCTCTTCTTACGAAGTATTCGTAAGGTGAGAAAGTAAAAATACTTTCAAAAATTTGAATGCAGGCCTAAAAATTAAGATCGAGTCAGGTGGTAATTATTGGATTCCATGGGTGAAACTAAAAGCCAATCATTCAGAGTTTATCACGTTTACAGTACAAGTTACAAATGAAGTAGCTAGTTAACTTTTAACCCTCGTTCAATATTTATAAGACATTGGTCCTTAATACATGGAGAACACAAAAAGCGCCATATTTCCATTCTCTTTACATTGTGATTCTCCAAATAAATATTGCAAAAATATTTCCTTCATTAGAACCACCTTGCGTCAGGTCTAATCATTCCTGGTCAGCAGCCGCGCGGACCGGCAGCGGCAGCGGGGCAGCACTGGGGTGGATAGGGGCCCATCGGTGCCAACGGGCCAGCGTGGGCGCGGGCGCGGGCGAGGACGCGGGCGAGGACGCGGGCAGGGCGAGGACGGGGCGAGGACGGGGCGAGGTCGGAGCGATGGCGGGAGCGGGCGCCGACGCGCCAGGAGATTACCCCGCACGAACTCGTTCGGCCGAAGGCGCTGTGACGGACGCGCGGTCTTACGCGTTGCGCTAACAGAGCGGCGGACGGGGGCGGGGGCGGCGACGCGGCGCGGCGCGGAGCCGGGCGGAGCCGGGCGGAGCCGGGCGGAGCGGGGCGACGCTGGGCGGAGCAGGGCCACGCTGGGCGGGGCGGGGTGGGGCGCGGAAGGGCAGCTCGCGCCTCGGCGCGTCGCCCCCCTCCCAACCGCGCACCGCTCCCTCTCCCCTCCCCGCCCCGCCCTCTCACGAGTCCCTCTCGCACTGCCTCCGCCACCGCCGCCGCCGCCGCGCACACCGCCCCCCGGCCTCCCGGGCCGGCGCCGGACCTCGGTTCGCGGCTTATGGACAAACTGAAAATGACTTGATGCGATTTACAATTCCGATAATAACATAAGCCTCGTTTCCATCTCTCGTCAGACGGGCGGGCGACGGGGCCGGAGGGGCGGGGGATCAACAGACCGGATGCTTGCCGTCAGAGATTTGTCCTGTTTGACATACGTCACTTCCTGATCTTCTCTACGCCAGCGGCGCTGTAATTTGGAGGACAGCGCTGGCAGCCTCATCACAAAACAACACTTTTTAAAGGCGCACAGCCCGAGGCCGCCGCCGAGGGGGAGGTCCGCGCCTGCGTCGGGGGAGCCACGCGCTGTCTCCGCGCGCGCCTTATCGAACCTCGTTTGAGGCAGCTTGCGAACCGCGCGGCGCGTAATCTGACACGGGCACTCGCGCGAGAGGATGAGGATGGTGACGCCGACACACACACACACACACACACCGAGGCCGACGCCTGCGACACCCTAGGCCGCCTTTGGCGCTCTCACCCTAGCCGCAGGGGGCGTGTACACTCCCAATTTTACTTTGCACAGCTGATTGGGATTACATCTTAAATGATCTGCAATTATTGTCGTGTGTTATTGGCTTTCAGCTTTGAAATATCGTAATTAGAATGCACGTCCTTTG
Source organism: Gryllus longicercus (assembly GCA_038098605.1). NCBI lineage: Eukaryota > Metazoa > Arthropoda > Insecta > Orthoptera > Gryllidae > Gryllus > Gryllus longicercus. The sequence continues at coordinate 811,412 of JAZDUA010000295.1, read as the reverse complement.
TCTGAATATTAAAATAGCTGTAAAAGCTAATTAATGTGTTTTGTTTGGTAAATATTATTCAGGCCTAACTAACTATTTCTTAACATGAAATGTTTCATTTTTTATATGTTATATTTGAATCTTCTCGATATATAAATAAAATTGGAATGTCTGTATGTGATTTTAAACAACTGCTTCTTTGTATAATAGCAAACGCGTATTTGAAAGACATAAAAACCAATACAATTGTTTTAAATATCATTGTCTGTCAATCTCTGTGTTTGTCCCAGGTAAGATCAGATTTCTATTGTGTTTTCACTGATGTGTTGAGTATTTTTGCGGTCATAACTTGGATTATATTTCTTCAAACTATTTTTTTTATTTTATATAAAAATTTATTTATTTGTTTCTCACCCAAATCTATGGTTTTGTTCCTATCTTAATGAAATTAAGTTCACGTAACCTCCAAAAAGGTAGGAAAATGTATATCTACATGAGATATCGTAAACCTACCTATCTTAATTTTTTATCCCTTAAAGCAAAATTTAAGAGTACTCCTTTAATTTTTTTCAAATAGTTTGAAAAGAATAAGTAGATCTACCAAAGATACTTACACATTTCCAATAATTTCTTTATAAATTTAAAAAATTAATTTTAATAGCGATCATACGAGTAATAATTAAATATCAAAATTGTTACAAGACGTTTGTCGGGATTTGCAACAAAGCGTCTGATTACATCTGCACGTAGCAACGATGGTCGTGCGAGTAGTAGGCCGTGTAGGAGCGGGCATAGCCTATAGGATTCATTGCTTTTCCTTTCTAATATTTGATTGTAATAAATATCTAGGTAACACTGAGTATTTCGGTTGAAAATGTTTACATAAAGTGTGTTTAATAGTGAATGCGCCATGACTTTCCACAAACTTTAACTATCAAGAGCTTTTTGGATTCTTAAGACCTCCTTAAGAGAACATCACTAAATTATCGTGGTACCAGGAAGTACGCTCTTTAAGACAAACGGAGAATATTCTATACCAGGGAATTTGCGAAAGTTATAGCAATATTTAAAACTACACAAGGTAAATAATTTCCTTGTTATGAAGTCGATTAAAGCGAATGAGAAGTAATAATTCAGACCAATTTTGTTTAGCATTACTAATGAGAAGGAAAATTAGGAAAATCTCAGGAAAATTAGTAACATTTTGTCCACCGTCATTGTTATTCTTGCACGTAGTCACATATATATTTTACTTTATATATGTTAAATTAATACAACTTAAAATTTTAACTTTAAATTTCTCACAGTCAAACAATTGCGGATCATCTTCATACTTTGTCCTTTTCACTTGTCGCAATCACTGATGTGTATTCCATGTCATAATACTAAGGATTTAAGTTTGAAAATTGGAAGAATTGATGTTTATAGAAAACGTTTTTGGTTATTTCAGAAAATTTTTAGTCAGCTCTGGTCGTAATTGTTGGTTTTCGCTTCCGCTTCTAGTTTGCGGATTGTCAGAGACCTACGGGATAGAGAACTCGGAACAAACGTTGGGTAAAGAATGGAAAAACCGCTGAAACATACAAATTGATAACGTGACCCCAAAAACTAATAAAGATCATTTTACCATTCATTTCCCTTTCTTAGGACAAAAGAAACTAGTCACATGTTGGTAGTACCAATTCACAAGTGACGGATGTAATGCTTGGAAGAAAAGAACACATTTGATATGAATTCAATGTTTAACATTTGTGAAGAAAAAGAGAATGAGATTCAGTCATTTAAAGAGATTGTTTTAAACAGATATTCCATATTGTCTTACGAATAATTGCTAAAGTATCTTGCGTTGCCAGGGTATTTATCAATCAAAATCATTTATTAGACTGAAAAAAGGAGTGAATTGTATCTATGGTGAATCCCCTCGCTACTTTTCCCCGCCCTGACCCACCGCTGTCTGCCCTCCCGGTCCCAGAGTTGAGCTCCACCCTCCCCTTTCTATCCCTACTCCGCCCCCGTTCACCCTACCTCATCTGGCCCCAACTCAAGTTCCCGGCTTTCCGTGTTTGCTACGATCATCGTTGTGATGGGCAGCTGTAAACAAATGCACTGTCGCACTCCCGGCAAATTTCCAGTGATAATTTTGACATTCAGTTACTCTGAAACTATACGCGCTAGTGGAAAGAATCAAAATGCATTTAGTAGAAAATGTTATGACCTTTCATAATGGCGTCATTCATTTATGTGAATTCTGTTGTGAAATATTTGCGAACAGTGGAAAAATTGCGTACTTCAATTTTGCTCTGAGTATTAGGAAAGAAGAATAAAAGGTTTTTTGTTACAAACTCTCCTACAGACGGTAAGTTTTCTTTCGTTTTGAAGGTCGCATGTAATTTCATTAAGCTCAGAATAGAACTGTAGATGTATACGCTTCTTGCTAATATCTTCTTTTATAACGTCTAGAGGGTAATGATGTCATTGAGTTGAAGATTTGTGGACATTCTTAAGTATTGCCGAAGAAAACATTATTCTTCGATTACAATCGAAGAAAAATTAAATTTGTGAATTGAAGAAATTGGTATGCAAATTACAGCAGTCCTGTATCGCGCGGCCTAGCGTACGCGTCCGATTTTAGTCCTTCAGAACCTAGCCACCTGCCGGTCGCCAGAATTTCTGAGCATTCGCTGTTCACAAACGACGCTTTCGACCTCCCGAGAATACAATAACGCTTTGAGACTTCAAGATACGCCTAAATACGCATATTTTAAATAAGCCGGAAATTTGGAAATACGCATGTTTTGACACGAATGAGTGTTTTGATTGTATTTAAATATCTTGAGGATACTACTATACAGCCACATATCAAATAGACAATTATTAATTGGTTTAATTAAAAATGCACATAGTTACAATGACATGCAGAGTGCGACGAAAACTATGTTTTTGCCAAAACGTTAATAGAATTGTACTCTTATTATGGGGAACAAGATGGTGTCTTGTATCACCGATGTTCAGTATAGTTTTTATAATTTGTGTACAATTTTGATGTAAATTACACTGATAATAATGTATTGTTTGTTAGAATATTATGAGGTCTTGAATATGAATCACATATGAGGTCTTAAATATATTCTTATATAAGCTGACTGGAATCATCGTTTTTTATTGGAAATTATATATAATATGCCGATCAGATGGCCGAGATCGCTAAGGCAGTAGTGCCGGAGTGGTCTCGGACCAGAAGATCGCGGGTTCAAGTCCCGCCTCGGGCATGGGTGTATTTGTGTGTGTTTGTATGAGTGTGTCGTCCTTTCACCCCTCATTATCATCATCATTTCATCTTTCATACCCCCAGGACTAACAACCCTGGGGGATAAAAATCGGATCCAGCTTAAATGCTGGTCCCCCCAAAGAAGTGTTCGCAAGCACCTGCCACCGTGATATTAAATGAAAAACTGAGCCACGGTAAGTGCAGGTTGCTTGCCCTGCGTGGTCCTAGTCGGCCGAAACGAAAATAATAATAATAATATATAATATATTATATATATATATATATATATATATATATATATATATATATATATTCCAATAGTAAAGTAAGTGAACTCTGTAAGACTTAAATACAGATAAACAAACATCGTTTCTAAATTTGAAAAGCATGTTATTGCTTTTGACTGACCATAATTGTTTGAAAGGAGAGAATAGATCAAAATTAAAAATTAAAACATTATCGAGCCATATTATGTCTAGAAACTGATAAGGCCGCGCCACAATACATCTGATTTTTTTCCATAGCAACTTTTTCATTCTATTTTTTTAAATGAATAAAATATTAAACCCACCAATTAGATGTGGTAAACGCAAATCCGGGACTAGTGAACAATTAAAGGTTCTGAGAACCAGCGATTGCTAAGAACGAATCATATTTTCTGAATGTTCTCGACTTTCAACACAAGTGAGTTGTTCCTCCAATGTTCAAGGACCCCAGATAATTCTTAAAAAATATTTAATACTATCTTTTTCAAAACAAAGTAAAATATCGTATAAAACAGTTATGTATGATTAAGATATGCAAATAATTGGCGTATTGGAGTGGAGTGTCGAATCATTGGATAATATTTATAACATGGAATGTTGCTGGTTAATGCGAGAATGTCACTCAGTGATGAGAAGTTTAGTTTTTTTTAACAAAGCTCGTTTTTATTTAATTAGTAGTCTTTTTCAATGTAAATATAAATCTGTTATTATTACTTAAACGTATATTTTTAAATTGAAAAACTAAGAAATACTTTCAAAATATTTTAAAAAATGCAAAATAAAATGTGAATTGATAGGATTTTCTTTATATTTCAGCATAGGAATGGGAGGGGGGTGTTCGGTGAAAGTAAGAGAAAGGACCACCAAATTAAACTTGGTCCAAGGAATCCCAATGCTGTTAAAAAGGCCCTGATTATGTTGAACTATCACTTCCACCGTGCAGATTAAATTTGGCAGACAATAGGCGTATTTTTATTAAATATTGACAAGTTCCAAGTAATATATTCTAAAGCTTCCTTTTTCAAACAATGAATAATATAAATAAATGAATATGAACATGATTACATATATATTATTGCTTATTGATTTATTTTTGCGGCACATGGTCCATGTTTTAATACTAATCTGCACGTAATGATTACCCATATTCACAAGTATGCGTTCATTATTAAATTTTCGGGACCACAGACATTTTGAATTTTTTTCGTTTCCACGAATTGACAAATAACGCAGAAATGATTTTCGCTGCATACCGAGAATTTCTAAAATTAATAATGGAATCGTCAATAATAGAAAAGGATTTCTCGTGTGTATCATCGAAGTAAAAATTTTCACAGTACTCCCTCTCTTCCTGCCCTTACCTCTCCTTCCATACGGGTGTCGAGTATAAGGGAAGTCACCAGGGAGCGGATTTATATGGACTAAAATATATGAAATATGTAAATATATATAGTTATTTTTATCAAAATATGGAGTTAAATATGGACTTAATATTATGGTAGAATATTATTTTATTGTCAGTTGACAAACCATATTAAATTCTGAAATGCAACTCCGTATTTTTTTAAACTGGCTGACTGTGCTACGTTTGTCATTTTACGTTCACTTAATAGAGAGATTAATGTAACTGAGCCAACACGTAGTATTCTGACTGGATTGTATCTGACAATGAAGAACTGTATAAGTTGAATTCTGATGTCAAAATCTGTGACGTCATGCGATTTCCAGGAGGTAGCCTTAGAGGGAAGGAGAAAGGGTTAGTGTGGGTATTGAAACGAGGTGCGTTTTCCTCAGTACATCGAGGTCTCAAGATCATCTGCCAAAAAAAGCGTCATCAGTTCATCGCTTCCTCGCTCCCTCTTCTCCTCGCGGGACACTTGGGCCCCTCAGACAAGGTCTCAGCGTTGGGGAGTAGATCAATTCTTCCCATAAATTAAAAACATTAACACTTTCTTAACTTCCTTTCTCATTGTCAATTCTCCCTAATATAAAAAAAGCACTCCAATGTTTAAGGAATTACTGAAAATGTTTAAGCTTTTATTGATGAGATATGTAATATTTAAAGAAATTCCCCTGTTAAGCTTAATATGATATATGGACTGATTCTATACGAAATATGGAAAATAAAAATCCAAAATATGGATAAATTAGACAAATAAAAGTAGCATTTTTCAACTCCACACATTGTGAAACATAAAGATTATGCAAATTAGTGTGGCGTCATACGCGAGTAATCGAACACAGACGAGAATGGTTTGTAAAACAGTAGATTTATTAACAATCTAGACCGTAGTCTCAATTTAACAACTACCCTGCTCACACTAAACTATATAAATAGACCCACTACAAGGAGAGATAATTTAAGAACGGCTACCACACCGCAACATACCATCGATGTTCCCTGTATGAAGCCGCCCTACTTTGAGACCATCTACGCGTCTCGCAAGTCACGACAATGAATTGCCGGCCCCTCGCCCTAATGCACCTACACGCACAGACACGCCCTTCACCTGTTGCCGACGCCGCTAGAACAAGAAGACTGGGGCATTGTTCTCCTGGCCTTATATAGGCCCTTTTGGCGCTACCCGCAGCCCCCATTGCCCCCTCTCCAAAGCCGCTCTGGGCCCGCTACGTCCACGGAAAGTCGCAGTGGGTCATCACTCCGCCCTTTGTTTAACATCCGGCGATGCTCGCCGATTTCCACGTGGTTGTCTGTTTTGCGCGTGGCACGACGCTACAATAGAAATCCGTTCCCTGATAATAGCTATCTGCTCTATTTGCAGTTTCAGAAATAATATATAATTTTTTATTCTTACATGTTTGGCCAATTGATGTATTAAAGGTATGGTGAATGGGTTAATGAGGCGATGATAGTTATGTTGATAAAATAATGAAATGAGCCAGGGTAAATAGTTGAATTTCGAGTCATCCTACTGTAAACTGTTTTTGGAAACCGCATATTATCTACGCAGGAACCAGTATTTGAATGCTGATAAATTGAATTAAAATTTGAATGCTGATTTGAATGCTGAGGGCGGAATTTGATGACCTAAAACATCGCCAAAAATGACCAAGAAAATGCTCTAAACTTTTTAAATGCCCTAAAAGCAAAGGAAAAAAGTAAAAAAAGTTTAAAACCAGTTTAGATGAACAACTCAAGCTGTTGCACATGTCACTCATGTAATTGAGGCTTCTTCCTGTCATTCAAGTGAACTTAGCGTGCAAGCGTTTGGTATTAACTGTTCTTTCCCAGGAAATTTGTCTTTAGTTATCCCAAAATCGACCTAACAGACAATCGACATAACAGACAATTTCTGAGCGAAAGTATCGAATATGTTACTCAGGAATCCTGGGGAGAACATTTGTTTTATCTCGTAAATATTATTTCAATCAAGTTCCATTATAGTGATATGGAAATCAATTAAATCAGTGAAAAATGTTTTAAAAAAACGAGAAAAAATAAAAAATTACTTATTAGTCGAAATTAACGAAAAATGTCACAATAAGGTATAAAAATGGAGCATATCATTCTAATAAGTATGGTAAATTAAAGATTCTAGTATCAAAAATGTATTTTGCTAATTATCGTTTCGATCGCGTAGCGATCATCCTCAAAGATAAAATTAGATTATGGAAATAAAAGTATATTAATACATGAATTATAAAAAATTGGGGATAAATTAATACAAAATATTATTTACAAAATAGAGGCATTGTATACCAGATGCGTAAGCAAACTGGGCCGTATATACCTTGCAGCTTCCGGGCCGTAAACAAAGTTCTGCGGTTTTTTGAGAGTGCCTTGTTTAAGAACAGAGCGTCGGTCGGCAGCGGGTGGGGCGGGAAGAGGGGTGGGGTGCGGGCAAAGGGTCGTAAGACGCGGGGGTGCTGATGGAAGCGTAAGGAGGGGTCGGGCGAGCGAAGGCAGAGTGGAGTTATGGGGTTAGGGGTGTACACTTAGTGCTAATTTTAGCAGAGGCGAAGAGAGTTCAGGGACTTGTTGGTTAAGACAAGTCATGTTCTGTTTTTTAAGGATGCTGTGTATATGTAGGGATTCTAAGTTTATTCTGTTCCAGTACCTGTTTTCAATTTCTAGATTTCGGAAATTTATGTGTTTATCAAATGTGTGTTTGTTTAAATTTAAGTGATCCGCAAAGTGTGAAACTGTAGTAGTGTTGTTTTTCAATGCGTGTTCGTGTTCTTTGATTCTCTGTGTGAATTTTCGGCCTGTTTGTTCTATGTATATGGTATTGCAGTTTTTGCAAGTGAGAGCATAAGGAGGTAGGTGGGATTGGGTCTCTAGTGTTGGATACAGTTTTATGTAATGCATGAGTGTTGTTGAAAGTAGTTTTCAGACCGAATTTATTGTGTGGCGGCTATTTTAAGAAAAAAAGTCCTTCATAAGAGATTGTGAGGTACGTGGCTGTAGTGTTCCAGTCAATTGGTGTAAGCATGGTAAGTTTACGAAAACTTAATATTTTTAATTAATTTATCCCTATTTTTTTATAATTCATATAATAATATAATTTTACTGTTCACTGTTCTAAAGTGAAAAGAACATAAATGATATTTCATTTAAATTCATCCCCTACTGATAACCGTATATGTAAATTTAGCATATTGATCACTACATGATAACTAGCTATTGTGACGTCATGGATACTCACAGCGAACACAGACACAGAGCTTTCATATAACAAATATATTTATTAACAAAGAAAACACAACAAATATTTACAATTAATTTCCTTCTTACACCCTAGCTCTGATAGACCTACTATCCCCTGATCGCGGGAGCGATCCGAACCCGATTGATGATCGGTTTCAATTGTGGCATTCGCCACTCCTACTTTCGAAGCGCGCACAAAGCCTAGCTTCCGTGACCGGATGTCACACTGGGACACAAAGTCCGTTCTGGCGTACCAACGGATGGTTTGCCTCAATCGCAGGAGCGATCTTATCCGATTGAGAATCGGCCGCGAGTCGTGGCACTCAACCACTCCTCACCTAGGAGCACGCACACAGCATAGCTCCCACGTGACCGCAGTCACCCAAGGACACAAAGTCCTCAGCAGGCTTCGTCAACTCGTGACTTGCCTCGCGAGCCTGGCTCGCATATGCACCGTCGTGGCGCCAAGTTTTGTGCACATGCACGAGGTTCTCCCCCTGTCTCCAGAACCCACCCACTCTCCCCTCGCTTTGCAGCACAGTTCCGTGTGGCCGCAGTAGTGCAATGCAGCCACACTTCCCTGTTGTGGAGCCATCCCTATCCTTTCGGACATCTATGGCTGATCTGAAAATAGAAAGAAAACATAGGTCAGAAATGACAATAGCCGTTTTTGGCGCTTTTGGCGTTGTTTACCGCAATTTTCATGCAAGTATTGGCGTCTCGCCTATTGTAGGAACCCACCCACTGGCTCTGAGCACTCCGTTATATAGACGAGGCTCACGTGACCTACTACGTCACGCCACCCCCACCGCTGTTATAACAATTAAAGATTTCTAAAGACCGGAAGACCCCAAAGCCTTGTGTCTCCCGTTTCCGCGTTCTTGCTTTACGGAAAAACCCTTCTCTCCTTCCTGCGGCGAGGAGTTTCCTCTTACTAATCCTCTACACGAGGCACGCTGGCTAATACGTTACACTATAAAGGTTCAATTTATCTTCTCTCTGGAGAACAATTGTTTCGATCTGTCGCACTGTTAGCACATTGACAGCCAAATTGATTAAAATTTGGCAACAAGTTTCCAACATTGCAGTTTTTTTGCTCTTTGAAGACATTTCAGAGGAAAGGATCGTACATTTCAACATTTGCGCCTTCAAGATAGCCTAATTTAATGAAGAAAGCCGCGCAAATATATTCCCAGTTGATCAAATACTCACTTTTTTCGTACAAAGTTCTTGGACGTAGATTGTCAACTGCTCCATGTTAGTTGCGAGCGTCACCGAAAGATCGCATCAGCTCCTGGGCAGCTGCGTCTGAAACATGTTGACTGATGTGGACATTGTCTAAGTTCTTGGAATCCAGCTATTTCTATTTCAGACGCCACGAGCTCGCATTGTCATCAGAGGCGGCTTGTAGAACAGTTTGCCGACGTGCAGAAATCTCAATAAAGCGTGTTGGACGCATTTAAGGGTCGATTTGGGACGTGCAAGTGATTTCCCAGCACCTTCCTGTAGTCTAACATTCAGTAAAAAGCAACGAAATTCGTAACGATACGTTTGATTTGGTCTGGACCGAGGTAACCATGACAATCTCTTCAATACTCGTTGATTCTTTCCCCAAAGTCAGTCTTTGTCTATTGTGTGTCGTTTCTTTTCCAGAACTCTTGTCTAATGAAAAATTATCGATAGAAAATTATCGATGTTCCTCGCAGTTCCTGCTAATTGCTCTCCCAACGTATCTAACGAATATTTCGCAGCCTCATCACGCACTGATCTGTAGTTTTCTGTGGTTTCTCCGATCAATTCCAAGCTAATTGCGTGTGATCGTTTCTTTCTGGTCTGTGTCCCCTTCTCTTCCCTTATACACACTTTTACATGCACTAGCACACATGTCGAGAGACCAGCCGAGAGCTTGAAGCTAGTCTTGGCGGGCGGGGGAGGGTGCCTGGTTGAGGGACATGCCTGGAGAGTCAAACCTCCCCAAGCCGTTGTGCAGGTTGGCGCCAGGTCTTGCGTTTCAGCGGGAGAGGAACACCATACCTTCCCGGATATAAAATTGACTAATTATTATAGTAGATACACCCGGACAAAACGCGTTTTATTATTGATCGTTTTCGCTGGCTTCGTTTCGTAGTCTCCGAGAACGATTGGTCTCTTTATCTGTCCGTTATACCTATACGTAGGTCTCTGATAAGAATTGGTACCGCTCGTTCTCGGCAGTATCGGCGGAGCGTGAACTGTGCGCAGTTTGGTTGTAATTTCCGCGTGTTTCGCCTGAGAGAAAACATCAACACTGTTACAATGCAGACCGCAAAAAAATAATTTATCAAATAGGATTCTACATATTAGAAGCGAATAATCCGTTGTATTTTCGAAACAATTGAACCTTGCAGAGATTTACTATGGAGCTTGTGCGATCGCATTTAAATTCCTTTCTCGTCGTTAAGAGTCTTACCACTTTGTACACTACTTCATTTACCTATTCATTCAATGTGGAATACACGATGCATGTAACGTGTTTAATCGAATCGTGACTTGTGTCATAGATTCATACCAGGAAAAACGTATGTGAATAGGTGAACGAATTTGATCCCAAAGGATGTATGAAGTATTTATATACTGACAACAATTTCCTTTGTAACTAATTTATGTAGAAGACTACTACTAATGGCAACTGCAACGAATAATCCTGCTGTAGTAACATCTTGAGAAATCAGGCCGATACGGAGAGCGCATTCCAGGGCCTAGTATTGGTATCGTTCGTTTTCGGTAAAGGCAGTGAAGATACAAGCATTCTTGGACAGAGCAGTGTCGGCACGCTAGCTCGTGACCGAGAACGATCGGAATTGAGTGTCTTTGTGTCCAGTTCTAATAGTAGGTTGATAGATTCATTCATTATTTCATTTTTCGGGTGCTTCAAATGGTACGGCCATTACTCCTGTATGTGTAGTACACGCTTTTAATGGTCAGATGACGGAGATCTTTCCCCGCTGCATGTTGAGATTCGACATCGATCTTATGTAAGATCCGATATAATAACCGAGAGAAGCTCTAAGCTCCGGACTGTTCTCACGACATGTGTGGTAGCCTGGTGCATGTAAAAGGACAGACAAGGACGGGGAACGAATGATCGTGCGCGGTCCCCAGACGGGCATTTGCCTGGTATTGAGCGTAAAATAAACGAAAACTACCTATCAGAGCTGACGGTCGCTGGAATTCTCCTCCAGGCAACGGCTGAATTCGACCAGGCTATTTAACCTAGGTTAAAATTCCTCCCACCAGCGAAACCTCCCGGTCAGAGCCATTGAAGTGACAATTGATGCCCAGAGCCTCCTAAGCTGGTCTAACAGTAGACAAGCCCGGAAACACTAAATCAATCAATAAACAGTACATGATGTTTCGGCTAGCATTTTCCATTTTTACTTTATTGCCATACGATCGTTCTCTTAAATCGTAAGAAGACAAAGTATTGTAATTGTGTGCCGGAAATCGACAATTTTTCGAAAGAACTTCTCATTGCCAGGCCCTGGTAACCCTGGTGTGCGTGTATATATATATATATATATATATATATATATATGTATGTGTGTGTGTGTGTGTGTGTGTGTGTATGTAATTACTTCCTCTAATACGTTGTCAAATCAGAATCCATATTTTCTGGCCGTTTGATACGAAAAAAAAATGATTGACGGAAAACGTCTACCTATCTTATTTGTTTGCCAGTGCTTCTGTCAGACCCAGACGTCCATGAGTAGACAACACCAGCACCTAAACCGTACATATAATTTTCTCCAAAATTGAAATTCTCCATTGATCTAAATAAACTGAAGATTCTATGAGTTTGAAACAGATTTTTATTTTTATTTTTAAGGGTACTTTACATGAAGCTTCATCACCGTTTTAAAGCTTTTCTCAAACAGGTGTCCAAGTTGTTTGATTAAATTGGATAGCGAGAAGATCTCTGTAAAAAATAGCGTTGATCATATTCGTTGAAATCCAAATTTTTCGAAAATTACCAAATTTTAAAATGTTTTCACCATCCTCCTACCATTATATTATTGAAGATAGTGATTTTTTAAATGAAATATGACACCTAGAAATAGTCCTCTACAATATTTGGAAAATGTGAGTAGTTTTGCATAATATTCTGTGCACTAGAGTCAATTTTTAGCAATTATTTGATTAAAAACCAATTCAATTTTTTTCTTTAAATTTTCTCCTCGAAGAACGGTAAATACAAGTACTTGTACCTTTTCGGCGTACTTCCTGAATTTTCCAAGATTGCGAAAATTATAAATAGTAAGAGAAAGGTTGTGCTGTTGTAGCAGCACTAGTTTACTAATAGTTATTCACCGCCCGCATTGCAGTAGATCGTAATTTTCTTTCGTCGTCCACCGCCCGCGGAAGATTCGCTGGAAGATCCGCGAGGGGCGCCGAGCAGAGACGGCCGAAAGGGCGTGGCCTGCGCCAGGTGGACGGCGGGTCCGGCGCGCTGGCGAGCGACGTGCGTGGGCGGTGGGGTGGCGGCTGCGGTGGGCGGCGGGGCGCGCCCTCCGCCACGCATGGCCACGCACGGGTAACGAGCGCCACGCTCTCCGCCGCCATAGGGATGTAGGAGCGGCGGTGGTGGTCGCGGTGAAGGCGACGCCTGTTTGCTCTGACTCAGCCGCCTCTGCCACCCCCGTGCCTGCCCCGGCCCCGTGTAGTCGCCGAGACGCTGCGCTGCTGTGGAGATACTGTTTACAAGCAGTTGTAAACAGCGTTGCCAAATCAATGGTTTGGAATTGTTTTTCATGTGTTTTCACCGAAAGATGTGGAATCTGGCAATAGTAGTTTTGTTTCTGAAAGAAAATTACAGTTTACTATCATAAATTTAGTTTCTCCCCTCCCCTATAAGTATAATTTTTAAATACGATTTTGATTACTTTTTCATTGTCCATCTTCTCTCCTCTTTTCACATTCACTCCTAATGTCTCCTCTTTAAACCCTATCCTCGCTTATCTCTCCTTTTCTCTGTCGCCTAAATCTTGTTATTTGTAACTGGTGTATAGCGATTTGACATTCTTCATCTCCAGCGTTCCTCTACAGATTAGTGCCGAATATCTCGCGTCTTCGTCGTGCAGCATTCATTATACTAGGGAACAAAGACATTTTATTCATACCTCCATGACCAAAGAAGGTAATTTCAAAGAAGATATTTCGAAAACCATTATAAAAAGTTTCTATTACACAAGGTTCAAAAGATATGAACATATTTAGTACTTGAAACAAACAAAATCCTATGCTAATTTCAGAGTTGTCACTCCGGTTATATTACTACAAAATTGTATGAATATGGTTCATACGAGGAATGAATGGAATAAGCATATTCGTGCATTAATATGCAGACATTAAAATAATTTGTTGGTATTCTTCCCCCATTTGATAGAGCGAATGACAATGATTTGAGTTTTCCATACAACGAAATAATTATATACGTCATTATTGCCAACAATATCATTTATTAAAAAAGCAGCTATCGATGGCTTAGCCATTATCATCAGTTTTCTAGTTTAAGAAGAAAAACAAATCAGATGTACTAGAAAACTGATGATGATGGCTAAACCACCGAAAGCTGCTTTTTTAATAAATAATATTGTTGGCAATGACGACGCATATAATTATTTCATTAGAAATGCCAACGATAACTCACCACAACCCCTATTTTCCATACAACCTCAACCTAAGGTTCATTGTACAGGTGACACAACACGGGTGAGTAGCCCAAGCTTTGTCCTGATCACAAACGCAATATAAAGAATACGCAAGTTTTCTAATTTTATTTTTTACACTCTCGCGTTACGAATTCTTCGTAAAAAGAGAGAGTTATGTAATCGTGCGGCGGAAAACGACGAATTTCCACCAGAAAGTCTTATAGTTGAGCTCTGGTTTCCTTTGAAGTTCGGGTGCAAATCTTCCACAAACGTAACAGAAGTTATCCAGTTCATCCCCACACTTCAGATGTGAAATGACGATTTATATTGTATCGAACCGATTCAATTCTGTAGATCATGTGGCGAATTTCACTTTATAAAAACCACAGTAATTTAATGTATGAATGTATTTGAGTCACACATAAACCAGACACGAACTTCACGCACACTGTGAGTACAGTTCTGCATGACACCGACTGACTCATAATCTCACCTCACCTCAACAGTTGGATACTTGTACACTTGCGATAATATAAGGGGTTAAAATAATTCCTTTCGGTGACTGATGCGCAGGAAGTATAATGGTGAATGTAACTTGATTTCAAAACATCCACTAAGATCTCGTAATTGAGCGCGACTACCAGACTCAAGAATTAAGACGGCAAACGTGGAATACAAAAGGTAAAAAAACACGAAGTCTAATTTTTTTGATATATCATGAAAGTGGCATAGATAAACTAAAAAAAATATTTTATTTTTAATTAGATTTTATGTGCATTGATTCTACATATCGTACAGGTGCATTTTAAAAGTATTTGAATTAAAAGCAAAATATAGAATGATATGGTATATTTAAAAGCCGTGACGTGATATGACGTTTTCATTGTGATATTCGTAATGTACGTATAAAACTAAGTGTCTTTACCTTCCTGAAGGTAAAAATCCCTAGCGTTATTGGAGTCTTAAACTTCACATAACCTTGATTGTGCCATAACATAAGAATTCTGTTCCGTTTGAGTGGTGCATCACCATTTCAGTGGCGTAATTTATTGAAAAATAATACTTTATTGTACAGACGGGACAAAAATCAAGTAAACCGTGTATTTAACACTCGGTATTCAGATTTCATTGTCATAAATTTTCTAATTTTTCTTTCGACGTTTCCTCAAAATATATTTGATTTCTTAAGAGAATCTGATGTGATTAATTTAGAATATTTTCGTGATTTGGACATCAGTTTGGAAGAATTGGAAAACTTATATGAAAAATCTAGTGGTACTTCATATTATAACAGTAGTGGAAACAGAGTCCACAGTTTAAGCAATTATGCATTTAACAGTCATCCCTATATTCAGGTATAATTCCACGCATGTTTTAACACAAAGTACAGCTCTGTACATTTTTACAATTATAGTTCTTCCAAATTGATGTTCAAAACAATTAATTATTCTAAATAAATCGCGTAAGTTTCTCTAAATAGGTCAAATATATTTTGATGAAACGTCAGAAAAAGAAAATATATGACGATTACATCTGAAAGATGAATATTAAATGCTCGATCCACTTGATGTTTTTTTTACCCCTCCTGTACATTAATTTTGAATTATTCAGCAGCCACATCAACTTACATCAAATGATTACTTTAATTATAATTACTTCCCTTCATTTTCAAACGCAGAACGATTTTCCAAACTAATCACATAAGAGATGCTTGCAGGAGTAACTGTGAATAGTTTTGAATCGAATAGAGAACATTCTTTTATTAATAGAGTGGAAGTAAATTAAACAGAAATGGGTTAACGAACGTTTCTAAATAAAAAGGGCGTGATTAGATTTCACTGAAAAATGAATAAATTTCAAATGCCAGAGTTCGAAGATTTAGACCTCCGTTTCTCCTAAAAAGGAACACTCATGCTCGTGTCCAGAATGCGAAATTAGTTTGGTTATTGCTGTTAGAGTCCCTCAAAATTCAGTGAGTCTTACACAGTTATGTTTATATATTATGAAAATGTAGGTAAATTATTAATTGATACATAACAGTCTGTACTAGAATACTACGTTAATTTTTGATGTTCTGCATTTGTAATGATCCGCAACACAGTCGATAATGCGCTTTACACATTAGGCAGGGTTTCAGAGAACAGAAAACACAATAGCAATAAAGAGTGTATGACTATCATGTTCCTTGTAGGCTATTTTCAGCATCAGAGTAACTTCTGAGAATTTTCTGGTAAAATGTATTTACTGTATACATTTACAGTACAAACAAATACATTTCAAAATAATCTCTCTGTTGTTTTTTTAATCTTCTTACAAAGTTTACCTCTCTGCTCAGAATCAAACATCCCACATTACAAAGATGTCAAATGAATTACATTATTTTTGCTTTACACGAGTTCAATTGGAAAGTGAAATATGCTGTCTGGAATGAAATATAAGGAAATGGAAGTTTCGATTACTTAAAAAGCTACCCGTCAGGTAATCTTTTGGAAATGAGCTAATGTGGTATTTAAACATAAACAATATTAGTACTAGCAGTTATACTATTGTGACTACTCAAAAACAGTGAAAATAATTACAATGGTATTATTCCGTGAAATCATTCATGCAATGAAGCTATGTGGTGTGTTCAGTCATACATCAAGTGGATGAAATCATCCTACACCTAGATGCTTTTGCATGATTTTCTTTGAAAAATGTGTACAATGCGAAACGATTATTTATATCTCTACAACAAAATAACTCCTTTCAATTTTCCGTAACTGCGCGCGTCGAGTTTCTCAAACGTCCTGCTTCGCTATAAAGGGAATGATCAGAGCCTTATCCGTAACGTTTACGCGCGTGCAAGGAAAAACAGCTCGTTTGTTCCCTTGTAGTGCTGTGTGAAATGAACATTCTTCTTGGGTACAATGTGAGAGACTTTTTAACGTTCTTGAAGTTCTTCTTTCACCACGTTTCACATAAAAAACTTCGCGGAATGTTTCTCAATTCATACTGTTCCGTTCCAGACTCCGAAGGCTGTGGTACATCGTTGTTCTCCATGGCTTTCCCGTTATTCCTCCTCCGATTTTGGCGTTTATGGTACCTCTAATTGACTCAAGCGTTCATACGCGCGTTTCTATCTAGTTCGAGGGATCCCGATTTTGTTGCGAGCCCTTCATGGATTTACAATCTGTGGAAGGGTCGTTCGCGAACTCTCCACACTGATTTCGTTCTGAACCTGGACACAGATTTTTTGCTTTCCTGGAGAAATGCCGCAGTCCCTTTTGGTCCACAATGGTCTTTCTCAAATGGCATTTCTGAGTACGTGCGTCCTCGTTTCCTCTTTTCAGGCGGAGGTGCCCCGGCGAGGGGGTATCCCAGAGGGGGTGGCAAACCCTGCCATCAACCAGTCACTGTTACAGGACAAATATATGGCTCTTTTAGCGCGTTCCTGCGCATAGCCCCGAGTAAGCGCAGTTCGTCACGGTGTGCAAGTTTTCCGGTGTAAAAATCTGTTACATATTTTGACGCTACGAGCTATAGCTTCTGATATTTCTTAGGCGTTGTTGAGTGCCTCACTTCGACACCAAACTGTAAATCTAGAATAGATTTTGTTCTCAATAAAAAGGAGTCCGATCTAATTAGTATTAATCGTGCAAGTAAATTCCAAATGTTCGCCTTCAACTGTCGACCAATTGAGGTTTCTTTCCGTGTTTGAAAAGAGGTAAAATATAGTCTTTTTGTTTCATATTTGAGGAAAATAAATTAATTGCAAATAGACGTTTGAAATTGAGGACGTTAACGCAGCAATTATTTTGGATTTAACACTTTTAGTATATATACGTTCACAAATGCCGCAAGAGCGCAAGTTAGCAAGAGTGCTCTTGCCTTCGCAATGGTTGTTATGAAACTACTGTAATCATAAATGAATTTGGAGGCCGGTCACAAGGCCGAGATCGTTAGGGCAGTAGAACCAGGAGACCGCGAGTTCGAGACCCCTCGGACGTGGGTGTATTTGTGAATGTCTATATATGTGTGCCGTCCTTTCTTTCCTCCTTATCATCATCATCTCATCATCCATTCCCCCAGAGCTAACAACCTTGGGGGATAAAATTCGATATTCATCTAAAATGCTGATCCCCCTCCCCAGAAAGGTACTTGGACCTGCTGAAGCAGGATGTACGGGTGCTGCGAGTAAGTCTATACGCAAATAAAACTGGATTTAGAATATACAAAGAGTAAGGTTGCAAATTGCATGTTACTACATAGGGGATTTATTTGTTTAGAAAACAAAATTATGTTCAGACTTGCAGTCTTCTACTTTCGTGAAAATCATTTTATCGCCAAAGACCTTGTTTGTAGAAGAAACTCCAACACCTTCACTGTCAGAGATATTTCACAGTTCACTGCAGACTATTCAATTCAAAATTCACTATCGTTTCTGACTTCGTTTAATGTTGACTTTGGGATAGAACTTTTGAAACGATTACTAACATTTGCCAACTCAGCATCACCTCCAGTGTCTTATCTAATTTCTTCTTTCCGCTTCCAATATCCCTTTTACGCAATTCCCATTTCTTCTGAACCAATGCACATTTTTAACTTTCCTACGGGCACACCTTTTATTCATAAGACAGGCAGGTGTGTGGTAAATTCATGGCGACGATTCGTATAATGCAAATAGTCATTAAACGCCTTATTATTTATTTCTATGTAAATAAAATTAGAGCGCCTGACTGTGATAAAATATTTGCTTTTTAATATTTGCTTATTAATTATTTACATCATATAAAACCTCATTCAATTATTTTCACAATGTTTGTCTATTTTTCTAGGGTAAATCTCTGCAACGGCTGAACCTATTTCGATAGTGTTTTCTCTGAACGGTAAAGAGTTTTGTCGAGCGAAACTTAGATTCCTTTTTCTAATTATTATTTTCCCTTATTTAAAACGTTTATTTGTTTCTTTCTTTATACAAATCTTTTTTTTATTATTCTGTTTATTTACAATCTGTTTTCCTAACAAACATTCAGTAAATGTGATAATTATGTATTAACTGAAGTTAGAGTTAATCATCATGTGGGTTGTTTGAAACGGAATGGTAATTCCAGAATATGATATCCTTTAAGTCTGTGTTCTTCCTCACTATTATCCAGTAGATTGATGGCTGATGGATTTGGATGTTTGGCTAACCGCTCTTGATAGGTGGTGCTACGCTGAGTGATTTCTTCATATATTGTAGGTATCTTAAGGTCTCGACGTAGTGTGTCATTTGTCACGTACCATGGTGCATTGGCTAATCTTCGAATACATTTTGACTCGAATCTTCTAAGTATTTCTATATTTGCTAGCGGATCTCCAGAGTTGAATTCCGTAGCTCCAAATAGGCCTGATAATTGCTTTGTAAAGGAGTACTTTGTTGTCTAAAGAAAGGTATGAGTGGCGGTTGATGGGCCATGATAATTGGGAGAATCTGATTTGTGCTTCTTTCTTCTTTGCAGATAGATGGTTCCTCCATGTAAGGCGTTTGACAATATGAAAACCTAGGTATTTAATGCAAGATACTTGTGCTAGATATATATAGTTTAGCTGGACACTCCTTTTTAGATAGGATAAATGTGATGTTTTTCGATTTGGAGGTTTTTGCTTGAATACGCCATCTTTGAAACCATTGTTGGAGTTCGTTCAGGTGCTCTTGCAGATTTAGTGAAGCTTGAAGTGGGTCATCATGCATAGCCAAAATTGCTGTATCGTCCCCAAAAGTTGCAGTTGTAGTATTTGCATTGGTTGATAGATCATAGGTGTATATAAGGTATAAAACAGGACCCACTACACTGCCTTGAGGGACTCCTGATTTAATGGGATGGAAGGATGATAATTATTCTTTACATTTAATTTGGAAGTGGCGATTAAATAGATAAGACTTCATCAGTAGGTAATACGCATGGGGCAGAGTGGATTTAATTTTATACAGATTTACTTCGTGTCATACTTTGTCGAAAGTTTGTTGTATATCAAGAAATACAGCTGCGCAGTAGCTTTTCCTTTCGAAGCTTTGAGTAATAACTTCAACAACTCAGTGCGCTTGTTCGAATGTTGAGTGTTGTTCTCTAAATCCGAACTGGTGTTCTGGGACTATTTCTTGTAGAAGAGGTTTTAATCGTTGGAGTAAGATTTTTTAAAGACCTTTGATAAGATTGGAAGCAAGCTTATCGGGCGATAAGATGATACATCGTTAGGTGGTATTCCCGGTTTAGGTATCTCTGTGATCTGAGCTATCTTCTATAGACCAGGAAAATGATTGTGTCGGAGAATCGCATTCAAAATCAATGTGATAAATTCAATAGCATTCATTAATAATTCCTGCAAGACTTTGCCTGTGATTAGGTCATAACCTGGGCTTTTGTTAGATATTTATAAAATGCTGAATTGTTTCTCTTACTTCATTAGAAGAAAAAGATTGCGTTGGAAGCGATTATTGACAGGCAGCATTATTAAATCGAAGTACTTCTTCCTCAATTGCATTGTTCCATAGAGTTATAGGTTCGAATACGGAAGAGAAGTGTTCTGCAAGTCGTTCATTTTTCTCTGTTGCGCTTCTTGCCCATGTTCCATCTTTCTTCCTTATACGTGGTATTTGAATTTGTGGGCGATTGTTTTTCTTAGTAGCCCTCCTGATCGAATAGTTTGTTGGTGCAGTTGCTGTTAGTGACTATACATATTGTGCAAATGATTCATTTCTGAGTTGTTTCAATAATTCCTTCAGCTGTCTGGAGGCTCTATTGAATTTTGTTCTGTCTTCAGGGTGCCTGGTTGCCATCCAAATACGTCGTAGTCGCCGTTTCTCTCTGATTTTTTCTCTGATGTTTATAGGAATTGTTGATTGCTTACTTTGAACAATTTGAGGCGTTGAGTCCCAAGCGGCATGATGAATGGAGTTAGTCAGATATTCTGTGGCTTCTTCGATATCTTCCGAGTTATGCAGTGGCACATTTGCTAGTAATCTACTATCCACAATTTCACGAAATTTGTCCCAGTCTGTGAATTTGTTGTAGAGTCTTGGCGGTGGAGGATTTTGTGACACTTCGGAGTTGATGGTCAGTATTACAGGGTAATGATCTGACGACATGTCATGATTTGGTTCTATACGGATTTTATCGACTGAAATACCTTTAATAATGTATAAGTCTAGAAGGTCCGGTATTTTGTTTCTGTCAGTAGGCCAATATGTCAGTTCTCCAGTGGACACTGCTATAAGATTATTTCTCAGAACACAGTTGTAAAGGCGTCTTCCTTTTGATGTATTTAGTCTTGAGCCCCAGTGCACATGTTTTGCATTATAGTCGCCACACATAATGAATCTTGTTCCGATATTGTTGAAGAATGCTTCGAACATTACCTCTGAAACGTTATGCCTAGGTGGACAGTACACTGTAGTTATGTTGATTGGGCCGCATAGATCTTGAAGTTGGACAGAGGTTGCCTGCAGGTATTATAAATTGTATTCTTTTTGTTCATGATGTTTGATTTTGTTCCGTATAATAATGGCAGTTCCTCCGTGAGCGGTACCATCTGAATGTTGTGTATTGTAGGTTACGTAGCCAGGGGTTGAGAAATACGATTTCTTTGTGAAATGGGTTCCGCTAATTAACATGATGTCAATTTTATAATTCTGAAGGAATAAAATTAATTCCTGTTTATACTGTAAGATGCCATTTGCATTCCATGTTGCCATCTTATAATGCCACGATGGTTTGTAGAAATTCAATTTAGTTTTGAAATAAGAATCGTGAGTAGATTTAGTACTGAACTTATCTGTTCTGCTTGCTGTTTAAGTATTTTTTTTTTAAATCTTGAAAATGATTCATGTATTACATTTCCGATGTTTACTGATTGATTGGTTAATGCTTGGGTATACGATCGAACATTTTTTATCTGGGTGTTAGTATTATGCAAGGGATCCGACGGGCATTCTGAGTAAGAGTTTAGCCCTGGAAACTCGCTGGTTTGTATTGTTCTTGCGTAGTGTTTTTTCCTCGTAGTTTTTTTGTCGATCACTTGTTGGGTACGTTCTTTTGATAAGTTCTTTGTATACTCTGCAGCCTTTGTAGTTTGCTGGATGTCCCTTGCCGCAAAGTGCACATGTTGGTTTTGTTTGTTTATCTTTCTTACACATTTCGGTAAGGTGTGCTTCTCCGCATTTCACACATCTAGGACTTCGTTTGCAGTACGCACGACTATGGTTGTACTGTTGGCATCAATAGCATTGCACTATTTCTTTCTTTTTATACGGTGGTTTGAACTTGACTTGTGCGTGCATTAATGTAGTAATTTTGTAGATATCTGCGTTATTCCGTTGTGGTTCTAGGTCGACGTAGAAAAGGCATGTTGGGCATTTTGTCACTCTATGACGAATGTTGTGAATGTTCCTGACTTTGTGACCTAGTTTCTCAAGTTCACATTGAATACTCTCTGTTTCCACAGATGGATGTACGTGCCTGAGGACAACACGAAATGCTCTTTCTTTTTTTGGTTGGTACGTGTGGTATATTGCTTTTCTCATTTAAGAATTTTATAACTGCTCTGTAGCTTTCTATTGTCTCTGGGTTGACTTTTACTTCATTGTTGTACATTTTATATGTGAATTTATTTTTCCCGATAGCTTCACGTAATGACTGTGAACGAGGGCACTTTCATAACATTAGGAATAAATATAGGCGGAGGTTTTGTTGGAATTGGATCTTCATTCAAATCGTTTGCTTGTGATGTCTTTTCCGTGTTGTTGTTGTTTCCAGTGCTTTGCAATGCTTCAAACCTGTTGCTTATTTTTATTTCACTCTCATTTGGCGCTTGCTGTGGGGTTACTATACCATCGCTGTCACGTCGTTTACGCTTAGCAGAGCGAACAACTTGCCATTCAGGTAGGAAACTAGAATTGTTCACTGACACGGTTATGTCCGTTTACAAAAAGGTCACGAAAGTGACGCGAGAGCGCTGAGCCGAGAATTCCGTGCGTCTCTGAGAGACGAGAGAAACGCTTGGTGGAAAAGTACAATAGAAGAGTGCAATCTCCACGATAAACGCCTATGGGGCTTATCCAAAGCGCTGGGGCGGCAACCAGGAGTAAATCACCCCATTCAAACCAACGCGGACACCCCAAGGCTCCCCGGTCAACCTCCTCCGGCACCGGTGTATGTGTGGGACGACGCTGCAAAAAGCGAAGTCTTTGCTGACTCGCTCGAGCGGCAGTTCCGATCCCACGACGCCGGAGCCAGCGATGCCCACGTGACTGCGGAGCGCCTACGGTGCCTCCTGGCAGTCACACCGAATACATCAGCACGTCGCGTGACGGACGGAGAACGCCGCGGAGTGTTCCGCCACCTCAACCCAAAAAAAATCTTGCGGCCCTGACGGCATCACCGTCGCCCACTTGAGATCCGTTGGTGACAAAGGGGTGGAATTTCTCCTGGCACTTTTCAATGCCTGCCTAGCACAAGGATATATCCCGCGCCCGTGGAAAACAGCGAACATCTGCTTAATACCCAAGTGCGGTAAGAGCCTCTTCCTGCCGAGTAGTTATAGACCCATTAGTCAACTCTCGCTCCTAGGAAAGACTCTAGAACGCCTCATACTAGTGCGCTTGCAGCAGGAAATACGGCGTCTAGGTCTCCTCCGAGACGAACAATTCGGGTTCAGAACGGGTCATAGCTCCGCGCAGCAGCTGACGCGCCTCTGCACCGAGATCGGCCTCTCTCTCGAGAGGCGGCAGAATCTGCCTACCGTTTTTCTGGACATGCGGTCGGCCTTCGACACGGTGTGGCATGAGGGGGCACTCTTATGTCTCATTGAGTCAGGGATAAGCGACTGCTACACCAGACTGATCGGTAGTTTTCTCACAGAGAGAACGTTCAGAGTGCGAGTTAACGGCGTACAATCGTCCCTAAGACGCGCCGAGGCGGGAGTTCCACAGGGGAGCGTTCTCTCCCCCACCCTCTTCGGCTTGTACGTCAATGATGCGCCTCTGCTAGCAGAAAGGAGAACGGGAATTCAGCGTTGCGGGCTCCTGATGTTCGCGGATGACTTTGCGTATTACGCGAAATCGGCGAACAGCAGGCAAGCAGTGAGATACCTGAACGAATGCCTCGCCGCCTTTCCCACCTGGCTTCGCCAGAAACGCCTCACCCTAAACCTTGAAAAATGCGTGGCCGTTAACTTCACCCGTCAGAGGGCAGACCCCGAGGAAACGGTGTTGCTTGCGGGCGCGCATCTTCCTTGGTCCCCAAGCGCGAGGTACCTTGGCGTGACTCTAGATCGTGGCCTCTATTGGCACGAGCACGCCAAGGACCTTCGCCACAAAATTCTTGCGAGGACCTCCCTCTTGCGTCCCCTCCTTAGCTCCCCGGACCTATCTCTCTCGCAGAAGCGTCTCCTTTTCACCGCCTGCATACGAAGTTTATGGACCTATGCTTGCGAAACCTTTGCGGCAGCGCCGGTCTCGACCCTACGCCCGATTTGGGCGGCCGAGAACCGAGCGGTGCGGACCGCCACGCGGCCGGATCTCCCTCCTCCTCCTCCTAACCACCACCATAGGAACTGCGCAACCTACGGGGCCTTGGGCGTGAGTCGTCAGCTGCCAGAGGAGATCCGCCGGAGGGCACACACGGCGCTCACGCGGGCGCTGGGGCCGAAAGCTCCGCGGCTCTTGCGCGAAACCGGCCGGGCAGTGAACTGTGAGGTCCACCGGACGTATTTTGCGCCGAGAGGGCCCAAGCAAGTGGCCTCCACGTTCCGGGCGCTACCGCCGCAGCTTCTCGCAGAACTCTGCGAGCAGCGGCGTGAGGCTCCCAGCGGGACGAGTGAGTCTCCGCCCGTTACAATTGCCAGGGCACATTGTGCCTAGCCGCCACGGACGCTTGGAGCAAAGTCGGCGCCGTGGCGCACATAGTGTAAATAGTGTAAATAGTGTTTATGTATATAGTGTCGTGTGAAAGTGCGTGTGTCAAGTGAACATATAATCTAGTGTGAATGTGCGTGTGAATGAAAAAAAAAACCAAGAAAACTAAAACTAATAAGCCTGAAGTCTGAAAAAATCCAGTCTTGTGTTAATCTTAGGTTGCCGGCCAAAGTGCCGGCTTCATCCATAGGTTAAGTTAGAAATAAGTTAGTAAGTAAGTTCTGCCCCCTTCTTTGCCGCATAAACCGTAGAGCTGCGGCGTATGTTGTACCCCAAGAAAATAAACTCCCGCCTCGCCAGGGTTACTGGCGGGGGAAAGTTGAAAAAGAAACTAGAATTGCACTGTATCTGATTTGTTGACGACGATGGAATTACATTGTTCTCCGAGGAACGTGGCTGTAGCATTTCTGTGTCTTCCGCTTGCGATAACTGAGTATTGTAAAGTTGCGTCGATTGTTCATTTCGTTGAACCTTAAGCTTTGCTTCTTGGAGGTCTTGTTGCAGTTGATGGATTTGGTACTGGTGTTGATCGATTAGCAGTTGTCTCTGTTGCTGGTGGTATTCAGCCAGCTGTATTTCAGGGCCGCTGGTGTTAATGTAGTTCTCTTCTGCCATCCTGGTGGCCCCGTAACAGAGACCGGGGCCGTACTCGCTGCCCGACAGAAGGCGAAACTTTCACTGCACACGCTGGACACACACTATCACTGTTAATAATAATTATACAAATCTGCAGTTTTATTTCTAGATTGAAACAAAATTTTGAACTCGTGATCTTCAGAATTAGAAAAAGTTACTATCGTGATGAGATTTCTTAAAATGTATTGCTTCTCTCCTTTCTATTCTGGAGAGCAAAATTTAAGTGTGCACTCTTTATGTTTGAGAAAATTCTCCATAGTGTAATAGACATTTGTAAAAATCTCATAATATGTCTTACTAAATGTATTTTGATTAACCCCAATAGTACAATTGGGTTCAGAGTAATTGAAGGCCAAAATCCTTACTGTACATTTGGAGGGGCAGGGCGGGCCACACGGGACAGTACGTTTATGAATAGTCTGTAAGTCATATGCAAGCAAGTCACATCCAAGCATGGCTCAAACAACATACAGCATAACATTTTATAGTGTAAAATAACTTTTCACGTTTACTTTCCCGCCTTACTACATATTTACGTAATAACGAAAAAGTACTATAATGCTGTGGCGAATGTTTCGATGGAAAACCAGTATCGTCGGGCTCTGATAACGAAAAAGTCGGTACATATTATTCCTATATATATATATATAGGAAGGAGACTATATATATATAGGAAGGAGACTATATATATATATATATATATATATATATATATATATATATATATATATATATATATATATTGAAACGCCGAGCGTTGCTATATGCAAATAGAAACATTGAGCACAATAATAACTACAGCTCATTTTGAACTGCGCGGCATAAGCGGCAGGTGCGCGACCGGCGATGGGAAGGGGCTGTGACCGGGTCCGCCGCCGCCCGCCGCCGCGAGCAGCGTGAAGGAGCGAGAACTTTGGCCGTTACGAGCCGAGCGGGCAGTCGAGTCGGAGAAGGTTAACCGTTGACTGCGGACAGGGGAATACGTAGCCAGCGACGAAGAAAATAAAACAGTGCAAGATTTATAGTAAAGTCGATCAGAAGCCGGTAAATCGGAACTTGGGAGAGGTTAGTACGCTGAAAACTGTAGATCATGTACGTGCCGTCAAACACGGTGGAAATAACACTTAAACTGTGCGAAGTGTAATCGACGCCGACGCGAGCAGTGACCACGTGCTCCGCGGCTACATTAGGGAAGTGAACAATAACTAGAGGGAAAGTGCGGCGACATAATTCGAGCACATCGCGGGAACGAGATGGACATCGCCGAGAGGCTGTGAATGCGCAAGTGGGACTGCACATCAGAACACCCAGGGCTGAAGCCGAGGAGTTCGCGTTGCCGCCGGCCCGAGGCGAACCCACACCGCCAACCGCCGGACGCGCCGGGCTGCAGTGGAGGTCAGCGGCCGCCGCCGTCGTTGGCGATAATCCAGAACAATAGAGGTATTTGTTGGGGCCCCAGGTATGACGAAATCACATAACAAACCGAACCTTGGTACCAAGACGGAAAACATTAATGTATTCGATCATGTATACAACACCTTGCTTCATGAATAAATTGTATTTGTGTTTGTAGTAACTTATTACTTTAATTTACCAATGCAATATCGATTCCTTCAAGGGACCCATTCACGAGCAAGACACCCGTCCTTTATAATTTATTTGCAGTGGAAAGTACCGACAATCAGGTACGTCACAATATATATATATATATATATATATATATATATATATATATATATATATATATGAACATATATATAGGAGAGAGTACATTGTTTCCTCTAACACTTTGTGCAGTCACAATCAACGTTTTGTAGTTTCTTGATACCGATAAATTGTTTGACGGCAAAACCGCCTATTTGTCTATCAGTCCTGTTTTGGTAAACGCTACCGCCTAAATCGTTCAGAAATTTTTTTACAAAATTGATATTTCCGGTTCGGTCTAAACGAATTAAATGCTCTGCAAGTTTGAAACGTATATTTTCATTTTTGGGGGTACTTTACATAAAGTAGTACGTATGAGTAGATTATTTACTAACGCTTCCAGGTTGTCATCTATCAGCGCTGAAGAGAATTGTCGGGGTCTTTCGCAGTCACTAGTGCTTCTGTGGGTACTCTTCCTAGCAATGAGCTACCTCATGCTCTAGGAACATCATGGCAATTGATTTGTGATACTGAACTTGTCAACTGCTAAGGTCCCGTAAATGTGCGTGTTTTTTATTCGGGAGTTGGCGGTGATCTTCCCTTGTTAGATGGTGAGATCCTGCGCCGACCTATCGTCGGCTAGCGTTTTTTTTCAACCACGTAGGTTCCACCATCGGGGCACCGCCCCAGCCGAGACAAGATATAAGCTCCCGACCTGTTTCTCGACATGTGTGGTTATTTAATGCATATTAGTGTAAGTGTGTGTACGTAAGGGTGAGAATACGATAAGAAAGAGCAAGGAAAGATCGCGCGCCGCCCGTGGCCCGTTAGTTAGGGTACTACTTCTGCATTCGCCTGGTGTTGATCGGAGAAACCACGGAAACATAGTTATCAGAGCAGCTTGCCGCTAGGAGTTTCTTCCTATCAGTGACTGAGTTTGACCTAGCTATCTAGCTAGTGTCGAAAATCGAACATCACGCCGAGGTAGCTCTTAATCCCATCCTGGTTACAATTGTAATTATTTTACAATATTGTAATTATTTTGATTATGTAATTATGTAATTATTTTATATTACATTTTTACAACCATTGTAATTATATCTGTTTTATTTCATTGCGTGCTTTAATTATGTTACTCATCGTTAAAACTACTTTATAAATAGGACTGACTTCATTGTCTTTAGGAAAGGAAGCATGGGAAAGGTTGTGGTATTGTCACTATTCATAAGCTTTCTGATATGTTACGGGAATATTTTATAACACATTGAACAATTTCAGTAAACAATTAAAATCGATTGACAAGTTTGTAACTATTTCTGCTGTGTAGCTTGTTATAAAGAATTAGAGGCTATTCTGAGTATTAAAAACGAAAATATATGACTTTATAATAATAATAATAATAATAATAATAATAATAATAATAATAATAATAATAATAATAATAATAATAATAATAATAATAATAATAATCGTAAAACATTGGTTTCATTTTGTATTCTCTAATACTAAAAATCTAACTGTCTGTATCACTCGTATAAATAAATTTGCCACTCAGTGCCCAGACCTTGTGAATCAGTCGAATTACAGCGTTGGATAAAGTTGGTTAGACTCCAACCACAGAAGGGATCTATCGAATCGAGGAGTAGTGTCCAAACGACGAAGCCATAACACGACTCGGCAGTAAGTGAAGTCGGTACCTGACGATACAGTTGTTGCAATTAGCGGTTGAATTGGGAAGGTTGCTCACGTGTAGTTTCCATTGAAGATGACGAACGAGTCTAGTTACGCTAGAACGCGTTCGTAGTTAAGTATCATTGCTACATTGAGTTATCATATAGACGTAAAATGTATTTGCATGAATCTGTGATGCCAATGTTCTGAAGGTGACTTTAGAACTGTTGTTGAAAGTTTTACAAATTGTAGATACGTGTGAATAAGTTGCAAGCATGCTAAGTAAAACTTAGCTTGTTCTGTTGTACACCCTGTACCTATGTGGAAGTTGTGTGTTCCTCAAATTAAAGTGATTCAGTTTATCCAGTGTAATTACTCTATATTTTTCCTTTCTCCCGTGGAAACTTGCAGGAGGAAAAATATAATTATGAAGTCACGTCATTTTAAACAATAAACCTCTATTAGTGGGAATGTAAAATCTGTTTAAGTGAGACTATTTCTCCATCCAGAGTTTTCTCAGTATTAGCTAACGTAGGCCTCGAAATTCTTCGGTTTCATCTAAAGAATGAATTTTCCAAAATTGACATAAAATTTCATGCAAAAGCACTGGATTTTTGTTTAACATTCACGTTTGTAACAGAGGCAAATATAGTTCGATTAATTATTGTTTCGGGCACTTATATGGGCACTTGTCTCGTAAGCGTAGTGCACGTTTTTAACCGCGAGAGATGACGGTGTTTTCCCCCACTAGATGGTAAAGTCCGGCGGCGACCTAAATGATATATGGTTCGAATCAGCATAAGTGAATACCTCTATAAGTGAGTCGATCATTATTTGAACGTGAAAAATGAGAAATTGAATATGAGTGACAACTCTTTAAGTGAAAATAAAATACATCTTCCTTTAAATCCCACTCAGCCATGTTTGAATGAATAACTATTTAAATTACTGTTGATAAATCACAGAAGAAATACATACATTGTTGTGACTACAATATATTGTTTTTAAATATTTTCTACTGACATTGATTTTATTTGTCAGTATGGTTTATAGAAACGTACGTTTCACTTCACAAGGAATTATGGGTTAGAATTTGAAACTAAGCTACTTGAGTAGCAGTAGTTCTTATTTAGATACGAGAATGAATTTCAGTTAAATCACGAAGAAAATTAATGCTGGAATTTCTGGTTTCTACCTTCAACATTTTTGCTTCTACAGCTTTCCAATCACATCTGGCTTAAACTTTTCACTTTATCTCGTGTCCGTAATATATAGAATGTTATATAATCCTAAAAAATATCGATATCCTGAAATAAACATTTTGGAAGAATCTTTGAACGCAAAGCTTGCGAGCTCCTGAAATAAGTCACTTACACATCTGCAGGTAAATTGTTTCAGTCAACTACAGTGGCTCTCATTAATATTCGGACAGCCACAATTACAGAAGGAGTTTCTTGTTTGAATGTAATTTTTCGCACATGCGCGGGCGTTACATGTGAGGAAATGCAAAGGAATTGTGTCTTTATTATTAGGAAACAGATTAATGCAAATAAAATGTTTCTGATGCACAATATACGTTTCATAAACACGGATTTATGTGTGAATATGCAATAATACAAAGTCACATTAATATTCGGACACGTAATGAAAAATGTATATTACCCCCTCGCCACTCTCCAAGATAGCGCGATAAGCGCACCATCGCCTGCTCAGGACAAGCCAAACTATGCAGTTGCTGTAAATATTTAGACCTGGAAACACCTCTTGCAATGGGGCGCAAGGGAACGAACTGGACGTTTGAGCAGAGGCAGCTTGTTTTTTTTTCCAAAACTCAAATGGACGGCCTGCAGGGAGGTCGCAAATATTTTACTCATGAGCAAGAACACGGTGCACCATATCATTAAGAAATTTGAGAAAGATGACAGAATTTAATCTAAACCGCAATAAGGGCAACGTAAGAAGATCCGCGAAAGAGAGCAGCGTGCAATTTTGAGGGAACTACGAGAAAAACCGAAGGTGAGTGCCGTCCGGCTGGCAGCGGAACTGCGCGATCTTTTTCAACTTTTCCCCCGCCAGTAGCCCTGCCGATGCGGGAGTTAATTATCATGTTGGGGTACATGCGCCGCAGCTCTTTGGCTTATGCGGCAAAGAATGGGGCAGTGCTTACTTACTAACTTATTTCTAACTTAACCTATGGATGAAGCCGGCACTTTGGCCGGCAACCTAAGATTTGCACAAAACTGTATTTGTATTGTATTACATGTTAAATACTTTAGTTTCCTTGGATATTTTTTTTCATACACTCGCACATTCACACTAGGTTCTATTTACACTTGACACACGAACTGTCACACGACACTATATACACCCTAAAAGCACTATTTACACTATTTACTGTAGCGGTACAGAATTATTAAGATAAATTAAATTGAGTAAAGTAGACCTAAGAAATTTTTTACTGAAGAAAAACATACGGCGTCACGCGCGCAGCCCCCCTTCTTGCAACAGCCACGATTCCCTGACCCATTTCGGATGTTTATGACACCCCACCCAACGGCCGAAGAAAGGGTAAATTGTAAGGCGCCCAGCTGCAGCCCCATCTGGAATACTTTCGAAACGCCTGTCATCGTGATCGGGGAAACCCAAAGCAATAATTCAGTAGCCGGGAAGCCCCTTCACAGACGTGGCCTACTTTCGAGACGGTAGAGGACACCCATGTTCCGACAGAAACAGAGAGTGGAAAATTCCTATACTCCGCCGGAGCTTATTGGCCAAATTTAGTGTACAACGCCATCATCTTTAGCCAATAGCGACGCGATCGTTGTAGGGAGCAAGAACATATGAGGAGAAAGGGTGGGGATAAAAGTTAACTTCGTGCATTTATGGGAAACAAAATTTTAGTTGGTTGAGAGACCTCTGGGTTTGGAGCCATTCGCGGGGAGAGGCGAGTGCGCCTCTGAAGGCAGTGGGCTGAGAGTAGTTGGTAGAGAGACTTCTCTGGGGTGGGAGCCAGTCGCGGGGACAGACGTGTGCGTCTCTGAAGGCACTTGGTTGAGAAACTTCTCTGGGGTGGGAGCTATTCGCGGGGAGAGGCGAGTGCGCCTCTGAAAGCACTTGGTTGAAATCACTGGGGTGATAGAGTGGAATTCTCAGTGAGAATTTTAGAGGAAGTGCAAAAGCACTTCAAAAGTAAATTGGCGAATCTTTTATAATTGCGTATTCGATATAGGATTTCGCAACTTCTGAATTTGTATTTGAGAGGATTCGCATAGTTCAGAGGGAAACATTGTTGTGTGCTCGGCACCTGTGACCGGGGGCAATACACCCCGACGACATCTACCTACTCCGCCGGGCAGCCTCCAGACGGCCCCCCTGCTGACGTCACGGACTGCCGCAGACGCCGCGAGCCGCTGCCAGCCGCCCTGCTGTTGAGGGGGCGCGACCGGCCAACATTCCAGCGAAGGTCGCCTACAAGCTCCGCCGTGCCCGCTCGGGTCTATTGAGCGAACCTGCCACGGAAGGCTCTCAGGCAATGTAACTGGGGGCAATAAACCTTTTGAAGTATTGTCAAAGCGGTGCCGCGCCAAGGCACAGAAAGGTCCTCAAGGACGACTCTGTAATTCTAACTATAAAATAATTTTGTACTCTTCTCTAGTTGTAAGCTTTCCTTTTAATTTTAATCTTATTTTTTCTTTTTATTCAATCTTTTCTTTCTTTTTATTTTATTAATGTAACTTCCCTGGTACAGCTTTGTCCAGGAATAAACGTTGTCTTTTACCAGTAATCAAATTGTTTATTTTGAATGCCCATGAATTTAATTAACAATTCCTTCCATCACCTAATTTTTAAATGAGCAAAGGAAATTGTTACAATTGGCTAGTTTTTAAACGAGTAAAGGGAATAGGACCGACTGAGCTATAACCGGGCCGCTAATCGCGCGTTTTCCGACAATACCATTGTTACATTACACTGCACTGTGCCCCACGGCGCCGACTTTGCTCCAAGCGCGACTTTGCTACTGCGCGAAGCGTCAGGGACATCTGTGCACCCCGAAACAGTGCACGGAGTAATTAGGAATGCCGGATATCACGGCAAAGCGGCCAGGAAGAACCCCTTTATCGGTGCGGGGAATAGAGTTCAACGACTTCAGTTTGCAAAAGAATATGTGACGAAATCAGAGGAGAGGTGACGTGAGATAATTTTTGTAGATGAGAAGTTTAATATTTTTGGCAGTGACTGTAGGAAAATGATTTGGCGCAAACCAAATACAGAATTTCATCCTAAAAACGTAGTGCCAACTGTGGAACACGGAGGTGGACACATAATGGTGTGGGGCTGCATATCAGCTGTTGGCGTGGGAGAGCTAGTATTTATTAAAGACACAATGGACAAACATCAGTATCTCAACATACTGAAGGAGAATTTACACAAATCTGTTGTCACACTGGGCATCAGGAACTGGTTTAAATTTTATCAAGATGAGGACACGAAACACAAATCATATTTAGAGCGGTAATTGTTGTACAATTGTCCAATAGTGCTGGAAACGCCGCCTCACTCTTCTGACCTCAATCCAATCGGGAATTTATCTCATGAATCGGAATGTACAGTCAGGAGAATCCCAATTACTTCAAAGTCTTATCTGCAAGCGAGAATCAAGGAAGAATGGACAGCAGTACCAGAACAGGATTATTGGTTCAATGCTATAGCGATTGCAGCAAGTCATTGACAATAATCGTTATGCAACAAAGTCTTAAGTTTCTTTTCATTTATTTATTCATGTATATTGTGTTTCATATTACTGTAGCTAACGAATGCAGACAATTTTTTTTCTTTTTTATTGAATGCATCAACTACATTCGGCGTTTTTGTTTTGTTTATACCGTTATCCTGTAATAAAGGAACAATTATGTTTCACTATCTTTTTTCCTATACCCGTTACTTGTTTTCTGCATTTTATTGTCTGTGTGTGTGTGGGGAGATAGAGAGAGAGAGAGAGTGAGAGAGGGAGAAAGTGTTAGTGAGTGAGTGTGTGTGTGTGTGTGTGTGTGTGTGTGTGTGTGTGTGTGTGTGTGTGTGTGTGTGTGTGGAGGGTCGACCCTACTTACGTAACATGGTATTTCACGTCTTTTATTGCTAGCTTTCCATGCCGTTTGTTCGGTGTATGCCTTGAAAAATGGCTTACAGCTGTACTCCAACTAAGGATTCTCAATTGACATTTGCTCCATTTTGTCATAGTTTCCTCTTTGTTGACTTTAATAAATCGAATTTATAAAAATGCGTTATTTGATGTGTTGGAAGTGGAGCGGGCATAATGAATTGAAAAGGCCTTCACGGACATAAACAATCCGAAAGATCCGCAAGGGTATTAAGCGTATCATGTTTAGTTTTGTCTCCATAAACGTACAGTAATGAATTAGTAAACCATAAAGTATTATCTAGCAAAAAGCATATAGTTTAGTCGCGAAGAATAAAATATGCAAATACAGTAAAATTGGCGCTATACTTATGAACAATCTTATTTTTTCAGATGCTTCTGAAGTCTACGCAAATGGTCACTTGTATATGCATCTGTGTATTGGCCGCGATGACGTCATCTGCTGGTGCCTCAAACAATACGTCTCCGCCCCCACCCTTCCGCGACTGCCTCCCGGCAAAGGGAAAATTCTTCAATGGCGCAGACGACGACGACAATCCGTGCGGGATCGACGTTGTAGCCCAGAACAAGCCGCCACGCCTCCTAGCGACCCTGCCGACTCTGGACGGCGTCCTTCACTTCACCGCGTGGTTCGCGGTGGCGTCGGCTGCTCTGTTCGCAGCGACAAACGTCAGTTCGCAAGACGTTCAGCAGGCCCTCCAGCTTTTACATTGGATTCTTTCTTTCGATGGCGGAGCGCGAATTCTTGCAAGCTATCGTGTAGCGAGGAAGATTGAGTACGGTTGGCGATCTTCCCATTATCGTAATGGTACTTCAAGTCAAAAGGAGGTTGCTGCTCCGTGAGATTTCATTTTCCAGTAAGGACTGATTATTTTCAAGGGAGAATATTCAATGTTCCTAGAACATTTTACTTACCCCACGTGCTTAAGCGCTTTATCAGCAAATTATAATTAATATTTTATTTTCAATGTCGACAGATTTTTGTTATTTTTTTTTGCAGTGTCTAACAATTATTTCTATAAAATGTTGGTGTGAGGAAAGCAAATTAAAGAGATGTGTATGATACATTTTTAATATTCTGGACTTTAATAAACAGCTAGCATGATTCAAACATGTATTTCATTACATCACACAACTCAACCTACGGATTACCTACGTCTGCAGGTTCAACGACTACTAGGAACGATTTTTCGAGCAAAGAATGCACTTCAGTAGGTTTCTGGATACCCAATTAAAAGGTGATTGTCCATTAATGAATGTGAAAATTGTAAGCGGTTTTTTACAAGAAGGGACGACGATTTTGGAAGTTTTAGAAATGGAATGTTTTGCCCATTTTAAATCCTATAAAACAACAAATAGAGGAGATATCTATGAAAACCTTAAGTGTCCAAACTCCAATTTTGTGAGATAGTATGTTAAAGACTTGGAAACTGCTTTCTCCGAAAGTGTTCAGAATTTCATGTTGAAAGTGAATTAAATAAATTGTTTTATCTCATGAATAATGTCCAATCTATTTCTTGCAATTTATT
Organism: Gryllus longicercus; assembly: GCA_038098605.1. NCBI lineage: Eukaryota > Metazoa > Arthropoda > Insecta > Orthoptera > Gryllidae > Gryllus > Gryllus longicercus. The sequence goes on along the minus strand of JAZDUA010000295.1, from coordinate 775,969 downwards.
ACCGATGATTTGTAAATCAGAAATATAAATAAAGAAAATCACAAATTCATCAAAGTCATATGTAATATGTTGCATGGGTATTTACAAACCTAACGCACTTTCTTTAAAGAAGTCAGCAATACTTTTAAGTTATCTTTCTAATTATTTTTATATTTTTCATATATAATACGTAATAATAATGCCAATTATATTCATATATAATTTGTATTATAATTTGATATATAGTGCGACCTCTCGCTCTGACACCAACTCGGCTCCCGAGAAGGCAGCATCACATGTCAACCATAAGGGCTTCTTGGAAACGTACGGTTATTTACCACAAATTGAGAGCGAAGTATCCCTTTGATGTTTGTAGTTGAACTTAATATCCTGACCACAATTGAAATTATTACTTGACTAAAGTAGAAATCTCCAGGAAATAAAATTGGATGGAGGTCGAAAGGTACGAACAAATACACCCAAATACTGACCACACACATTTTTAACATCCAACATCACACTTCTTAATCAAAAAGCAATACAGCCATAACACATACATAATACAATACTTTATTTATTGATTTATTTATTGAGCGTCAAAAACAGTTGAAAACTATATGGAGAAAATTGTATTATGTTCGCGTCGTCTTAAATTCTGGGATCCCTACACTACTTCATATACTAGTTCAGTGCTGTCCGACTTAGAAGGGCTAATGGGCCATATATCAAACTCTAGTTAAGCCGCGGGCCGCAACGTAATTTACGATAACTCTTACCGTACCTACTGAAATTACTCGGAAACACATAAAATATATAGACTTTTTTCAACGTACGTAATGATTAATGAACATATGAGAAAATATATCATTAAATAAATATAAGATGAATTGTGCAATTGTTCAGTGAGAAGATTGAGGGCATTCAGCTTCATTCACTAACAAATTTATGTTCACTTTCAGCCCGATGTAGCCAGTCTTATTAAGTGACTAAGTGTAGAATAAGTGAAGTCCTTCAATTTTTATTTTTATTAAAATTCATACTTAAAAAAAAATTCACAAATGTATGTGCTGTCAAACATGGATGACATCCTCAGCCTAACGTCTCGCAGGTTTGGAAGTCTTTCTTCATGCAAGAGTTTGAAAAAATCGGTTCCCTTTTCTTGCATTGTCTGAAAGAAAGGATCCTCTTGCAGATCACATAGTTACAGTTAAATGCGAGGTTCTTGCTCTTTAATGTTAACACCAAGAGGATTCTTAAACATACCAATGTTTGTTTCTAAATCTTTAATTTCATTAAATCTACTTCCAAACTCTTCAATAATTGTTTGTATATCTAAAGAGCACTCAGAAAACTGTATAACTAGATTCTGACTATCAATTCTGTCATTATTTGATTGCAGCTAGGAAAATGCGACATTTCTTTTTGTAAGGAATTGTTGAAAATTCTCAGCTTAGTTTTGAAACCATTTACTACTCCCACAATGTCTGATATCAACTTGTTTCTTTCCTGAAGGAATAAACTGAAGTTGTTGAGGTGATTTGTTAAGTCCGTAAGAAATGCTATTTCAAAAATTCTATTTACATTCTTCTTTGAATTTTGTAATGTCAGACTTAACATGTGCATCCAAGAATGTGGAAATATCCTCTCTAATGGGAAAAACTCTAAAGATACTTTCCGGCACTGAAACATTTCAAATTGTTGAACAAAAGAAGGTCCCCATATTCGGAATTTATTTCTTCAAAGTACTGTTTTAGTTGTCTGTGTTAAAAAGAATTTTGCCCACAGTGAACAATTTTAATTCTAGAGTCTATCACCTATCTCTACAATATACGACCTTCAGTAGACCACTAATATTGAGGGTAGTTTCACATTTATATTTACAGTGGTGTAATTACAAAAATGCATAACGAATAACTTAAACATTTTTTGTGCAATAAAATATTTCAAAGCAGTCGCCACAAAAAGATCCGCCGGGCCGCCAGATGGAAAGCCCTGGCATAAACCATACGTAGGTTTTTTCCAAAGTGGATATTCCCCGGTCGATCTCGCTCGACTTGAGGCGCTACGATTTTGAAAAATCTTCTTCAAAATTTGGGGTACTTTACACGAAGCCTCCCGGACAATTTCAAAATTTTCTCAAAAAACGGCTCCAATTTAAAAAAAGTCCTTATAAAAAAACAACAACTGATTTTCGTGAAAACTATCTCAAAATTCCGCACTTTCAGAAAATCTAAAATGTCCTTTTCTCTAAAACGGTTTCAACTTTTTCTTTAAACTTTTCGAACGGATGGTGCTAATTGCACTCTTTATTATGATGTAAAGTTCTTTTTCTTTTTTTAGAATTGAAATTTTTTTAAATATCTCTCACGCCGTTAATATGCACATTTCTAACACTTAGTCCACACTATTGTATTTGTGAGTTAAAGTATTTCAAATGCCTTTTAATAAATGTTTCGCAAACTCAAAAAATTTCTGTGAAATAGAGCTTCGAATTTCGAATTTACAGTAGCACTTAAACGTTATTTTCTTAAAAACGGCTCCAAAACTTTCAAAGAAAATTGCAATTTAGGACTAGATTTTACTGTTCTTTAATGTTCTTAAAATAATAATTCGTTTCTATTACTAGGAAGCCGACAAATTAAGAAAATTTCAATAAAATGTATTTTGGGCGACGATAGATGGCAGCCGTCAAGACTATTTGGGACGTTCGTACAGCAAATCGAGACCAAAGGAAAGTCTACGTGGGCGGGTTCCTAATAGTTTTGCCAGGACTGTACCAGTCCCCATAAGTGCAACATTAATTTCTCAAAAGAATGGGGGTGCGAGCGCTTCCGAACCGCGCGCGATGCCGTGCCTCAGTCCCGCTTTGACGGGCTTGGTGTTATGGCCCACTGCCACTAAATTGTTAAGGATAACTTGATTCTTCGATATGGATGGGAACCCGGAAGGTATGTTCTTTAGAATGCACTAACGTTTAATAGAAAATTTTAAATTTTACATTTTTGGTTGCATTTTATATGCGAAAGTATACCCATGTAAACAAACTGAGCTCTATAGAGTTGCCAGCAATTGCCAAGAATGCTCTTTGCATGATTGTATTCTCTAAACCTTCTTAAACAAAATGGTGGAAAACATTTTTGCCCGAATTTGTCCCTTTCCGAAAAAAATCTATTTTCTTCAGATGCTTGTACAGTCACTCGCCGTGAGCTATTCAAGCTCTTGTGTGAGGGTGAACTGTCTCATGCAACAGATTTATGGAATAGAAAAATGCTAATGCAGTGTGTTTCCCGTAATGTTCTAGGAAGTATTTCAGAGGTTGTATTAAGTGAGAAGACACGGAGATTCACCTGCCAAATTGCTGACAAATAGAAGGCTTGAAACAGAATGGTAGACAGGTTCGCGGCAAAGAACCCAGCATGACTGGGCGACGAAATGTTGTGTATCAAGGGGGAAGTGAAGAAAACGACGAAAGGTAGACATGAAAAATAATTATTTTCATTTTTGAAGCGAACAAAAAGGGGAAAAGTACAGCGAGATTTTACAGACCCATTCAATACGATTTTTTGAAGGTGATACCACGAAGGACAAATGCAAAAATAGCTCGTTTAGAAGAAAACATTAAGAAACTTCAAGCAAAAAAATGAATATTGGGGTGCAGATATCTCTGTATATCACAAGTTATTGAAATATATGAGGGAAAAGTGTGTAATTCACTTAAGTTAATGCCTCCTCTCAGAAGTTCTTTATATATGATGCATTTCCAAAGCAAATGACCATTCTGAAACAAATTATTAAAAAACCTTGCCGTAAGGTAGCTTTTATGTTGGACTTTCACGCTCAAATTCGCTTCTTCGTGTCCATTCTTCATATTTCTTTCATGCTATATTTTATAAAATAGCGGGTTCGGGGATATTGTGGCGTCTTTGCCGGAGCAATAAATCACAGCCGTGAACGGTTTGTAAATTATTAAGTATTTATTTGAAAAAATGCTCCAACACCTGAATACTATGTACAATAATTACAATAAACAATATTGACCCGTCACGAGAAGGAATGTTCCTGGTTACCACCACCGCTGGCCTGATAATTCGATATCATATTCGGTGTGATGCACCAGTAGCCTACGTGAGCATACAAGAGAGTATGCCACAACTCCCGTCTCGACGTAGCACGCCGGCTTCAGTTCCCTGCCTCAGTAGCCGATGTATTAAAATGCAGCGCCGCGCACACGATTTCTTACCGACGTGCCCAAGAATCAGAAGAAAGAGTTTAGGTCCGGGGTCCGTTTATATTACCTTCTGGGCCGGCTGACGGAACTGCGTCACCTCGCTGTTTCCGCCGACGCGTTTCCGCTGCTAGCCTGCCAACGGCGTTCCCAAGTTGCCACCCACGACACGGCACCCCTTCCCTTCCGCTCCCTAGGTTTGCCATTGTTCAGCCCAGTGTCTCTTCCGCCAGCGCTGTCCATGAGCATGAAATGCACCTGGCTGATATTTGGTACGTTTGTACAAGGCGACTGATATGACGCCACATTATCAAGCAAAGATACTGGAAGATCCCAGGAAAACAAAATAATTGTCAAATTTCGAAAGAAAATTGATCTCCTTATGGATATTCTAAAACAAGGAAGTGGTACATCGAACGATGGGAACACTCTTCGGCAATTTTTCCAAAATCTGGAGCAGTATACTAACATCACTGAGATAGATGGAAGTCTTATTCGCCGCTTCTCTGTATTATGAGCATTGAGAAGAAAATATGATGAAAGTACGGAAGCTTTCAGAAAAAACGCATGTGAACGAGCAAAAGTTTGTCAGTTTATACAGATGGGTACTTCACGCCTGTAACAGAGCACAAAGTACTAATTCATGTCTTTAATGAAATGATTGTCCCAATAGGACACCGATAATAGGTCCGAAGACGCGCAGGAAGCCCGACACAAAGACTTCAAGTCATGTCGAGAAAGAAATACTCGAAAATCAGCTGGAGACCGTGGCAATGAATATCTGCTTTATTTCCTATTAATTTCTTTTCACTCAGTAATAACAAGAATCCGGCCACTATCAACTAAGGAAACTGAACAACTATCGACGGAAGTTTTGAAGTTGTGTATGTTGCTGGAGGTGATGTGCCACGTGAAGGTAGAATAGCAGATTCAGAGAGCGATTAATGTCTACTATTGTAACTTTTCTTTGTTATTACTTTTTATAATTTTTTATTTGCATTGTTAGGTATGAATTAGAATATTTAATTTTGAGTTAGTGTCACGCGAACGTTTAGTAGGAGTAGGCAATTGCATACAGTATCTCGTAAGTTGTTCCAACATTGATAACCTGGCAATATTTAGCAAGACTCGGGGGCAATGAATTTATTATTATATTTCGTCCCTACATTACAATATAATGGAAAATGACAGAAGGGAAAATTCTAACCATTTTCAACACCTTCGGCTTTACCGTTCTCTTGATAATATTTTAATACCGCTAGATGAAGGAAATCAACCACTGAGCGACATAATTATGAAAACAATTTATATCTTCAATATTGTAGGAAAAGGTTGAAACATTTTTAACTCTTGAAAATTAAGAGATTTTGTATTTGCACCATTTTTACAATCGTCCTTCGCTCTGAGAAAAATTAAATAATTTAAAGCCATTTTTTAAGAAAAAATTGAGTGTCGTTAAGGCTTCATGTAAAAAACTCAAAATATCTCTTTCAAATTCAAGGAGCCGCGGACTAGTGTTCACAGTCAGACGGATAGACTGATGTTTTGCCGTAAACCATATTTTTTGCTCTCAATGACCCCAAAATGTGGATTCTGATTACACAGTGTGTTATATTTTATTTATTTTACTTCAGAAACAGTTTAAAAAACTGCGTGACGTGCTACGGGGAGAAGTGTATTCTGTATATGTTTTCTTAATTCAGGAATCCCTACTCTAAACCAAGTTGAATTTTCAATACAGGAGGAAATGAGCGTTTTTTACAAGAATTATTAACACAATATTCGCTCCAATGTAATAAAATCTATTTTCAAAGGCAAATCAGCAATAGATTTGGGTTCTTATCCCTCATCATGTCCTTCGCGAAGGAATATACTTCTGCCGTGACAACATGGAGAACGATAATTTGAGTAATTATATTACCCACTGAACTCTGGAAGACGTGCATAGATAATCAAGTTATATTTATATCCAGAAGCAAAATAAGGGGGGATCTCAACATTCTCTCAAAAGATCAGGAAAACTCTGATCGATATGGTCGTCATTAACTCAGAATCTGAGGTACATCACTTCCTACAGGTTGTTTAGATGGTCCAAATGTTAAATAATACCTTAAATATCGTTATTGAAATTTATATTAATTTCTTTTTTGATGCTCGGAATAATCTCTAATTGTATAGAAACAGTTATGCAGCAGAAAATATTTTACTTAGGACTTTTGTATAGATTTTAGTAGTTTAATGTCATCGGGAAATGTAAACATTGGAATCGTTTAATGTCATCTGGAAAACATTGTAAAATAATATTCTACTTGTATTGTACGTGACTTTTTTGTAGTGAGCTGAGATACTCTCATCTAATTAATACGTTTATTATGTCGTATGTTATAGTTATAGGAATCGGTGTTTTCTTAAAATGTATTAATGCTCCTGATTAAGTATTTTTTCATTAAAAAAACACTTATTCATAAATCAAGAGACAATGTAATGGTAAAATTCCTAAATTAGTTAAGAGAGGCTTATGAGAATCAGGTGGATGGGATTTGCGTATTATTTTCTATATACAGGAGCAAGAATTATCCCTTTTTTCTCATAAGAGACTCAGAATATGGCTTTTTCTTGCAAAAAAATTGCTCTTGTTTTTGTTGCAGCATTACACTACTTTCTCTTTGCAATTTAGATACGTAGTAGGTGAGAAAGGAAACTCGGAAAGGGAACTCGGAATCACAACTGTAGTGCCTCGAAATCGGCCTTCCCTTTCAAATGCTCATTCTCACTAGAGTACATTTTTTATTAAGTTAAGCAAAAGGATTTTTCACTCCTTTCATTTTCCTCATTTTTCACTCCTACCTAATTGTAATTTAGCGATCTTCATCTTAACTTTTTCCTATACATGCAGAAAAGGGACAAGATTTCAGTCTTACTGATAAAAAAGCCTTCACTGATTTTTACAAAACGTTTGTTTCTGTGGAACATCTTCCGATACTAAAAAACTCTATTTAGAACAAGGAAGCCTAGGAAATATAGTTAAAATTTTGAGTAAATTATTTTCAAATAGCTGAGGTACAGTGAAAACAGATAGGCAGAAGATTTGAACGATATAGTGGAATTACTCTGGGAAATCAAATTTATCATTTTCCCTTTATTAGCTTACCAGAAAAAACCTACCAAAAATATATCGTAAAATACGTGGTGCGGGTTTTGAGAATATGCTTCTTATACAAATTCCATTCATTTCAAGCATAAATTAAACGAAAACTACTGGTTTTTTTTGTTTGTTTTTTCAAAAAATGCAACATGATCTTTTTACAAGATTGGAGCATTTATAACCGATTTTGTTTCAGACAAAAATCCGTCTTCGATATTGTAGTTTTGAAATGTTACTTTTTTGCAGTTTTCGAAAATACAGTTTGCCGGAAATGAGATTTGTAACACTTTCTTTAACGTTGTTTGATACATACGAGGAGAAAATTTAAAGAAAACATTTGAAACCTTTTTGTAAAAATCATCTTGAATATTGTAGAAGAAACTGAAAAAATTGTACTTTTGCAATTTTCAAAAGTCAAGGAATTGAACGGTAATGGAACTTGCGCCATTCTTTTAAGCGTCCTTTACACTATCTGAAGACAAAGTTTAATCCAAAAATTTCGAACCATTTTTGAAAAACAAAAATTTGGTTGACTCTTCACGTGAATTACCCTCAAAGATCAAAATACACGTTTCAAACTCCAAGGGCTTTGAATTACTTTAACTCCGTCGGGGAATATCAATTGTGGAAAAAATCGCCTGAACGGTCTAGACGCCAGCGTTGATTACTGGATGATGTGGCGCCGTCAATCAATTTTTCGGTTTCAAGATCTACAAAACATGGATTTAACTACACAACGTATTAGTAGAAATAATTTGCGTTTCCTTGAGACTTTTCGTTTCCAGTGGACGTTAATAAGTTTTGCGTCTAAAATTCTGTGCACGATTACAACACTTTATCTTAAGACGTAAGGCGAGAAAGTAAAAATTAATCTTTAAATAAGATGATGTACAATTTAAAAAAATAATGTGCAGGTTTGGCGTAAATCACACTTGAATTTTATGCAATTTATGAATTATTTTTGAAAAAAAAAAACTGTTTCAATTATTTTCTTTATATTTTTTCATGGTTAGAGTGAAGGACGCTTAAAAAATTGCACAGTCTCACTATCGTTCAAAACATTGAACTTTCGAAAATTACAAATGTTAGAAATAATGAGAGAAAGTATGAGCCGATGTAGCATCACTAGTTCAATTATGCGTACTCCGTCAACAAAGGAATCATATTTAAACATATTTTTGGTATCGTCATTAAGATACGCTTAATGGCTAACTGGAGAGTAGTTCCTAGAGGTGTAAGAAAAGAAGGAAATCAAGGACGAATACAGATTATAGGGTGGATGCTCAAACAATTGATTAGAGCTGTGTGTGGCTGTGCGTTATCGTGTAGAAGACAACACCTGCGCTTTAAATGGCCCTTCGCAAATTCCTCTCCAGTCAGCACTACACTATCACAGTGGCGCAGAGTGCAGGTGGCAAACACTGTACGTTCCGCAGGCGAAAGACTTCAGTGACAGGCTACAAATATTGATCCCTTAAAGTGACAAATTTCTCAATTCTGGTGGTGATAATGCGGTGAAATAGTGCAACATGTACTGTATCTGTTAAAATAGTTTCCCCCTTTTAGTTGTTTTATTTATTTTAGCTGACGAAACTTACTTTCTAGATGGAGAGAGTAATATTATATTTGAAATTAAGATCATAATGATTTGAATTCAGTTGTTTTTTCAATCAGTTTCTAATTATATAAAATGGGTAATTCAAATAAACATCACAGTTCCTTTGAGCGTACAGTATACGCATCAAATTTGCATGTATGTAATTTTTCGAATGTTCCTGAACTACATGTAGGCTCTGTAATGAGTATTTGCTTGAAAGAAAGCCACGATGCAGAGGGAACTTTGCGTTGTGTAACATGAGATCCCGCGACAGGCGACGTCCCGCCCTATGACGTCATAGCTGAAATAAGAGCCTGCGTTGTTAGCTGCAATCGTGTTCCACGCAACCGTTGTTATTAACAAGTGATTGGTCCAGTGCACACACAAGTAATTTCCCAACCCCGACACTAAAATCTGCCCAGCCCCCCGCCTTGACGTCCGCTGCCCCCCCTCTCCTCGCGCCCCTCGACCCAGCCATCGCCCCTTCGCGCGCCGTGCTCTAGCTTCTGTTGATGTTTAATACAGTAATGTGTTTGAGGGCAGAGCCAATTATAATCTTCACAGACGTACACGCGGCTCTTACAGGAAAATCTCTTTTTTCTCGAGCACACGCTTCCCGCCCTCTCTTCGCCGCCGCCGCCGCCGCCGCCGTCGCCGCGCAGTGTCGCCTGACGGGGCACGTGAGGGGCGACTCTCAATAATGTAGAGGCGGTGGGAGGGGGCAGTGGTGAGAGGAAAGGGGGTGGCGAGCCGGTCCAGCGACCAGGCGACATAGCGAGGGGTGCGCACCGGATTACCGGATTACGCCCACCCCGGCGCCAGTCGGAAGACACTTGGCTGCCGGCGGCGGCGGGGGGCGGGGGGCAGGGGCCCCCACCGTGGGAGAACGTCACGCCAGCGGAGCGCGAGCGAGCACCCTGCGGAGGAGGGGGCACCGGATTTTGAAACGCCGCCATTACGTCCAACATTGAAATGCAGGTAGTACTCCTCGTTCAGCTTCCGACAAATGTAGCTGCTCCCTTTGGTTTGGGGCAGTCTCTGCTAATACTAGAGTTGAAGCTATGATATGTGCATCTCCTCTTTACGCACAAATTCCTTTATGAACAATAGCCACTTGACTACTACGAACATCAGATGGAATATGATTGGAAGAAATTTTTCTCAAATAATTTCCTAGAAAAATCCTTTTGATTAATTTCCAATGAAAATTTGTACCATCTAATATCTGAGATTTTGATGCAAGCACTATAGTAAGTAAATGTATTTAATGTGTAAAATTCCAACTGCCACCTATACTTCACAGTTGATTAAATATACAAGGGAATTCAAAATATTATGAATCTCAGTACTTTTGTCAAACATATTGACTGTGTTGAAAATACCTAATTTTTTATGTAAATGTTTCTGTTTTGAAATCTGCACTATATTCAATTCAGAATCACCAGAATCATTAAATTTCTGATAGCTTTTGTTTTGTAAAATCGCTAACAGACTAAGAGAGAGATGTGCTGGATTTATATACATTATTAATTTACACCCAATAAGTATGTGAGCTATGTAATGCTACAGCAATTTATGTTATGGAGCTAATATTAGGAGATTTGTGATATGTACAATATGATGAATTTATAAACTGTTACGTTGTTGAAATTGTTAATATATTCTTATAGTTCATTAATTATTGTCATTGCTTATTAGTATAAACTTCAAAATATTAATTGTGTTTTTATATTGGAAATATTGATTTTTTTATATTTAATAGAACCTGTTTAAGGAATTAAAATGTATTTGTTTTGGGAGTAAATGCAAAATCAATAATTAATATACATTTCATCTAAACATAATATATATTTCATATAATTCAACCGTATTGATATTGTAACTGCTGTTATGTTTGTAATGATTCTCATATGCCTTTAAGTTGATAATATTAAATTAGAAGAGATATTAATACTAGTTTAAAATTCTAAACATCTATTAAACAATAATAATAAGAAAAACTACAACATAGTTTATCTTTCTCTAGTAGTGGCAGCCTGTTAAATTGTGTGTAACGTAAATAATTTAAATAAAAGTGTAAGAATAAACAATAAACAATAATTTAGATTTCAGAATTACTAAATTATACATGTTAAAGTAGATGTAGGATTCAACTCCATATTAATACTTTAAGAATATTATGTGAACCAAGAACCAAAATTAAACACTAAATTATAAAAAAAGAAATGTCATTGCTGTGGGGTTATTCACGAACAATTTGTTTCAATAGACTTTATGTAATTATCTTCAAATGTTTCAACCTGGTTATCTAGCAACAAATCCCCCAAATATTGTGAAACCTTATACAATTGAAATCATGAAATGATTCACAAATTGTGTGTAGCCTGATAATTGGATATCATATCAAATCTTTTGCATGTTAAACTGCCAAATTATTATGTTGTTAGAAATGAATTTTATGATGTATTGTTTATTATTATATAATTCCATTTTCAGATGTCTTAGGAAGCTAGGAAAAGTGAAAGAATTTTTTGGAATTTAAATACCTAAATAATATGTACAGTCCCCTTTGAATTGCTATTATGAGAACAATTGCATTTGATCCTCAGATTTTTATTTACTTTTCCCTAAATATCTTTCAAATTAGAATAATTCCAAAATTAAGATGTGTTACCTCAATGGTAGCACATGTTCAAAACTGTTAAAGTAAAATTATCTAGCTAATTTCTAGAAAGATTACACACATTCAATAAGTTGGAGGCATGAAGTATAAAAATGTAATGGTGAACAAAGAATTAACGAATTTCAAAAGGTGCCAAAAGTGGAAAACTGATGACAATCATAATGCAAAACTTTTGTTTATAATATTATATTATTCTGTAACATCTGAATGTGCTTATTTTCAATCAAATGGAGACGAAATCCTACACATTTTGTATGTTGACTGCCTGCATTTAAATTAATTGATATAAATTAAGAGAGATATGAACTTACCTGTGATGAAATTTTATTTCAGGAAAGTTAAAAAATCATAATACACTCATCAACACCAACCAATTACCTTTTTTATTATGGACATGTTAGAGGATTTGAAGGTTGGACGATTGCTTAAGAAATAAGGATAGTACATGGGAACATAAGGAGGGACTTCAGTGAAGAATCACCGACGTTCAAATAAGAGTTCAGTAATATACACCGATATTTTAATAAACTTTAAGAAAACATGTAGCAGGAAAGACATAAAAGTAAAGATGGCCACTATGCACAAAAGAAGGTACTATCGCCCTGGGCCACTGGTCAGTAGCCCACGACATCACTGAGTGGCGAGCAGAAACAAACACTGGCGTACTGTCGTTACAAACCAATACGCTGCATATGTACGGGATGTGAATGCGTGGAGCAACCTATTTGCAAACAAACTGCCTAGAAACGACTGACCGCCCCCGCATCACTCATTGATTGACGCTGTGATTCACGATACGCCAGCTCAAGGTCAGACCTTTTGTTGTATGCCTTGCTAAAGAATAGAGTACCATAGATTAATATAATTTTCTTCAGATAGCCGCCCAGATTAAGTAGTATGTAAAACACTACAGTAGTTTGACTCAGGAAACTTTCACTCTATAGAACGCACACAACGTCAAAGACCCGGCAGATTGTGGTTGATACAAGTTTGAACAAAATCTTCGGAGACGCGAATTAGCCACTTGTTGCAATAGATTTCTGAACCAATACATTACGACGCTGCCGTATCCTCAACGGTGTGTTCCTCGTTCCGCACTTGGCGGCATCGCAGGTGACCTTGAGCTGAAGCATCGACTCGCTGCGTGTGCGTGGGTGGAGGCGGGGGCGATTGGACACTTAACGCAGCTATGCGCCGGCTGAGGGCGCCCGACCCCCGCGCGCGCACGCGCGTGCGCAAGCGCGCTTCCCGCCGCTGGCGCCGCCCACCGACCGACGCGAAGCTCGCCGACTCCGGGATCCGTTCGCGCGGGAGTCGTTTCCCGGGAATCGGGTCCCGGGTGTCGGCTCGCGGAAGTCGGTTCGCGGGCGGGGCGGACGGCGACGCGGGCGCTTCAGCCGACCGCGGACCGCGCGCGGCCGCCCAGGAGCGCCACCGCGGCCCCACAATCAGAATATCGATGTTTTTTGAAACCTTTAAATATATACAAGGAATTACTTAAAATAGTGCAGAACTTCACGCGTAAGGAAATTAGAGAGATTTGTGATTATGTCTGGCATATAAAATGATTCTCTCTCTCTCTTTCTCTCTTTCTCGCGCTCTCTCGATCGATGCGAACCCTTTTGACCCGAACGTTTACACTTTCACGGAAGAAGTGACAAAATGTTTATGACCTACTTAATAAATGGTATATCTTGGTATGATGCAAAATCCGAATATTTAGAAAGAATAGCTTAAGATCGTATACATGACTCAGTATTACAGTGGCCCATTCTTACTGGGAGGAGAAATGGTATGGTTTCAAAACACATATGGTCACTTCAAGGTTACGAATACACCCTAACAAACGAACTTACTGCCGTACAATAATGTTCCTATGTACAAGAAGTACTTGCCCTTCGAAAAGTTACTCTCTTTCGTCTTTACAATATAGAACGAGACATCAGGTGACAGCAGGGAAGTGTTTAGGAATGCGGCTTGGCCCCCGCAGGGCGCATGCCTGCCACGCACCGACCGCAGTCGCCTCGCAGAGACGCCGACAGGTATTCACAAATTGTACAAAACTAGCAAGGTATATATGTATAAGGAAAAAATTTCCATTTTTAGTTTATCTTAAATTGCTTTCTCTTTCACTACAGATTTAATAACAATTCCCAGCACGACACGATATGTATAACTGCGGGTTATTTTGTAAGAAGTCGTGGAAATAAAATCGGGATATTGAAAATATAGATTAACTTTTATATCAGTTATAAAAGTGTTACTTTCATCCTTTGTGAAATAAGAATAAGCAGAGGAAAGATACCCAAGGACTCGTTTATCCTTTCGAAAGATCGTCTCATAGGAGCGTGGGGCGAAACTTGACACTCTAAATGTGTAATCACGTAAAAATAAGACTCGGAGTCCGGAGGCCGGCGCGCGCGGCGCTATCACTAGCGTCCCGCACTGCCGCGCGCGCGTGTGATCCTCCAGGCCGTGTGCGCCGCCTGGGCCGCCGTCGCCGCAGATGCCGCCGCCGCCGCCGCCGTCGTCGCTGCTGCTGCCGTCACCGGCGACGCCGACGTCGACCAAGACTTGCTCGTTGGGGGACGCGCGTTTGTACTGTGGGCGGGCTGTTGCAGCTGCTGCTGCTGACGCCGCCGCCGCTGTCGACGTGTGTGTAAGATGTGTGCGGTGCCTCGTCACCGGCTGGGTTACTTCCCTGTCGACAGCAGCGGGCTGGAGCCATAAGCCTGCGAGTTGCACGTGGGCAGCGCGAACGGGTTCATCGTGGCGAACGGCGACGACACCAGGCTGCCCACCCCTGCAGGAGAAGAACAAACGGGTCAGCGGGGATGCGGCGGGGCGCAGATGAGGGGGAGGGGAAGGAGGTTGCCGGAGCCGGTCGCCGATGTGCTTGCACTTCCGGGATAGAAAGGTTTATGGAATGATGCACTACAAAATATAGATATCAGGAAAAAATATGAAGCTTGTATTGAGTATCCCTATAATTATATTATTGTGACTAAGATATATTTAAACACGAACATTTACTACATATTCCAAGGCACAGTAGAAACCGGATAATTGTTTAAATTTAAAAATAATTTTTAATACTAACTGTGCAATGCACTTAGTCTTTTAATTCTTGAAATGTGCCTAGCAAACTATTTGTGATAAATTAATGTTATTTGTACCAAAGGTCATTGAATGCTCAAAAATGAATTATTCTTGAACCACACGTTTAAGAGAAAATGAAAACTGCGATAACAATACTATTTCACAACATAAACATTTAGATGTGATTGAATGTAGGATGTCAAGAATATTCGTGTATTAAATGACAAACTGAATTTATTTCTTTTGTGCGGACCACGAGCAACATTCGCACTGGCTCACTATTGCAGAAGCGCACGATTGCTCAGTATTGCAGAAGCGCATTAAATACCAATATTGTTTACACCGTTTGGGCCTGGACTATGGTCGAGTCTGAGAGCAAGAGAACAATTCTGGAAGGCCGATCTTTGCGAGATATCTCGTCGAGGCCAGTGGAAGGCTGCCGCGGGCTCACGGCGCACTCTGGCAATGCACCGCACGTTACGTCAGCGCCCGCAAGTTGTTTTCCTAATCTGCAACTGTTTTTGGAGTCGCCTCCCGTCGATGGCTTAGCAAACAAACAAGCATGAAAACTCGCTGTTACGTGATATCCAAATGAGTCAGGGAGCTCTTCATCAAGATTCGAGCATCCATCTCTTTCTAGAGAATGAGTGTCATTATACGATTCTTGTTAGGAATGCTGTTCGGCTTGATCAAATAAATTATCAACTGCAAAGTAGCACTTACATTGATGCCACGTAATGCTTGCAATGGAAAATGCTATGTCAAATGTATTAGAACTAAATATTTGCAGTTTTACTAGCGAACTTTAACATGTTTTTCCTGACGTAATATCCCGAAATACGTTGTAGTAAACAGAAAAAACTATTTTGAAAAAATTAAGAGACTTTAGTCAGCAGTCTAACGATAGACAATTAACTTCTTTACTAGTTTGGTTAAAGTATTGTCAGGAAAATATTTAGGAAGTCAGACAATAAAAATACTAATATCTTGACTTCAATTGTTCCACAAATGCCAATAACCACATTAAAGCTCGATTACTAACACTGCCCCAGCTATTCTCTTTTGAATTCTAAATTGAAAATTACCAATCACGTGATGTCGAACCTAAAGAAACCATGAGGCGCTTGGAGGTCGGCGGGCGTGATGTCTGGCGTGCGTGTGCGTGCGCCAGCGTGCGCGAGGGGCGGGGCAAGGCGGAGCGGGGCGGAGCTGTGCGGGGCAGGGCGGGGCGATCGGCTCGGGCGGGGCGGCGGGGGGCGTGGGCGGGCGCGGCGCTGAGAGCGGGGCTGAGCTACCGACCGGGCGTTTCGCGACCGCGGCCGAACTCACTGGAGGACGAGTTGAAGAGGCCGGCAGCCGGCGAGCCGGGCACGCCCATGTTGGTGAGCTGGGCCCCGGCCGCGCTGGCCGCCGCCGCGGCCGCGGCCGCCGCCGTGGCGCCCGCCGCCGCCGCCGCCACCGCGCTGCCCCCGGCGCCGCCGGGCGTGCTGTAGCTGCTGCCGTTGATGGCGGCGACGCCGCCGGCGGAGGAGGCGCCGCTAACGTAGGCGGCGCCGCCCGCGCCGCCGCCCGCGCTCGCCGTGCTGCTGCCCCCGCCGCCGCCTCCGCCGCCGCCACCGCCGCCGCCACCGCCGCCGTTCGACGAGTGCGGCGTGGACGCGCTGGAGCCGTAGCCGGCGCCGCGCGGCGACACGCTACTGCTCTGTGCCCGGCCATACTCCTCTACAAGAAAAACCCTACCGGTAAGACAGCACGAGTTACAGGCGCACTGGCGGAGACTAACGCGGTGCCAGCGCCGCGACACGCGGGCCCCGCCGCCCTCCGAAGTCCGCGCCCTCGCCGCCCTGACCTGACCCTACGTGTACACGATCCACGACTCTACTTGAATATACATCTAAAGACTTTCCAGCAACGCGTTTTTAGTGGCGGATTCCATATCGCGCTTGGAACCTACTACTTCCTCCGATCCTGCTTGACGCTCCTCACAACCCGGGCAACCTCGTCGGGCGGCGACCGGAACGCCCTTCGGTGCTCTCAGACAGACCGTGGTCGGCGCGCCCGCTGACGACTGGGCGTGGGCGAGTGGGCGAAGAATGGGCGAGTGGGCGGGCGACCCGGCGAAGGGCGGGGGGCGAACGCGGGCAACGGCGCGGAGGCCGCAGGTATACCAAGAGAAGTAGAGGATATGCACCTTCCGTCCACTGACCGTTTCCGTTCTCCTGCACGCTGACGGCCAGCTGCCCTGTGTACGTGTTAAAGCCCGACGCCATGCCGTTGTTGGGCATGGGCGGCGAGCGCGGCGCGCCCAGCGCCAGCTGGTTGTTGCGCGGCATGGAGTACAGCGCCTCCGCCAGGTCCGCGGCCCGCTTCAGGATGATCTCCTGTGGACAGAGAAGCGCCGACGATGAGTAATATCCTCAGCACACGTATTGGAAACGGGGTTTCTTTTATGAGACAAACGGATGCGCATCCAAGCGGACATTCTGCAAAGTTCTGGTGAAGCATCATTGACTTAGAGGTTCAGCGACCCTTCAGACTTTCCTCTTTACAACTGTGGTCTTCATTGAAAGTAATCCAAAATATTTCATGTTTAATTTTCATAATATTGGAACACATATTTTTAGTAATACATTTAGATTATTTATTTCTTTAAAAAATTCCGTGTTAAATTCCGTGTGAATCTATTTCTATGCTTCCCATTTATTGTGAATGAATATATAATTGTGCGAGAATAAATTAATATTATAATATAAAGAAGAAAGATGTTGTAGAAAGTTAAAAAGAGACATGCGAAAAGTAAGAAGCAAATAATAAATAAGAATGCATGTATATAACAACTCGATAGTAATTAGTAGATAGAACTTGTATTACTGCTAGAACATGAAACGTTCTGATCCTTAAAGAGGAAGTGCATTTGATTCATAATGCAACATTGTTCACTTCCGAGGTGCCACTCATAAACTGAGTGGTGCTCCAAAGAATGAACGAACAAGGTATCAGCGGCGAAGAGGAAACAGCTCTTTTGTCAATTTCCTTCCACTTGCGCTAGCGCTCATGCCGCGTCCGCCGGAGTGGAATAACGCGCCTGATGTTGCGAGTGGCGCGTTGGCGGCGATGCACTAGGGTGCGGAGTGGCCGGGATAATCTGCGCTGTTATCGGAAGTATCGGAAGCGGGAGGCGACGGGGCGGCGGCGCTCACGCCCTCCGCCCTTCAGCCCCGCCCCGGCCCCCCGCAATCCCGCCTCCCGGCCCCTCCCAACGGGGGCGCATCAGATGGCAGGCGGCGGCGGTGGGCCCGCCACGTGCCCCGCACGTGTCTTTTGTGGCGGCACGCGGCCGCCTCGCCGCCCCGCGGGCTCCCGCGGGCGTCTCTACGGCGGACGGCGGCGGCGCCGCCCTCGGCGCCGCCGCCCGCCGCTGTTTGTTTAGCGTTATCGTTAGCGAGAGTCTAACTGCGGTGACGCAAGGCGCTCACCCCCGGCGGCTGTCGTTCGGCCGTCGCCGCCGCCCACGCCGCCCTCACCGCCGCCGCCGCCGCCGCCCGGCTGGTCGGTCGGGGCGCAATCTCGGAAACCGGTGCTGTCACCCGCTGCCCTAGCCCCCGCCCCCGCCCCAGCCCCCGCCCCCGCCCCACTCCGCCCCGACTCCGGATTACGTAGTTACGATTGCGCCCGGCCCTGGGGAAGGCGGCGGCGCAGGCGGCGGGGGAGGCGGGGTGGCGGAGGCGACGACGACTCCTGCGGTTTGCCTGCGCGGACAAAGCACCTTCCCACTCCGCCCCGCTCCATCCTGCTCCGCTCCCGCCGCGCCGTGCCGTCCTGGCCCTGCCGCCCCCGCCGCGAGGGTCCTGTGTTTACCGGCCGGTGCTTATTGCCCGTGCTTCCCCGCCACGGTCAAACGCACGCGGCGCCCCGTTCTACTGAGGGCAGTGAGCAGGAGGCGACAGTGTATGCATTTTGTATTAGTCCTCCGGCGCGTTTCGCAGCAGTGGCTTATTACCTTCGGTGGTTCGCTTAGCAGGTGCGTGTGCGTGAATGTGAGAATGTGCGTGTGTTTGAGGGACTGTGTGAATGGGCGGGTACATGTTTGCCCTCCTCTCCGTTTGCCATCGATTTCATCTTGCGTCGGACATTCAGTGAAGGGAGGTTCATGTGTGAACCTTACATTTGCCGAAGGAGAAACGTTTCGTTAATGCAAGGACAAATGTTCGTGTTCCTATATTTATGTGTCATTATATATTTTCTAACATACACTAGTCGCTTTGTGTCTGTTTGGTAAAAGAAATGTTGCAGACAGTCCACCGTGAAACGCTTTCACTTTATGTAAAATTACATTCTATAGTAAACCCCAATACAATTTTATTACTCTCTATATAATTAACATATGTAAAGTCATTAAACCCGAACATTTAAGAATAATATCAAAACTATCGGTGTGTATTTAATTTCACATTATTTATTTAATTTTGTTAATACTTAATGTAAAAAATGCTACTGTTATCTTATATTAGAGACAAATATCGCACTTTTCCAAAAGAAAAATATAATTTACTACAATTTCAGTCAGAAAGAGCTACTCAATGCAATTTATCTTTCTGATCCGAGTTAAACTTCAAAACAAAAGTACTCTTCATATAATCATTTATGTTTTACAGGTTTACTAAAATAAATAGAGAATGTAGACACATGAAAATTGAGCAAAAATTATTATTTCAAAAAACCTCAACGTTTGCCATTCTTTCATGTTTTAAACTATTAGATATTAAAATACAGTTAAGATTGTTGTGTTGAAATATAATATTTTCAGGCCAAACGCTTTTTTATGATGATCACAATAAATGCCAAGGTAGGACACGGGACAAAATATCGTACTTTTGGCCGATGTGGCCCGGAAGACGTGCGATGTGAGTCCCCGGTTCCACACGCGATCTGTCGCGTGCACGCGCGTTGAGCAACGAACAAACACCGCCGCTACACGCAGTGCATGTCGGTAACGAGTGGGCGCGGTAGTGCGACCACCCGGCAGACGCGGGGTCAGTAATTGCAAGCGATGGTACGGCGGCAAGCGGGCAGGCCAAGAGTCGGCGCCAATGTGCGAGGGTCGAATTGGTCGGTGACCAGATCGATGGGAAAGACGGAAGGGAAGTGAATGAAGTATTTAGGTGTATGGTGTGCAAGTAAATGCGGATGACGGAATAAAAGAGTGCATGAGGGCTGATTCGCTTAGTGGTAGATCAGAACGGTCGAGATGCATGAGTGAAAGAGCATTTCAAGTGTTTTTGGCAAGTGCAAAACGCCTGCATTAGCGACATAGAGCTGAATACGTGTCTCCGCCGTACGGAAAAATGACAATAAGACATGGAGTAGCTAGCAGTCATGGCATAACGTATTTCCTTCTGCACACAATTCGGGGTGCAGAATGTAGATTCGAGCAAGATGCCTCAGATGTGATTAGATACTGGAAAGTGATGAAATGAGCACAGTTTGAGAATGGGAGGGGAGGCGACAAACAATGTCTTATCGTTGAAATCGGCGTCATTTATTTTTTGGATGCAGCTCTGCTAAGAACTAATCAGCTGAGTGAAGTAAAATTCATGGTTATATTTTTCTTACTTTTTTAGGAGAATTGTTGTTGAAGTAGGTGGTTTTTGACAGACCAGATATCTTACTCTCTTGGCCGTTCTTCCAATTTTAAATTACGTCGAAATGCTCATTACATTAATTAAACACAGAGTATTTTTTACTGGTAATAAATTGACAACACTGGCCCACCAATTTCGATTGCACTCCAAAGAAAACTGTAGATAGTACCTTCCTATGTCGAAAACGGACTACCTCTCTGGGATCATACAATGAGATATTTCAAAAATCGATAGCAGACGATGAAATTTAGCTTACTAATATTGAAAATACAACAATAAAACCTTCCCTTATAAATGTAAATCTTCAGAATGATTCTTTTACTAAAACATCTGACGTGAAGGCAAATCCCGAATATTATTATTTTACTGGTCTTCGAATTTAAAACATTTTATGTAAAAATCCTAATACTGTGAACTCTTTAATCCTAACTCCAAGGAATACTAGAAAAACATAAATTCTGCAAAACCTGAATTTACCTACAATTTATGATACTTAAAGGAACTGGGAAATTAAATTCGTTTGTCCTACAATATTAAAAAGTGGAACTTACGTTCCTTTAAATAATTGCCTGGAGTATTTCAACGTCTTTCACTCGAGTTTTACTAAGATTTATACCACATTTCAACAAAGTGAGTCACTTAATAAATAACTCGTCTCTTGTATTAGAAGTTACATTCTTAAAATATTCACATAGTGCCAATACAAGTGTTTACTAAGGAAACAGTTTCTGAGTTTCCTTTGAACCTAAAAGTTATTTGTTTCAAATTATTTCCATCCAACTTCCAAA
Source organism: Gryllus longicercus (assembly GCA_038098605.1). Classification (NCBI taxonomy): domain Eukaryota; kingdom Metazoa; phylum Arthropoda; class Insecta; order Orthoptera; family Gryllidae; genus Gryllus; species Gryllus longicercus. Next base: position 754,811 of record JAZDUA010000295.1, on the reverse strand, counting down.
AATTCAAGTTAACATTCATTTTTAACATATTTAAAGAAAAATGTTAAGATTTCATCAAATTATTCGGTATTAAGTTAAATAGATCCCACTGTATTTTGATTAAAAGTTTCCAGGTAAACATGAGTACATTTCGCCCTTTCGTTTTGTTGATATAAGTGGGCATCGTGGAATCGACTTACTACTTGCAATTTTAATTACGTTTTTATGGAAACAAGAAAAATATTATTTTGCAATGCGCTCATTTTTATGACGAATTACTCTTCAATTAAAGTCTCTTAATTGACAGTGAAACTAGAGCAGATTTGTCGGCCAGCCATTAAAGGCCGAAAAATGGCATGTCTTCTTGAGAAATGTAGGAAACGTAATCTTTAGATAAATGATTCTATAAAAATAGTGTCCAAATACCTTTTCATGAAGCCTAATATTGAAGAAATGGATTACTCCTTGTTATTATTATTATAAAATATGGTTTAACGGATTGTATATAAGTCTTGTAATATATTTGTAAGCGAATCAGAACGGTCCAAGACACTGATTCTATACTTTCACTTCTCTGTCCTTTTTAAAGAATGTTCTGAATAGTTGCCTTCATGTTTACGAATGTTGATTTCAATCGCTCATCACGATTTACCTGCGCTGGAAAATAAATAAGTACGAAAATACATGACACATCAATTATAGATTCATACAAATTCTTATGTCCAGCAACAAACTTAAATAGTTAGTCTTCCGGACGCGTCGCGAGGAAGTTCTGCGTTTGTAAAACGGGGCCGTCGGGAGCGGGATCGGGAGCGGGGAGGAAGCGCGGGCCTGTAGAGTGCGGCGACGGAGCGGCGGAGAGGCGGGGAGGGAAGCGAGGGGGCGTCTTATTACTGTAAAAGGGCGCGGCGCGATAAGGAAAGCAATATCCAGAGCGGACAATAAGTAATTGCGGCGGCCGCCTGCTATCGCCGCCGCCATCGGGGGCGACACATCGAGCTCATTACGCAGCGGCCGCGCCGACGAAGATTAATTCGCGCGGGGGCGGCGTGGGGCGGGCGGGGGCGGGCGGGGGTGGGCGGGGGCGCCTCGGAGGAACGCACGGCGGGCGCAGGGGCCGCGCAGGCGAGCCGTGCACGCGGGACAGGGGTGGGACGGGGAGGCCGAGGAGAGGCGGAAACGATAGTCGTGGGCGGATGTGGGGGTGGAGATGGGAATGGGAATGGCAGCGAGGGGACGATGAAGGGGCGAGAGGTGGAAGGTCGGAGATGGATTCGGAACGGGGTGGGGGATGTAGGAGGAAGCGGCGTATACAGCAGTATGGGGGCGGTGCGATGGCGAGTAATGGCCGGAATTGAGCTGGCAGCTTCGCGGATTTTCGACAGTTTCAAGGGTGATTCAGGAGTAGCGCGAATTTCGGAAGACGGAGCGAGGCGGCGTGGGCGGGAGGCGTTTGCGTAGTGTCTTCACGTCCCGTGAGGAATGAGGCGTGGAGACAGCACCGGCATGAGAGTAATGCAACTTGGGTAAGATGATCTATGCAATCAAAACATGGAGGTTGGCGCGATGACAGAGCATGATTTGCAGTGTGGTGCGATGCTTGATTAAATTAAAAATCAAGGGTAAAGGGTGAGATGCTGCGTAAATTGGGAAATAAAGGTTAAAGTGAAAGAGCACTTTATTTGGTCTGCTCAGTCGTCTCAGGGGATCGAAACAGTTCACAGACAGCAGACAAATATGAACGGAAAACGGACGTAATAATTCACAGGTTTGTGGATGTAGGTTGAAAAATGAAGCAACATCACATATTGCCAAAAAAACTATTCTAATAATTGATAAAAATATCCTTTTTTTCCAAGTTTGATTTCTTTCTTCGAAAATAATTTATTTGAGTCTCGTATTTTGTGTTGTTAAGATGTAGATATGGCTAAGAGGAGGCCGATTCTCTTACGAATACATTATTTGAAGGTGTAGTCCAAAATTTGTTCCCCAAACAAATTGAGATTGAAAATACCTTTAATATAGTGCTCTTAGCTGTCGGGGTGATGCCTGATCGCAGGCTATGATGTCACAGTCTTCACACGGGATTACAACTTTCGACACGGCGTCACCCGGGCAGCCAGAGCACTCCCAAGACTCAGACCGCAGAAGCCTACGACTTTATTTAAATGTATTCGTACTTAATATCTCTTCAGTACTATCAATTGTGAAACCTGCAGGATACAAGTAATCCACGCAAGTGGCGGACGCCTGAGCTCACCTTAGGCAGCTTCTCCGGGTCTCCCGGGTGGCGAGGGATGAGCTTCTGTAGGCGCTGAAAGCCGTAGTCTATCGTGGGCTCGTTCAACGCTGAAACAGAAGTAAAAAGAAAAATAAGATCTTTTCATTAAACATACGCGTTCATCATCTCTTTGTTCACATAAATTACATTTTTACTCATTACACTGCAATACTAGATGTTTTTGAGCTTCAAACCACAGACTCATATTTCATTTCAAATTTATTTTAATATAACTATAATCCTAATATTATTTAATAGTTAGATTGAAGAGTTTATAGCTGAAGATTCCATGTTAAGTAATCACTTTATGTTACCAGTGATGAGTCAATAAAACGGTAAAAATCATTGGAGCAAGTAATTCCCCAGAGTTCAGACGCAAATGCCACAATCTCCAACCACATCATTCCGAATGTTTGGGAAACAAAAGTTGTATTCAGAAACGTACAAGTACCATTTCTCTAAATAATTCAAAAACTTATTTCATCATCCAACGACTTCATATCTCTTTTTTCCCCTCCAGTGCAACACTTCAACTTCGCAGACCTCTTTCCTAAATTACACTCGCACATCGAACGGTAACGAACTCGCTCATTAGGGTCCGTTCGAAGATCGCTATCGCGCCCTTGAGCGCCGGGCCAGAGGTCATCGTGGCGGCGGCGGGGCCGGCGATGGCTTCGCCAGGCCACCCACTCGTTATGCAACGCGCGTTATGGGAACGCTGGACGCCCGCGCTGCGGCCGATCGGCCCCCGGGGGTGCCTGCCTGGCGTTAGGTAACCCCGCGGCCACGTTGTTTTCTCTTAGATAAACGCGTTTTTACGTGCACTTCACGAGCTTTCGAAGGGCGGATCGGCATGGAAGTGACGGCGTTCGGCCAGCGATGTGTTGGGGCTTCGGTGCAACAGAAGGTTGCCGTTGCTGACGAAATATCTTTTCTCTTAGCTGTCCGGCACTTATGATTTTGCTTCGGTTTGTTTGTTTATAATAGTCCAATTTCTTCTATCTTCTGCTTTTTTCGCCATCTTTTATATTTTAGGCAAAGCGGGAATATAGATTCATCTGTTATGGAAATGATTAACAGGATTTTTTTCATTTAGTTTTACATTTATTACTGCTTAGTTACGATGGCTTTGTCCCATACGTAAATGACTAAGATAGAAGAACATGAAACTAAGCAAGCGAACTTAGAGGAAAACAAAATGAAAGTTTAAAAGTTTTATATAAACCAAGATCTTTTATTTTGCCCTTTTAAAAGTTTCATCTATCTTTAAATAACACATAATATTACTTTACAATACAATATAGATATAGGAATTGACTAAAAAGCATTATGAATATTGCATTTGGAAAGTTTAGATATGTGTCATTCTCAACGTTTCTTTGCTCGTACAATTTTCTATATTTTTATGCTATCTGCCGCACATCGATGAAAACAAATCTATTAAGTTTTATAAAACAATGTCCTGTGCGTGATGTATTTAAAATTATGAAGATAAAATTTGTAAAGTGAATTTGTTATTACACATATACTTCTTATAACACATGACAGCATTAGATTATATTTTCATATATAAATTCCATTGTCATTCTTTGTTCACCATGACAACTAATGTGAACAATACTTGCGATATTGCTTCTTGTTCACTTGGGTTATTCCACATTCACTTCCACAGTCAATCCCCCCTCATCCCGAGTTCTTCGGCCAGCCTTCTGCTTTTGGAACATCGCAGTGGTCGCTGCTGACTGCTTCCAGCTCAGTCACCGCGCACCGCCCATCTGCGCCTCCGCCCCAGCTGTATCCACCCCCGCGCATCGCCTGAACCCTCCCCCCCCCCCGCCGACCGGAGTCACGCGACGGACGCATCGCTGCCGTGTGCTGCATAATGCACGAGGGGTCTGTTGTTTCCCCTACACGTCAGTCATAAGACGCGAATCACGATTCCCCCGTCTTACGACGGTACGCGCTCTCCGTCCACACGCCGTTGCCCGCCCGCCAGCCCGCCCGGCCTCTCCACCCTCCACCCACCCATTTGAACAGCCACTCCGCTACCGTCCCTCATCTATTCAGTCACTCGCCCATCCGTCTGTGTGACTCCTTTCAACTCGTACGTTTATCCGTCTGTCCGTCCACCAACCCGCTATCGTTTGTCTACCAGGCATCCCTACGCTGTAATTTGATAATTATCTGAACGGCCACTCTCTCATCTTCCATTCCAACTTGCATGCTTCCCTCATCACCATCCAACGGTAATTTTTCATAACTCCCCTTTATTCCCCTCTTTCTCACATTTTCTATTTTTACTCATCTTTAAATGCACATTTTCACCGTTAGCCATTACACAATTTCCCGAACATAACTTGTTACAGGCTCACACTCGCGCTCTAGCAATCTTCCGTTTCTCCTCCCTCACTTTTGTTGCTCGGTGTGCTCGCCTCTCAATGCGCGTCCGCCAGCCAGCACGTCCCCAGCCGCTCACGATATCCCGCCTGCCTTCCTTCCCTGCCTCCTCGCTCTCCGCGGCTGGGCGCTCCGGTTCTCTGCGCGTGTGCCGGGTTGCGTTACGGCCGGCGGCAGGCGAAGCCTCCGTCCCCTGTTCGTGAGCGCCCCCTCCCCTGCCCAGGCAGCCAGCGTCGCTTCCTGACCTACGGGAAGCTGGGGAGAGAGCTAGTTTTTTTCGACTGTGTGGGTACTGTGACTGTTTTCATGGGCTGAGCGAAGCCGTGACGTGAATTCTCGTCTTTGTCGCGTGTTTGTGTGGCAGGTGAATGAACGTTGACCGCAAGTGGGCTTCTACTCGCTATATTATGATTGACAGGTGGGTTTGCAAATATCATACTAAATGCAAATATATCATTTTTATATTGTTATTATATTATAAATATACATTTTGAAGAATGATTATCAATTGAAACGACATACAAAAAGAATTTGAAGATATAAATTTTCAGGTTTGATGCTAAATTACTTTTTCGTTTTTCTGTTCAGCTTACATTTCTCTATTTGCAATATATTTCGCTTTTAATTAACGAATTTTAAAAATTCTTTATCTTTTTATTGTCACAACTTTAGTATGTAGCATATTTATTTTGTTTACTTTTTATCTCTTTAAATATTTTTTTATGTGAGTCTAAAATTATGTGCATAAGCTGGCAGCTTACAGTATAAATATAAAATTAAACAAAAGTAATATTTTACGAATAATACATTCAACATTCGATTTTTCTGATTGTAATTTGTGCAATGGAAAATATATTTATCTATTTCCTATTTGTCATTTTATTTGATACTGAAATAAAATTGGATAGCTATTAATTTACTTTTTGTGCTCGTGCTGCAAGTACTGTACCTCAAAAAATCTTTTTGTTAGTGGAATGCGCTGTAGGAAATGCTACCTAGGACAAGTTACGAACGCGCGTAATTCGAATCATTAGAACGGTCATGAGTGCGGACCCAGCTCATTGCAGTGCCATGGGTTTAACAGCGAGTTCCGTCCAGAGAAGGGCTTCCGTGTCCAACTGCCAATCCAGCGTCCACAGGCTAACAGCTACAAATGACCCGTAAAAGGTCACAGTGCCTCAACCCTCTTTAACCTACAATCTCCCGCAGGCGTAGCGGCCGGTTGATCTCGGCCATTGGGGCGCTGCGGGCGCGCGGGAGCGGCGCGGCGCTGCGAGGCGCGCGGTAAACGCCGCGTGCGGGGGCGGCGGCGAGGTGTCAGGCGGCACTCGGCCGCAGTCAATTACCGCGTCAGCCGACACGGCTGCCCGCCGTCGCCCTCCCCCGCCTGGCTCCGCGCCTACCGCCCCCCCCCCGCGCACCCGTCATTCCGCTTGCATCCGCGCGTCACGCTCGCGTCGGCCCCGTCTTTATCCTCCCCCACCCCTCCCGCCCTCCCCGCCACCCCCGTGCGCGTCGAGGACGTTACGTTTGCACACGCACGCCCCGTACGCACGCACACGCCGCCCTGACGGGCCGCCCGCCGCCCTTCGGCCGTCGCGCGCCAAACGAGGACGCCAGGCACTCGCAACGAGCAGCTGGATGTGCGCTGGACTGGCCTCCGCGCCGCCGGGTTACCAGCGGGAGAATTATTTATATTTAGGCTGGAGTGAAATTACATACCAAGTCGGCTCATTTCTAAACAGTAGAGTGAATTCTTATTCGAGTTACAACTAAGCTCATAATGGAATACATTTTACCGTTATTATATATTACTCTAATTAATGGTTTTGTTTTAAAGTAAAGCATAAAAGTAATTTTTTTAAATCGAAGTAATGCGAGAAACGTAAGAAATACAAATAAATTTGGAAATAGACCGTTATCTTGGGAAACGAATTTGTCTTTATTCCAAAATATTGCTGTCGAGATGAAGTACTGTTTGGAAAATTAATAGAACTCTGTTCACTAATTTTGTCCGTAACACAAAAATGGGTAGATATATTTGTATTTACTATTTAAGATCATTCTAGTAATATATAGTATGTGTAAAATAAAAATATTACTCAAAGTCAAGGAAGTTTACATTTAATTACTCTGAACGATTACTTTTAGTTCACAAATATGCGTTTGGAAAAAAGTTACAATAATAATAATAATAATAATAATAATAATAGTAATAATAATAATAATAGTAATAATAATAATAATAATAATAATAATAATAGTAATAATAATAATAATAGGTGTTTCTGAAGATGTAAACGTCACATGATTTGCAAATACCATACAATACATCTACTTTCCACTTCCCGATAAAAACTACTTAATTTTTTCAGGATTAATCCTTTAAAATTTGCAAAACAACATATAGAAAGGACAAATGCGAGTACAATTTTTGTTCATGAGGAAATCACTTCGCTCATGCATTGTGCACCCGCGAAAAACATTTCCTTGTATTTCATATGTTTAATACATCAAAACTGAAGGGGACAGAAGAGGCGTAATAATTTATTTTTTAAATAAATATTACACTCGCAGCTACAAATATTTCTTATTCCTCAATCATGCGAATGTGTGAAAATTGGATACTGAATAAAAATGAGTAACTCCTGTTTCCTTCCCAAGCTTATACTACCTGTCCTGCCAGAATTTCGTAATGCACGAACCTGCAAAATATAAATCCGCCGATTCACTTTATAGAATGAGCAAAATTTGTTCGTATTTTACCCAAATCATATAACAGCTTTTACCCTCTAAACTCACAATTTTTGTAAAATAGGTAGATTAAACATCGCTGTGAAAATGAGGCTAAATGTTATTCAACATTTCAGTTGACAAATGCAATTTGAATTTTTGGCGCAGTGGCAAGCACTGAACAGAACCGCTCCCGAAAGCCACTCCGCGAGCGAGCCGCGGTGGCGCCGAGGCGACGCCGGGAAAAGCGCAACGCCATGAGCGGGCCACGCGGAGATGGCCTCATCGCGCAGCCGCCGGGTGGCGCACGCGGCCGCGCTGCGGGAGGGGGCGGGCCGGGGTGCCGGCCGCACACGTGGAGGCCGCGACGGCGGTGGGGATCGCTCGTGGTTTTCCCGGCGGCGCCCAGGTGGCAGCCGACGCGGCCGCGGCGCCCGACGGCTTCTAGTTGTTCGCGGCGCCTGCAGAGGTCCTCGCTATCGTCTCCGGCGGCGTCGCAGCCGCCGCCGCCGCCGCCAGCGCCACCGCCGCCGCCGCAGCAGCAACAGCAACAGCCTTCTCGCGTCTGCTGACGCGGTCGGCGTAGCCGCGCGCCTTCCCTTTGTCGTTGTCCTCGTCGTCGACTGCTTCCGCGGGCTCCGCGCGCCGCCACCGCCGTCGTCGTCAGATCAGGCGCGGGGGCCGGCCAATTTACATGATTGCAGTGTAGGGAACGGCGGAGGGTCGCAGTCGCCGCCCGCATCCCCCCGATGCCGCCGCCTCCGCGAACCCCGCAGCAATACGCGCACCCGTCCCGAAGCAAGCGATTTGAATATCTGAGCGGGGAGGGCGTGGCTGCGAGGGGAGACACGGGCGGGAGCAGTGTCCGCCCGCCCGCTCTCGCCGCCGCGTGGATGCCGTCGTGAAGGCGAGGGGAGCGCCCCGCCCGCCTGGGCGGCGCAGGGCGTAGCGGGGCGGGACGGGGCGAGACGGAGCGGGGCGCCGAGCGGAGAGGCGCCGTCTCGAGTTGCGAGTTCGCGCGTCTCCGCGTGGCTGCGCGCCTGTCGTCTTCATCGCCTTCGCCGTCGCCGTCGCCGTCGCCGTCGCGTCCCCGTCGTCTCCTCTGCCTCGTCGCGGCCTCGTGCGCGCCACCCGAAATTTCTCCCGGCCTGCCCGCTGCTCCCCGACCCCTTCCCACACTCGCGTTGCCTTAATGGACGGAAACGACGGGCTCGACGAGGTTTTGAAGCGACTGTTAAGCGGCGCTTTTCAAAAGCGTCTCCTCCCTTCGAAAAGTAACGCGTCGCCTTTTCATATCGAACAATTCGTCAAAATGCGCGCGATAAACACGACTTTTCTTAGACTTCGGAGGCGGCGCCGTTAGCTCCCGAGGCGCCGTCCGCCGCCTCTCGCTCCTCCCGAATAACATCACGTCCCGAACATTCTTTAATAATTCAATAATCGTATCGATTACTCGCGGTCTTCTCGCCGGGGGGTACGTGCGGGCTGCGCGTCGCCGCGTCGACGCCCCCGCTCCACTCGCTCTATCTCCACTATCTACACCTCGCTTCATCTTGCCTTATCTCGCCTTCGCTCCCCCCTTCTTTCCTCCGTTTCCGTATCGCCTCCCGCTGCTCCGTTGCGGCGTAGTTCTTCCCGCTTTGTACCGTCCATCACTCATCATCACATCTTCGGTGTTTAATCGGTTACCGCTTAATGGCATTTAGGTTTAATCTATTTTCTACTTATTTAACATTACTCTCTCCATGCTCCATGTTCTTTTATCTCAACATACTCAATGTTTATCTCCATTTCATTTACTGTGTGCTAAGTAAATTTTACTGCATGTCAACGTACTTAATCCTCAATTATTTGCGATATTTTGACAAATTATATTATGGTCTACTTGCATCAACTTATTTTGTCCCACAATTTTTCTAGGATTTTGTTTTATATCATCAAATATTTTCACCTTGCTTTTGTCCTCAGCTCCTTACATTCCTTAATCTGTTCCACTGCATCTCCTTGCGTCAATGTATTTGCAACCAAAAAATTCTATCATCGTGTTAATATATGTACTCACTCTACATAATATCTATCCTAGAGAATCACTAGTCACGATTAAACGAACGAAATCTTGTCTATTAAGTTTGTAACTTTCGCCGTCTCAACACACTGTTGTTATTTTATCAATATTCTACCGCTGCCTTCCCCTTCTCGTTTGACCCTTTTGACTGATCACATCTTCCATTTTAAATATCCATTGCTGTAATGGATATCATCTACTCAGTGCGCCCATGGATGGAAACTCGGCAACAGTTAGAATATTCACATTATCTACAAGAATATAATCGAAGTTTCCCATACTACACTTCAAATATTGCAGGCAATTGACATACATAAGGGATCTGATATAGCTATGTCAAAAAATTATTTTATTTCTCTTTCTGGTGACTCGCACGAATGTATGTGACTGTTTTGCATTGTTCATAAAGTAAATAGTCTAAATGCGCTTGATTGTCGACGAATGAGAGTCGACGATAATTTACTAAATTTATAATGGATTCAGTCCCGCGCACGAAATGCCATGCTATTTTGTCATGTGAATGAAGTTGATCGGAAAGTTTACTCTTGTCCAGTTGTAATTGAAAACGGAATGTAGGTAGTCAGACACTTTTTCTGTTACATTAAATGCAAGTCATGTTTCTTATATTTTCTCGAAGAAAAGATTTTGCAAATGATAACAAAATATTTTGATGCTTTTTGTGGCAGTTAAATGTTCATAATATCTAAAGATTGGTGATGGAGATCGCTTTCAATGGAGTATGAGACTTCAAAATCTCGCTAGACCTAAGAACAAAACTGAAAGATCTTAAATATTTCAAGGTCTAAAATAGGCGAGCCAAACTGCCCCCACTCGAGCTACTTGCCCGTCTAGAAAGCCTGGTGATCCGGAGATCACAGGCAACTTCCCCTGCCTCCGCCTTCATTTCCCCTCCAATTGCAGAGCTGTACAATCTGAAGCCAGGAATGCAAGCCCAGAGAGTACTCTTAAAACGAAGAATAATTGCGACTTCATACGAAAATCCATTCTATCGAACAACCTACATTTGAATTTTTTAATATATTTTACTACTTATTACTTAATTTCATGTTCATTTTCTTTTTAAATTCTGCCTCGTGTAATCAGTTTTGCCAAGGACCAGGAATATGTATGAATGGCTAAAACTGTGCTTGTTTTTGTTTGTGTTTATTTCATTAAATGATTGTGTTATTTTTTTAATATATCGATAATGAAAACAATAACAAGCCTCTTACCGGTGAATATATCTTTCAACAGGCAAGAAGTTTTGTTTATTAAACCTCCTTACCTAAATGAAAAAAGTAATGTAATTATTACACTGATAAGTAAATGCTATTACGAAACCAGATAAAAAATGTTTAAATTTTCCACTAAATTTACAATTTAAAGTATGATGTACGTTATTTTAATGGATAATTCCTTAAGTTAAGAAAATGGGAATTAATATCGCTTTTTGGACTGACTTCTCTAATTAGTTCTCCTGAAGTCTGTAACCAATGACCCCGTCCCCCGATCATTTTCTACCACCCTTCTTTTTAAACCACGCACCAGTTGTTCTCGGTGCAGTGCCCGCGGACTCTGGAAAGCTAGTTACCTCTGCGCGACCTTGATATGATGCTTCATCTAAAAAAAGATCGTCTCCGTGAAAGATTACGTTTGAGAAATGAAAATATTTGGAACATTCATACTTACATTTTTCATTCATTACACATTCCGCGCTTTAGATATAACTTATGCAGCACCCCTGCATTAGCATTTTCTTAAATACACCTCTCACTCATGAAACAAACGGTATACCATTTCGTGCGTCAACATAAAAACATAAGACAAAATATCAATTGTTTTACGGAGAACAAAACGGAAATAGAACTTCAAAGAAATGAATACAAAATAATTTTATAATTTGTGAGACTGCGTCGTAATCCTGTATAAAGACAGTTTTTTTGTATACTTCGACAATCGAATTTGACCGTTGTTATTGAAACACTCGGTATTCCCGTAATTTACGTAATCTCTGAAAAGCATCGCAGAGGTTATTAAAAAATGATTCATTTTTAGGAGGACAGGGGTTCCCACAACTGTCGAAAACGAACGAGGTGGTTAATGGAAAATGAAAATTCTCAAAACTGTTTTCTAATATTGGTTGTAATAATAATAATACCAAACTACAGTGTGTTTGGTTTCTTAATTTGAAAATTTGTAGTAAAATATGGGCGAAATTTTGCCCAATTTTTGAGTTAAGTTTTAAACCAGGAGGCAGTAATTCGGTAAGACACTTTCGTCTAAGAGAATGACGTTTGTTTCTTTTTTATAAGGAGGAATGTTTTTTTAAAAACTAAACTTTTGGGAATGTGTTTTTACAATAACACCAAATTCCTTTGTGACGTACACCTATGGGAGAGAGGTTTGTAAGTGTTACTTGTTACCTAATTTTGGGAACGCATTTTTAAAATTACCCGATTTTTTATTTCTTTTTCGGAGAACGTCTAAGAGAGAGGTGTTCGTAAGTGTTACTCTCTACTGAATTGTAACAACCCAAATTCCTTTGCAGCATCGGGCAACGCCCCGTACAGCCGCGCAAGGCCGCCCTCGTCCTCGCGACCCTTGGACCCCCCCCCCTCCCTAGCGCCTGGCTGTGCGAGCCTATGTGCGTTTCCGCCGGGGAGAGCGGGCGAACGCGTGTGGCGGCGGGGAGGGCGGGGCGCCCGCATATCAATAGAGCGATTGGGAAGTCGGCGGAGCAAATAGAAACAGATGCTGGCGCTCGCAATTGAGATGTTCCTTTCGAGAGGGCCGCCCAAGAGGCCGGGGCGGCGTGCGCCCCCTCCGCACTCCGCCCTGCGCCCTTCGTGATCGCGGGCGCGGCGCGGCGCCGCCCAGCTCGGAGCGTTCGTTTCTGCTCCGCTGGCTGGGGGCGGCCCACTCGTGCTTGTTGATTGCATTACAGCCGTTTCTCCACGCGCTGCTAGTGGTGCTGGGTGATTTCGGAGAGCGTAAAGGCGCCCTAGGGGAGGGATTTATAGCTGATTGTGAAAAGGTCGCACAAATCTCGTGGCGAATTGACAGGAGTTTATTATTTCTGCATCTGTATCGCTCTAATTCTGGAGTTGTCCATGGTGAATTATAGTTGTCAACTCCCTCTAGCGGACTAGTGTCCGCTAGTATGTTTTTCATTAGTAGATGCATTTCATACAAATGACTTGCGTTCATTGAGTGGATAACAGATTAGTGCATGATACATGGTACACAAGCGAATATTTGTGTTCATTTATTGATACATATCCGCATTTATCATGTACATATAAATTAATATTTTTCATTAATACAATTTCATATACAATGTTTACTCAAATTAGTATAAATCTGAGGTGACAGTTGTTATTGGGCGTTAGATAAGGAAATAAGGACGGACTGGGATATTTATTGAAGGATGTTGAAAAACAAAGTTATAAGTCTTTTCGTGTACTATTTTGTTACTGAAATATTACACCTCTTGTGCTCAAAATAAATCTAACACCCTTCTGGCATATGACTGGAAATTCAGTTTTCGTAAGTTTTTTCTGCCACGTTTGGAAATGCGATGTTCTTCCCGATATAAACCTAAAAACTTCCAATGACAGAAAGTATTTCAAGATCTCTTCTGGCATATGTTAATTAAAATCGATGGTAATTATGTAATTTCTGAGTAATAAATTAATTAAAAGGCTAAATGAAAGGTAATCTGTATATTCTATCGAAAACGCGACATTGTTGTATAAATCATATTATATTTATGTATTTTAGAAAATATTATTTTATTATATTTGCTCCCTATTTTTGTTTGTACATGAAGAAAAATAGTAGGGGTATTTTTAGATCGGATGTTAAAATAGAAGTGTTGTGGTGTATTTCTATTTCCGTTCTTTACACCTTCGTTGTCTATAGATCGACCTCTTACCTCCAGCTGAATATTTTACTCCATATGCAATCGCATAGTTCATACAACAGTCTCCCTAAACAATGGCACCGGAATGGCTCATTAGTCTGTGTCAGTCGCAGAAGCTTTCTTTCCGCCAAGCGTAGCTCGTGATCCCATTGGTGAGTTACAGGTAAGAATTACAGGTTGCCCCTAGATTGCGCTAATGTTAGATAGATATAGGTCCTTTCCCGGAAAGTAAGTTACCGGGAAGATATTGGAATTAGTGAAAAGGAAGCAAGTTCCTAGGTAATGCAGAGTGTCTTCTAAATACACACACAACGCAACTGAAACGTCCACGCCTCTCGTGGGATTCGAGACCACCGTGAAGGAGATGCGTGTACTTGGGTGCAATGTCCCAAAACCCGATGTCTCCAGACCACCGATGGATGATGAGAATGGCGGTGATATATGAAAGTGGAACGAAGAGTGTTGAAAGGTTAGTGAGGTCCCGCCAAACTACAACTTGAGACCAAACATTCATACAAAAGACGGAATTCGAATCAGTAAACGACCGTGTCAAGAAAATTCAGACGAGTTCCCAACAATTCATCTCCTCAGAAGTGGCTAAATTCTGTTCTAGCATTATACATACGTTTGCAAGCTACATTGGTACTGTAAGTGTGTACTAGTCTGACATGGGTTAACGAGCAAACTAGATGCGATAGTTTGGGAGACAAGAGGATATGTAACCCAAGTGGTTCGTCTAGGAGCTACCTCAGCCAGAATAACATTTCACAGACACCGGAAGGTGTTGGACGAAAATAGGGAATACATAAGATTCACTCATTTATATGACGCGCAAATTGTATTCTTCTGCATGACAAATTACTACAATTACTTTTTTCCCCTCTAGCAAAACATCTAATTGAACTCTAGAGTTTCTTTGTAATGGAAATCTTTATATTGCATTGTTTACGTTTAAAATATTTTCATAAACCCTGTTGAAGAATGATGTTGATGAAATGGAAGGAGGCCAAGTGGGGAATGAGTGAGGTGGGACAGGGTGGGTTGCGCGGGCGATACTCACACACGTAGACGAAGCGACCGGGGGCGCCCTTGCAGAACTGCTTGGACTTGTACGACAGGGTGACCTCGACCACGCCCGGGATGTGGCGCGGAGGCGTCTGTACCCGGATGGCGTGCGAGGTGATGAGCTGCAGCACAATAGCAAGCGGTTAGGTCCACCTCGCCTATACTGGCCAGTCGACAATCGTTATAATGTGAAATCATGTACTCGATTTTTACAATGCAGAATTTAAGTAGCTTTTAAATGGATTCTTTCAGTAAGGCAGGAAGCCGATCATAAAGGATTATTTTTAATTATTTTTAATTCTATAATTAATAACAAAACGAGCGAGTAATCGTGAAGCTCTAAGATTTTACTGCCTGTAGAAACTATTTACCAATATCATATTCCACGTTAAAACTGAATAAATTTTATCCTTGGTATTTTAAATAGTTTTCTATATAAATTGAAATCTTTGCACACAATTACCAAATGTTACTTCTAAACAATTAATGCAATAATAGCTTCTCGTGCAAAAGATTTGTAGACAGAATTACAATAACATTAACAAAGCTACAAAACACCTTTACTTTAATTTACTAGATGAGGTAATATTTGCCAAACTGTTAGCTTAACACAAACAGAATTATCAGATGGAAAATAGTGAGAAAAAGGAACTTTAAAAGGATAAGTATCTATTTCAGAAGTTCAAATGTACTGAGTCTAATACGAATCGGTAAATATTCTCGAGATATTTAGATATCGGATTTTTTTTTCATTTACGTACTTATCAAATTACAAGCAATGTGTGTATACCAAAATAATTTAATACGAAAATAGTTTGTCGTCATTGATGTAAATATTTTTTTACTAGATTTTTTTTATACTACAATCATTTAATATTTTTAAAGTATTTTTGTATATTCAATAATGAATAAATATTTTATATTTATTTATCACCATAACCATTTTAAAAAAATATATTGATAATTTATTAATTATTTCACTTGATAATTATGGTAAGAAAATTGTGTGAGGTTGTTGTTTTATTGAAAAAACATAATTTCATGATAACATTTCTGCTAAATGTTACTAATTAAATATTTAATGACAATAGAAAAAATTAGTTATATGTCAATTAATCAATTTTATTAATTATCACAACATGAAAGAAACGGAAGTAGCTGTTCATGTTCATCAAAGTGCCAGATTAGAATCTAGAAGGCAGCATTGAATCATACAACAGTAGGAACCTCTTCTTTATATTGCTGCTGTCAAGACATTATTTATTTTACATTTTTCAACATTCTTTTCGTAGATATTGTTTTTCTCTATTTTATTTAATGATTTAAAGATTTATTTAAGATGTAAAAATATTAGAAATTTGAAAGAAAAACATTCTGTGTAAAACTGAATATTGGGTTTTAACGAGATTGTTGTAATTTGTGAGTGAGAACTTGTTTGTAAAGAAATCTAGCCCCGTGCGAGGATATTCCTCGGCGTCGATGCTTCACCAAGCCTCGCCGCGTCCGAATGGTCGCCCGCCGAGGAGCCGGCGGAGCGTGGGCGGCAGCGGCAGCGGCTTCGGATGCGCATGCGCCGGCGCGCGCGGCGCCGCGGGGAGAACGGGAAGTCGGGGAGGGGGAAGGGGAGAGGCGAGACCAGGCGAAGCAGCACAGACAATACTCACCTCGCTCCACACCAGCATGGTGCCGAACACCACCTGCAGGCCGTCGAAGAAGTTGTCGCCGATGATGATGACGGTGGAGCCTCCCGACGTCCACCCCTCGCTCGGACTAATAGCCTTGATGCACGGGGTCGCTACGGGAAGGGGAGGGTACAAGCCTATATCAGACAGGGGCGCTCAACGTCAGAGGGGGTTTCTTCGTGTCAGCTGGAGGCGGCGCGCGCGCGAGCGGCGGCGGTGGCGGCGACGGCGGCAGCGCGGGGAGTGGGCGGGGGCGGGGGCGCAGCACGCCGCCGGTCGCCCCCGCCCCGCAGGAGGCCGCGAGCCGCCCCGCCCACCCGCCTGCGCGCGCGCCGCCAACTACGCGCGCTACACTACTCTGCGCTTGCTACGCTGCGCTTGCTACTCTACGCTACACTACAGCACACTGCTCTCTTCTTGCACACAACTTTCTTACGTTCGTGAAACCTTGCAGTTACAATTCGTTACTTCGTAGTATGTAGTATACTTTATACTACACTTTTAATATACGCCTGTAATTAAATATTAAAATGAATATTAATTTCTAGAAAAAATGGAGTTGTGTTATTACATATACACTAAACACGATTTTAATAATATTGGCAGAGGTTTGGAGTAATATTGTTTCTTTAAGTAATTATCTAGCAATCGCGCAGCGGTTTCGATACACTGCTCCCTTATTGCACACAACTTTCTTACTTGGAGAAACTTTGCAATTACAATTCGTTACTTCAAACATTTATGCTTCATTGCGTGTAGTATACCTTGCAGTTGCTTTAAATCTCAACATATCTTTGCTATGCATTATTATGAATTGAAGATTGAAATATGAATATTATTTTTGAGACAAAATATATTTGTGTTATTACATGTGCAATAAGTACGGTTTTAATACTTTTGCGAGTGATTGCAGTATTGTTTTTTCTTTAAGTAATATTCTCCAGTAATCGCGCAGTGGTTTGAATACCCTAAGATCTATGCCTTTTGTTGTTTCTTAACGGAGATAGTATTCACGCAAATTGAATAATGTGTTTGTAATAAAGCTGTAGGAATTATATTTTACTTTGTTTCAGTTACGTACGAAGTTATAGTTTTACAAAATAGCTTATGGCATATGCATACCCCACGCAAACATCTGTTTAACTTAGCAAAGTTATGACATGCAGAAGCACGGTAACTCTACACTCGCCCTACTTTCGGAGTTGGATTTAGTGTGAACTTCGAAAAGGGGCGACATCCTCTTAGTATGCATAGTCAGCATAGTTGCGGGTTATGGTGGTAATAAAAATATTTTCTCAATTAGTAATATCTATGGCTGCAGAGATTTTTGAAGAAGCAGTTGAAGTCGCGTGGACAGTGGTAGTATCCGAAAGTGCGCATACTTATATCTACCGCATCATATTTTGCTTAGAAACAGGATGCATCGCCTCTCATTCGTACTCACGAATCAGAAAAAACGTTCTCTTATGTCTTTTTCGCAGTTTTACATTTCCTAATAGTATAGCTGCCATACATATCTGGCAACGTAGTTGAAATTTTCACACATTATATTGGTGATAGTTGGCAGTGTCGGACGAATTCAAACCACGTATTTTTGTGTAGGCGTAGTCTGTTTTCATCCTGAAGTTTACATTACAAAACAAGTACGAGTTTGGCTGATTCTGTTTTGGTTTTCCTGAAAGTTTTCTCTTTTAGTTTTATTGTTAATTTTACGTCATATTTTCGCACATATTTGGAGGTTTTTTTGGAAGAAATATTAGATAAAGTACTGTTTGACTATTGGTGTATTTGAATACGCTACGCGAATTAATTCTTAAGTGCCATTTTGAAACGTGAGTGCCAGAGTTCAAATATAGAGCACGAAAACACGTGAATGCCATTTTACATCAGTGTATTCACTTTTTAAGGAGAGTGTTTATCCATTCCGTAGACGGACTCCCATGATTTCGAAAAGTAATTAATTATTTTAATCTGTAGAATATGGTCGAATTTAAAAAGCAACATTCGTATGCCCCATATTATTTGAAGAATAGGAAATATGTCTTTTAAAACATAAAACATTAAATAAAAGATAACTGCGGCGAAATAGAATTAATCTGCGACGAGGTTCTGTAAATTTACATCTTTAAATCACCTTCCTCCTTTACGCCCAAATCGTCATTAAACATTCTGTAAATAGCAAATAAAAGAAGCCATGTGAATTGAGAAGTAACTTCAGGTAAATTCTCAAGTTTAAAAAATAAGAAAATTTTTAATAATGGGTCTTCTGCCTCGAATATAAAAGATCCAAAACTTCACCTCCCCTTCGAAAGCACCGATATTCGATCTTCCCTCCGCAGTAACTCGATCATATTTTCAGAAATGAATCCCTAATATTAAGTTCATTGAAATATCTCCAGTTCTTGGAGCATCATCGGGGCTTATTCTCTTTCCAAAACGACGCTTGTCCGTCAACAGGGAACGTAGAGCTCATACTGCGCAGATTGGTAACGTCAGCAGGCGGCACGGGGGCAGCCAGCATTTTTGGGAGCGAGCGACGCGGAACGCGGTCCGCGGGGCTCTCCGCCACTCCGCCCCGCCCCGCCGCGCCCCGCCACGCACCGCGCCGGCCACGGGTCGCGTCCGCTAATGCGCCGCGATTGTGAACGGCCCTTCGCTAATTACGCAGCCGTAATCATATTTAACTCGCGCGGGCACCGCCGTTTGATTGTTCCGACGCGTAAGGCTGTGCCGCCGTCCGCTGTTGTCCGCCGCCCAATTACCAGCTAATCAGACGCAGCTCACACGGCTAATTAAACGGGCCGCGAGGGTCTCTGGGAAAAACCCCCCAGCGCTCGCGTGCCCCGCCCCCGGCGCCCCGCGGCGGGCGGCGGGCAAAGGTGCGTGGGCGGGGCGCTGCACCTGCCGGCCTGCGAGGGACCGATGCGATCTCCCGCCTTTACACAGGCGCTCTGGTGGAAAATCAGGTGGTCAGGTGGAGTCCTGTCAAGCGCTGCATGCGCCAGACTGACCGGTGGTGCTCACATTACTTTCGGGACGTCATCGAACGTAGAAGAGTACATTCAAAATAGTATTCCGTGATCAAAACTATACAAATGGTATTCATCCACAATTTTCTCAATGTTTCCATCAAGCATTTGTAAATATTTTTTTCAACACTCCAATATCTAAGTGATATTCTGACTCATTGTGTGTTGTATTGATAAAATCAAAGAATTATTTAAAAACATATTATTGCATTATAAAAAATCCACAGGAAAAGTAACTGTCGAAACTACTTAACGTTATCCGTTGAAAATTGGGTACTGCATAATGTAGTTTTCAAAATTGTCGCAATATATTTTAAAATAAACTCCCTTAAAACATTATCGCATATCTGCATCGGCGTCTTGATTTCCGCATTTCCTAATATCTCTCCTTTCTTTTCCTATAATTTAGATATACTTTTGAGAACATAACATTATCACCTGACTGGTCATTCAGTCAGTGATTTAATGCTCTTTGAAAAACCGATTGGCAAAAGTTTATCGACAACTCATAAAGCTATTAGGTGAAGACTAATCGACGCGATCCGAGACGCCGTCGCACAGGCGACGTGGGCGGTCGCACACCTTGTGGGCGAAGGAGACTTCGGCCGCGGCCAGGGCCCAGTCGATGGGAAAACGAGCTCCGCGGCAGGGAAATGGGACGCGCACTCCTCGCCCGGGGCGGATGCAGCGTCCGCCGCGGGAGAAATTGAATGCGGAGGCGTCCGGCTCACCCCGACGCAGCCAGAGCTCGGCCCCACCCGCCTCGGCCCCACCCACCTCCTCAGAGGTGGATTTCTGCGCGAGCTCCCTCCGCCTCAGACATATTTGTTCGTTTTCGGAATACTGTTTTGTTATATCGGCGTAACGCTACCCATATGAGGAAAGCCAAAGCTATTTAAAACGGTCGGCTAGAAGCCAATGAAAATAATACAGTATCAAAATTTAGGTTTTTGAAAACCCTGCTCCTCTTTTGAAACAACTTTAAAAACAATTTCTGCCCCGCCCTGAGAAGGACGTTTCTATTCGATTCCTCTCCCACTCACCATCACAACTTTCCGAGTTAAATAACAGTAGCATTACGAAGCGGGGAAATTTTAGAATCTGCTTGATTTAATTTTCAAATTTAGAGCCCAAATATATTCTTGATTAACTTTAACATTAATTTGTTGTTTCAACTTAATAAAATAAAAAAAATATACCAATGTGGTGAGAACCTTCATTTTTCATCAAAGTGCTCCCCCTCTTTCGGTTTTGTCACGGTTTTTTTGGATACCCCCTTTTTCCTAAAAGCGAACGTATTTCTTGAATTGCCGCCTAGGGATCTAAATGGCTTTTATGAATACTTTTGAAACAGTAAAGAAGTTTAATAAAATCTATTTAGGCAACATAAATTTGTTTGTGTTGCACAAAACATTGTTTTCAAAATAACACAATTCTTATTATAAACACTTTACACATTTGTTATAAAAGTTTAAAAAGAGACGAATTATTACTCATATTGTGATGATAATGCAGGTGATAGGCGAAAAGACTTCAGCAGACTTCTTCTTCTTCAAAAGACTTTTGCAGTTCAGTGATACGTAAAATAAATTTTATTGCAACTAGCCAATTGCTCGGAATTCTTTGATTGATATGTACATTGAATGGCGCGAAAGTGAATTGCCTCTTCCCCCGGGATTTTAAAGCATTAGCAAGATAATTAGTGATTGGTTTCACGAAGAAAATACTGTCGAGGTCATGTCAAAAACAATTATGAAAAATTTTAATATTTGCCTCAGAAGCACTGACATTTCAATGAAAGCGTGTTCTGAAGTGACCACAATGAGTCCGAAAATTGCATTACACGTTCTTTTAGGATTGCGAATGATGGACGAAATTGTAAACTCGCGGAATATAAACCGGGCCATTAAATCAAACACATCGATTAAATTCGACTGAATGATAGCGTTTCCATGAAATGTTATTGTGTGTGTCCAAGAAAATGTAATTGAGTGCGAGCAGGCCACGAGTTGTAATGAATTGGTGTAGGTACAGAGAAAAAGTTAGAGATAAAAAATAATTTTCCACTTAAACAAAAAAGATGTTAATGTTTGACAAAAAGTTTATTTTTTTAACTGTGTGAAATATAAGTGAACCAAAAATTCCATTGCACAATAAGAGATTTATGGCAATTGAAAGAGCTAGCATGCCTTACAGCAAAATAAAATCAGTTTTATCGGACATGTAGTTCTGCAATTTGTGTTCGCTTCTGGTAAAAGTTTTAACATGTTTATTAATGCAAACACAGATCATTGTCCGGAAACATTTCTTCAGTGATTTTATATAAAGTAATTTCATCTTTTAAATTCGTTGTTCTTTAATTGCAGCAACTTACTTTCAAATTTGGGTTATAAATTTTTGAAACTGAAAAGGTAGCTATTTTAAAATTTAAAAACTAAATATATTTTTTCTCCTAATTTTATAATTTTGCAAACGTTTTCTTATCTAAATCCAAATAAATTATTTAATACCGATATGAATAATTATACAAAGCCATATATTAAGTATTCTTAAGAAAGGTCTTTATCAGCAGTAAATAGAGAACTTGAAAGAATGCTCGAAATTGTTCTAAGAACAGAAAAGGTTCTACATAAATGGCAGTCCACCATTACAAAACCCAAAATAATTTATGACGTGTTAATGAAGTTCGAAGAACATGAACATATTTCATGGCAACAGACGTGCTGAAATATTCCACATTTTCAAAGTGTAAATACGCAGCCTTCGATCGCCCGTCCAGGTGATGAGGAGCGTTGCGAAACGCACGTCCGCTTTTCCGTCGGTGCGCGTCCTTCGTTCCGGCGTCGCTCCCCCGCAGCGTCCGCCCCGAAGCTCAAGAGCGCGCGAGACGCCGCGAGGGTCGTCGCCAGCAAGGGCGGGCGACGGGCAGCGGGCGGGGGCGCAGGGGGCGAGGCGGGGCGGGCGCGGGCGCGGGCGACGCGAGCGCGCGCCCTTCGGGCGACGGCGGCGCGGGCGCGGGCGGAGGGCGAGCGGCAGCCGGAGCGATGGCGTCCGCACACACTTCCTTATTGATCTCGGCGCGTACCGCGGCTGCTGTTGCGTTTTTCTTCTCCTCGTTGATTTCTTGCGCCGCCCCTCGGCTTCCGCTGCCGCCGCCGCCGTCGTCGTCGTCCTCCCCTCCCCCGCCGCTTCCTCTTTTTTGTCTCTGGCGGCGGAGACGACGCGGTCGCCTGCCCTCCCCCCTCCCCAACTCCGGTGGCTTCCACGGCCGGCTTTACGGGCACATACTCGTATATGTCCACTCCCTCGTCTATACCCAATCTCTTTCTTCCCGGCTGCGGCCGCGGCGGCAGCGGCGAAGGCACTGGCGGCTAAGGCCGCTGTGGCGTTGGCGGCGGTGCGGGGGCGGACGCGGTGGCGAAAGGGACGACAGCGGTGTCGCCGGCCACTGAGACGCTCGCGGCCTAGTGCCGGTTTGACGGCAATGACGGCGGAGCGGCGGCGGTGGGTGTGGCAATGATGATGGCTCTGGTGGTGGAGGTGGCGTTTGGGATGGGGAAGGTTTTTACAGGCCGCGGGAGTCTCGCGTCAATGGCCCACAAAACGTAAGCAAGGCCCGGAGGTCTTTGACTGCACGCGCGCAGATTCTGTTACGCCAACTACTACGGCCCCCGGCCGGTGCTGTGCGGTCCTCTCACCCTGGCGATCGTGTCGGTCGTCAGCAACTGTTCCTCTTCGTTCAATAAATGAGATTCGCAGCCACTGACTGGACCAGAATTTAATCAAGAACTGCTTATTCTGACAAAGGTATCCAATGTAACAATCGTGAACATACCGTCAGTTATGCAAACAATACGAATTTAAGATATAGGATGCATTTTTGTCTCACTAGAAATTGACATTTTCTCATTCCGCCGTCTTCAATATTATCATTTTCTTCACTTATTTTTCAATTTCACCCATTTAAAAAACCATTTATATTCATTTGTGACTCTACTACCTACTTATTCGATATGTGTATCACATTTCAGAAAAGTAATGAAGGATTTAATGCCGTACGTGTGGGTTGGGTGTAAATAAAACAAAAGTATATTTTTCAATCCCGACAATCGAATTCAATAAGATGGAAACGGAGTTATGCATAATCTTAAAGAGCTGTGAGCTTCAATCCGGTGGACATTCTAGATTACGGATGCGCTATCTGACTCACAATTAAAGTTGAGCAAAGTTGAGCAAGCGGGAAAAATTAAAGATTTCCCAATGAATTTGCTAGGAGCATAATAAATCATTTCGAGACATAGTGGTCATTCATATGTGTCTTAACTAATGAAAAATAACAACTTTGGGCAACACTTGTACGTTTATTGTTTGAGATTTTTTTATTTTATATTTTCATCCTTCAAGTAATAGTCCATATAACAAATTTAAAAATGAATCCACTTTACTCAGACGACAACTGATACAGTGCGTAACGGGAAATCAAACTTCTCGTAGTGAGATTTGGACCTTAGTAGAAAACGAACTCAACAACTTGAATGAGTGGTAGCAGCCTTCTCAAAAGCGCCAAACGAGCAACGAAGAATAGCAGCACAGCGAGTTGGGTACGAGGAGCCCACGGCAGCCCTGCCAAAACGAAGCAATGATTTGTGAGCGTGGGGGTTTTATGCGGCGGATCCGCGAGTGCACGCTTCATTGTCCCCAAACGCGAGATTATGTTAAACAATACGGACGCGCGGGCAGGCGGCCGTCTGAACCGAAAGCGGCTCGCGGCCGGGCGCATTGCTCGCCCACTCAAGACAAACTGCCAGCGCGGCGGGTCGCGTCGGGGCGGGCGCGGGAGGGCAAGGAGGGCGTGGCGGGGAACGGTCGGTGGGAGGGGAAGCGCGCCGACTGTCGATGCGCCTCCGCGGGCGCGTATGCAAATCGAATAATTGCAAAAGGAATTACACGCGAGTTAGTTGAAATACGCAAGGAGCTAAGTAAGATTTCCGGGGAATGTGTCCCTCGGCGGCGACCTACGCCAAGGTAGAGAGTCGGCGCGGCGCGGGGGCGGGGCGGTGGGGTGCGGGGCGCGGGGCGCGGCGCGGCCGGCGGAGGCGTGGAGGCGGAGCGGGGGGGGACGCGGCGAGGAGCGACGCGGGGGCGGCGGCGCGGGAGGGAAAAAAGTAATTGCGAGGCCGCCTGGCTGCATCGGGCGGGCGAGCGTCTTGAGGATGATTTTCTGCTCGGCGAGCGGGCGCAACGTACCGTCGCACACTTTAATTTCTTCCAAGTCCCGAGCCCACCCCGGCGTTCCTTCCTTCCTTCCTCGCCCGCTTCCTTCGCTCGTCGCGCCGCGCCTCGCCTCGCCTCGTCTCCTCTCCTTCCCCGCCCGCCGGGCCCCCGCCCCGCCCCGCGCCTAGCCGCGCCACGCTCCCCTCCGCCGCCGCCTGCGCGCGCCGCGCCGCCCCCCGCTGATTAACTTTGCCCGCTGAAATCTGATTGGTGTTGCCGGCGCTTGCGAGCGCGCGGGGCGACGCGAGCGACGCCGCGCGGGGGCGGCCGGGGAGGGCGGGGCGCGGGGGCGGCCCGGGAGGGCGAGGGGCGCGTCGGGGGCCGCCACCGCCGCGCAAAGATTGTTAAATAAGGAAGAGCAGCCAAGAATGTAATAAGTTAAAATGTTCGTTTGAACGGTTCGTTTGTGAACCGACACAACAAGGTTCTCTCCGTCCTCGTTGCCGGCGTCGGAGGAGCTCCCTCCCTGCCGGCCGCGTCTCCGCCGCCGCCGCCGCCAGCAAATTGACGCGCAGCGGCGCCGGACGAGCGCTGCATCTCAAACGTGCGGTCGGCGCCCGGCACCCGGCGTCGCCGTCGATGGCTCCGGCGCCGCCGCCGATGGCGTCGCGCCGATCGCTGCGCGCGTGTCGTGTCTCCCGCCGCCCACTCACTCCACCCCGCGTCCCCGCCTTGCCCCGCTCCGCACCCGCCCCCCGCGCCCACGCCAGCGGCGCCGCGTTGCATTAGCCTAATGAGGGCGGCGCGCGTCCCGAACTGTACCTCAACCTATTTTATTATGTAATCACACGCTCCAAATATTAATAGGTCTCATACAAGACAAGATTTCAATGTAATTAAAAGGTTGGATCGCTCACTCGTAGGAGGGGGACGGAGGGTGAGGGGAAGGAGGGGGGAGTCTGCGCGGCCGGGGCGAGGAACGAGGAAATTGAGTAGGAAAAATTAGTGTCTCTCAGCAAATGGGGAATTAAAATGAGATTGGGAGCGAGCGGGTGGGAAGAGGGGGCCCAGGGAAGGAAAGGCGCTGGCCGAGGTGGAGGTGGGGGAAGCAGAGAGACGTGGAGGAGGCCCGTTGCGAATTCCTGCAAGAAGGCAGGACGAGTCGGGAGGGAAACGAAGGCCGGAAACGAAACACAAAAGTTGTCGGGGTTGTCGGATTCCTGCTGTCTGGCATTTCTCTCGCATGTCCTTGATTAGATAGAGCAGGGAAGGAATTTTATTCTCAAAATGCTAATTAAATTTTTTTACGTCTACGCAAAAATTATTGATCAGTAGTTTTGAACTGTAAATAAAACTAATTTTTGATTCCAAACATATGTACAAAAAAATTATCAGATTCACAGTCCTCTTTGTTCCTTAAAGCATTGAAATAAAAAGGAAAGAAGTTATTGGCATTTTTTCACTGTCAATTATATTAACACTTTATATAGAAGCATTAATTACGTCTTGATCCCATTGCTTTTGATTTTGTGAGTAGTGCTTTCCAGTGACATGAAACCCTATAGGTTAGCTTATGTACGCGTAGGTTTATATGTCCTATCGTCGAGGTTTATATACTTTAACATTTTTATATACGGAGAAAATTGTTATATGAATGGTATTACCTACCCACAGATATTTATATGTACAGCACTATTTCATTTACGTCCTTAGATATACCTGTTGTGCACTTATAAGCGTGTCAGATGAAATTAAACATTTTTTTTTCATAAAGAAACCCGGTCCGAATTTCAGCTCTATGAACGATGCCTTTACGATCGCGCGCCCGACGCCAGTGAATGGGAAGACGATGACTATCAAGAATAAGTAAGCAGCCGCCGGCTCCCAGAGGACCCATAAGAGGACACCGCACGCATGGCGGCGCAATGTGCAGCGCTGGCCAGCCCTGCACGCCGAGAAATGAACGGCGCGTCCCGCAGAAAGAAAGATAAAGAGCAGACCGCGCGCCGCCCCTCCCCGTCCCGCCCCACCCTGCGCTGCCCCGCGCCCTCCTCGCCGCCCCCACACCATCACTACCACTCGCCTCGTTCCTCGGAGCCCGCTGGCGGCGATGGCGGTGGCGGAGGTGGAGGCGGCAGCGGAGGCGACGGGGCGGAGGGGGCTGGTCCCGGCGTTTCCTTCCTCCAGTGAACTGAATCGGGAGCCAATTTCACAAAGTTTTGGATTCGGCGTCGGGCCGCATACAAACGAGATGATTCCCTCCTCGCCGCCCTGCCTTCTCCCCGGCCCCCGCCACGGCCCGCCGCTCCCCGCCAGGCGCCGCGCGGCTCCTCCGCGCCCTTGCCTCTGCCGCCCCCGCCCCGCCCCCGCGCCATCGCCCGCGCCCGCGCCCGCCGCCGCTCCTTGCGCTGTTCCTGCTATGGATTCAGTAATCTTTGGACCCGACCGGCAGTCCTGGGCCCGGGCATACCAATGAGCGCAGGTGATTTGTGTGGGCTCGCCGAGTGCGGTACCCTCCCCTCTCCGCACCCCTCTGCGTCACCCCTCCCTTCCCCACACCCCGCGCCACACACTGCGTCGTCTCCCTCTGTCGCAGCAGGGCCCTGCGCCGGCTCGTGTTAACGCCGCCGATGTCTACGCTGCGCCAGCGGTCACCGGAGGTGAACGGCTGGACTTGGCGGGGTTGCCGGAGGTCATCCGGGGCGCCCCGCCACGCTCTCCCTTTCCTCCACCCCCTTCTCCCGTCCCCTCCACGTGGCGATGGCCTCGGCAAGGCGGACGCCGTTTTGGCGGATTTGGGGGGCCTGCGATTCAAATCGTGCAGTCGTGTTTCCTTCGATTTTCTTCAGCAGACCCCAGAGAACCACACTACGAGGATCACGCATACTTATCGTCTGACCGACAGCTTCTTCAATGTCGGCATGAATGCCTCTTTTGTTATTCTCGGTGTAGTTCTCGTGTTTGAGAAGGAACTTCAACTTTTGGTGAACGTCTGACTATTCACGGGAATACGTTAGTATTGCGCCACTGCGCTGTTGTTTGTCCACAGGCTTGTCCTTGGTTGGAGAGCGGGTAGAAGCAGGAAATACATGAAGTCTGGGATCCGAGTTCGGCTTACTGCGCCATAGATGTTCCTACTAACTGGGTGAGGAGTATGAGCCATAAAACTGTTCAATATGATTTACTTTTATGTCTCTCCCTCATACATACGAAAATATGGGCAATGAGGTACGACATTGTACTACGGAGCTCGTATGCATGCAATGTACGGTGTGTACATCAGAGCTCTGCGTTTAATTACGCGATAACATTAAGATTGCAATAAATATGTCCATCTTATAGAAACTAATGGGCAAAAATTAGTTCAAAGATAATAAAGGATACTTAGTGATATGAGACTTTGCGTACATTTGTCATGATATCATTTCACCATTCTATATCATCATACTTGTAGTTGCAACGTCATTCCTTTACAATCTCTTTCCTCCATGTACGCCATTCGTAACCCAAAGAGCAAGAATTTGTTTTGCAGAGAATCCAATTCAAGTAAGATAAAACGAAACAGAATATTTGCCAGTTTTTATAGCCACACAACGAGGGAGTCAGTTAGTGAGAGACATCGCAAAGCAACGACGCACGGTATTTGCTTTGCGTCCCTCTTATGTATTTTTTGGAGGGACTCAGGACACGCTTGTGCTATTTCGCATGTTGGATGATACACTCTGTATGAGTTTATTTCCAGAAATTATATTTTTTCGTTTGTTCCTATGAGTTTGGCCTTTGAGTACGATTTCCTGTAAAGTTCACACACACGTGGGTAGCAAAAAACAAATTATCGTAAGAGAAAAATGTGTCAATTATTTTAGTTAACTTTTAAACGAATCTTGTAGAGCATTATGAAACATTTATATTTATGTTTAATTTTAAAAAAATACGGAGAATAATGAATGATTTCGAAAACTATTACATCATTTTATGGGATAAAAATAACGTCATATTATTGCTTACGATTGATCTTAATTTTATATTTACAACAGTTATAGTGACTACGTCAGTTATTACTAGTCCCTAATCGATGCTTTATTTTTCACTAAAAATTTTTCAGTCGGAGCCGCGATTTTTCATATTTCTATTGTTTTTAACCTTAATTGAAAAGTTATAAATTAAAAAAATATTTGATAATTGTTCATTTTCTTACAATATTTTTCTGAAGTTCATCGACAAGTTATTTTATTATTTGCTGTCTACTGCCTCCCTCTATTATCTCTCCTTTTGTACTTTTACTTTTAATTATTTATACGCCCTTTGCGGATTATTTATTTTATTGCGCAGTTTACCTGCGAAGACAATTTCTGGGCATTGCTCAACGTTACAGAAAATGTAACTAACCTGCCAGATATAAAATTATTCAAACTAATACCTGTGCATTTTTTCACTATACATACACGCTTATTAGAAATTAGAGTAATATGAATAGGTGAAAACCAGAACTCTAGAAGTGACATTCCGAGAAAACGTGTTTATTTTAGGCTATATTTTATTGGAAATATATGTTTGTGGTTTTAATTATGAAACAAAGCACAACGACTTTAAAGCAATATATATATATATATATATATATATATATATATATATATATATATATATATATATACATAAACAGATTTCTCAGAATTTTTAAAATGTCTTACCGTTTTGTTTTTCACCTATTCATATATAAATTTAATAGTAGTTCCTAGCTGTACAATTCAGGTTCCAAATAGATTTAATTTAGTTAAGACTGATTTGACTGAATTCTTTTTTGACAAGCCTTTTTTGACCTATTACGTAGCCGCCATGAAGTCTGCATTTTCTAATTGGTTGTCTTATAGGCAAAATATTTTTCATGTATTTGCGCGATGGCGACTCCCCTGATAACAGAAGTACGGAGACTTGGAGACGCAATTTCAAAAGTGTTCTGGCTGGCGTTGCTATTCGCAATCCTGGCGATGTCCCGCAAAGGGCCACGCGCCGCCCTGGCTCTTCTCCTCTCTGCTGCTCTTTAATTAACCCAGAGCGCTACCGCCCCAGGCGACGCCCCGCCGGACGCCGCCGCCGCGGCCACGGCCGCCGCCACCACCGCCGCCACCACCGCCGCCGCCGCCGCCGCCGCCGCCGCCGCCGCCGGCCCTCCGCGGGCCGGGAAGCAAACTCGGACAATCAGCGCGAGCGGAGTGGAAAGTTGCGCGGAATCTTTCACTTTCGATTGGCCAGTTAGCGAACTATCTTCCCCTATGCATAGTGATGAGGTTCAATGCATCCTAAAGTTACTTGGAGACCTGTTTCAGGAACGTGAAAATAGTTTGTATTTACATTTATATTTGTATTCGAGTTCTTACAGCTCATAGAGATGGTACATGGTGACTCCGTAAAAGGCGTGCTGATTTGTATTGATATACTGAGAAAACGGGACGATTGGCCGTTACTCGTATTAATTTTCAAATTCCTGTAACGAAATGATGTACATAAATGTCGCATGACTACTATTTTCATGCAGAAAAGACGAAAATGTACATAAACTAAATTCCAGGGGATTGTGTACAATTTCGTAATATAATTTTGTTCACATCTCTCATTACGTAGAATATGGTAAGAAATGTTGAGGGCGTAAAATAGTTTTCCTCAAAATTTACTTCGAGGGATTGTTGACGTAAGTAACAAAATGTAAAGCATGCCCTTCTCTAAAATAATGGGACAGCTGTTGTATTTATTTGCTGTCTTTCATAGTATGCTTCATGGTTTATTTGGAAATACGAATGAAAAATATTTTCTGACAAGTAGAGGTAAATTATTTACGACCCCAATAGAATTAATCCAAATGTCTTCCTTACAAGAGTTTACCATATCAAAAGATGTACAGTTTTTTACAAATTATACTTTCTTTCTCTGCGTATTTATTTCGTTTTTTTGCAATATATTACCATTCTTTTTAATTCATACTTCATTCACACACATGCACTACACTACTATTTTAGAAGTAAATGGAAACTAAGACTGCAAAATAATGAAAAGAATTTACGACTACGTTTTTGAAACATGGCAAAAGGTAATCGCGTGAGAATCATTTGAGACTGTATAATGCAAAGGTACTGGTATATTGGCAAGTGGAAATCGGCATTTGGCATGATATGTTACAAATTGGCAATTGGCAAGACATGTTAGAAATTCACTATTGGCAAGATGCTCAATTTTTACTATTTCAGGTGAGAGTCATTACATTTTTTAGTGCATAAAATGAACCAAGAGCGAATAGCTATTGAATTGGTCTTATTGAGGAACGATTCCTTGCGTTGCCGCCGTGATATCGGCAACGTGAAGGGGCGGGGCGTCGCGAGGGGCGCGAGGCCCGGGCGCGGGCGCCCTTACCTTCGGCCGGGTCCAACCGCTTGGCCCGTCGCCCGTGCTTGGAGTTGTTGTGCACGAACATGTTGTCCGAGATGGCCAGCAACGGGCCGTCCACGCCCACTTGCGTCGAGATCACCACCTGCGAACCAACACATGCACTCAAGATGTTAAATGTGATATTTATGTACTCATCCACTTAATTTTTGTTCTGCCTTGTCTCATAACCATCTGTTACAAGTTCATTCCATCTAAAATCAATAGAAATTGAACTGTGTCCAAATTTACTACGTTAAAAAATGTAAAGTCTTAAACAAAATAAATGTGGAAACAAAATTTGACAACAAAAGCTGGTGTAACGAAGCACCTTGAAAGGCAAAACACGTCGAACCAAGACAATAAGTTGAAAGAAAAAAGATGTGGCAAGCCTCTGGGATTGTAGGGAGGAATGACATTTGGTTAGAGGGTTATATATCTTGAATGGATTATAATTAAATGAAAAATATCCTTCTTTTATAACGGAGAACGACAGTTCTTAAGGGATCCACTTGTATTATGGCTTATAATGAAACGACAAAAAATTTCAAATTAAACACACGTTTTTTAAAATTTTCATCGTGAGTACTAAGTTAAAAAAATAATTCTCAATTGATGTAACTGGTCTATAAAAATTCACATTCTTGAGGTACTATAAATATTAATGCAACAATAAATAATAACTGTGACAAATATGTCAAACTACGCCAACTTGGAGATTGTTTTATCAATGTTGACATGATATTAGGTCAGAAACAACAACTATAAATTAAATTATATACCACGTAAAAATATATTAATTAAAATTCAGTGTCATTAAAATGCATTTAACAGACAAAATTGTAAAAAGGTATTTTAAATACACATCTTCATTCAAGAAATCCAAAGACACTTGTTGCAAAATATCGTCTGTTGATAATAACAGCAACGAAACTATAAAGAAATCGATTTTTAATTAAATATCACCAAATGGCAAAGAAATGAATAGTGTTTCGCTTTTCAAAGAGGTGAAAGTATATCTTAGCTCCTTGTTGCTTTGTGACTTGATAATATTAATTGTTCTCCTATATAATTTTAACGTTCACAATAGCTTTGAAATGCTAAATTGAAATGCTATTCAATGAAATATAATTTTTATTAAAGAACATTAATAGTTCTGATAGTTTCGATTGAAAGTGAACTATTGAAAGCATTGCAACTCTGCCAGAAGTGTACATTTTTCCAAAATAGATGTATTTTCTTTAATCCGATGACATCTCTGTAGCCAACAAGAATCATAGTCAACATGAAACATTATCATCTGAGTTAATTAGAAATGGTAATCGATTGCTTTTATCTAGCCATATCGATATCTAAGTATTAAACTTTTATAGAAAACTGATGCATTCTAAGATCATGGTTAAATTTAGAATTCACCATGATATACAAACACCTTAAAAATATTTTGATACAACTTCCTATCTGGTTCCTACTGATTTTTGGATTTTGGTGTAGAGTACAGTTTATGTAATTCCAAGGTTCAATTATTGAGCAAAGTTCAGCAGATTAGTATCAATGTGTAATATCAATAAAATCAGTTAGAATATACATCAAAAGTTAAAATTAACAGGCACTAACTTTCGGCCGCATTTTCGTGGCCATCCTCAGATGTTCTAACTGATTGTATTGATTTTTTACATTTATATTACTATCTGATAAACTTTGGCCAATAGCTGAATAATTTTATTAATGATTATGTAGAGACGAAAAAGTAATTTCTTTTATAATTCAAGACTAACCACCTAATGTTCAGCGAATTTCTTTGGCATTTTAAAGGAGAAAAATACTTTTCCTCTAGCAAAATACCCGTACGGGTTAATAAAAAAATGTAGACCCGTTAGAACGACCACAGGAAGAATCATTGATTATTTTTCGTGTGTTGGTTCTTGAGTGTTAGTAATTTTATAATTGATTAAAAAACTGCATGTTCTTAAGATTAACTATGATGTTTAATGAAAAATTACCACGCCTCACATCTAACATTAAACTTTCTCTTAAAAAATCTCTGCAGACACATAGCCATTCCTAATATGATAGTTAATTTTAAAAATAGTCTAAACTCAAGAACATGTCCATAAAGAATAAGAGATCTGCAAATCTCCTACTTCGATGATATCTTTATTGATTATTTCAAGTTCGTACAGATTCCTTTACTATATCTGCCAGTATGATCATCACCGTAATTCCTTTCGCCTCGTACGCCCTCCGTCTGGGCGCGCCCGTGTTTACATTCGGAAAGCACCTTCCACGCGTCTGCTCGCACGAAGCCGCTTGGCATGTGCAAACGAGCCCTTCAGCCAAGTAGGGCTCCATCGCCGAGCGGAGCGGCCGACGGGCAGAAAATCGAAGAAGGCTCGTTAGGGACAATCGCGCGTGGCGCTGCACGCGCCACCTGCGCGGCACGCGAACGCCACCACTGCCGCCCTAGCCGACCTCGCCACAACCACCGCCTCCGTCACTCTCACAGCCACCATCCCCACAGCCACCGCTAGAACCGCCGCTCTCACCTTAACCGCCACCATCCCCTCTCTGACCGCCACCACATTACCGTCGCCACAACCAGCATCACTACTAATATCATCACCACTCCCGGTGCCACCACCAACACCCATCATCGCTAACATTACAACCACCCCCGTCACCGCCACCACTCCCACAACCAGCAGAGCTTCCACCACCACAGTCGCCACCACCACCACCACCACCACCACCACCGCCACCGCCACCACCACCACTGCCGCTGCTGCCACCGCCTGCGCGGGTCCGCCGCCCATCGTCCATCGCCCACGGCTGGCCGGCCGGCCGACACGGGGGCGTGGCCCGGTGGCGCTCCGTCGCGCGCTGACGCACCGCCGTCGCAGCCGCCACCGCCCATTTCATTTGCGGCGCGTGGCCCGCTATCTCGCGCCCGCAAGATGTGCAGATTACTTTCAAGTGCGCGCCTCATTTGTCGGAGGCGGGACCGCGGCGACGGTCGGGGACGCCAGAAGCGGGGACGCCGACGGCAGCGGAGGGAGGGGACGGGCGCCGGGGGCGGAGGACGCGCGCGGGGGCGGGTCCGGCGTCGTGCGCGGCAGCCGCCGACGCGTCACGCGGACGCCGCCTAATCGCCGAGATAATCCCGTAATTATATGCGATTTATGAGCAGCCTTGTTTTAAATTCATTTCACAAATTGGAAGGAAACGGTGCAACCACACCCACCGGAGGCGACGGACCCCCCGTCGAGACTTCGGGCTCAGCCCCCTTGTCAGGGGGCCGTCTTGTTTATTGTATGAAAATGGCACCTCATGAAGGGAGGCTTACGGGAAGCAGTATCAAAATGCAAGCAGAGTTCTGAATACTACTACTAACATAGAATGAAAATCTAGATTAAGAATTATACCCTTCCATCAATCATGTTAACGTGATATTTCATTACTTTCTTTACTAGTCTATTGCACGTAGTTCTGTATATCGTAAGAAACATGTTTGACCGATACCTTTTATTGAAACATTTTGGGCTAGTTTCATGCATCACAGTACATTCTGAGTAAATATAGGAGTGGATTAGAGTCTGAAGTTATGTTTTACATTGATATCAATGTAATCGTTCCTTTTATGTTAAAAAGTTTGGTAGTGTGACTGATTCGTTATTCGTGGTGATGTTACGCACTGTCACTCAGGAAGTGCGTCAATTCTATGCGTCTTGCTTCAAAACTGCTAAAGTTTGTTACTTAGAAAAATTCGTTGGGTCTGAAAATGTTAGAAAATTCGTCAAAGTATAACAGTTGTCTCTCTCCAATGTCAGTCAAAAGATTTACAAAAAATGGCGAAATAAAATAAAATAATATTAAAGAATAATTGTATATTGTTTTTATATTAAAAAAATATTTACTTTTGATATTTCATATTTTTATGATTTGTTTTTGTTCACTTGTCAAATCAACAATGTTCCCTCATTGCCATGTCTACAAATTTAGCTAGTAAGTATATCCCGAGCGATTTCGTCGAAATTATTGATGAGGCTTTTTTACATGGATGACATTTGTGTTTTGCACTAAAATAGTTAAAATTTATAGTTAACTAAAATTAATATTAACAGTTAGTTAAATTGTATAGTTCATTTTTTCTGATTTGATTCGTTTAGTGAAAATTTTAAAACGTAGATATTAAGTTAATGAATTTACATTAAAGTAACATTTAAATATGTAATCAAGAAGAATTATTAACAATAGTGGAATAACAAAATAAATTTCCAATCCGTGCAGTAATTTAAAGGAAACTGCGCACCCGACAACTATATGAGATATACCGACGGTACCCAGGAACACGGGAAAATGTAAAAAACATCTATATCACTAATTTCCCCTGCACGCAGAAATTGAGAGAAAACCATACAGCCTCCGGCCATGTTAGAGGTGTCTATAGTATTGTTAGATACTTAGTAACACTGAGTAGAAAAGTACAAAAATGAAAGTTTCCATTTATACTGACAAATGTAAATATTTGATTGAGTTTTTGCGCCAAATCCTAAATCGTGTTTACCAACTGAATTCTGCTTACGACGCCCCAATGCTTACGACGCAGCTAATGTCTTGCGAAATGGCTCCATGGAAGTGGCCGCGAGCCATTAAAAATTTGCGTTAGAGACCAGCAAAGATTTTTAGACTATTGTTATGTAAGGAATTGTTATCCTGTTTCCTATACCATGTAACTGCTGTATTCGTGAAGCCTTTTTGTGAAAACATTTGATTTTAATTGATTGCGGTGTTTAACGAGTGTTTTATTTGTCGTTCTCCAGCAGTTTGCGTGCTTCTTTTTGGAAAACCAGTTTTAGTGTTTTTGTTCTGCAGCACTTTTTCTGCTGCAAAGACACTAGTATACTCTTATTAAGGATTTATTTCGGTTAGATATTTTACGTATTAAATTATTAGATGCACACTAAATTACTTCATAAATGAATAAAATTACATTATTTACAATAAATATATTTAAATATATGCGGCTTGTTATTTAAATTTGGATGTATTTGATGGCTTTTCTTTACAAACTTTATGCATACGTATAATATAAAAGTATGCCGTGCATAAGTGGAAAAGGTATTCTTGTACATGTTATTTGGAAGAATTTCACATTCATAATTAATTAGTCAGCAGAAGATTACCATCAATAAAGTGTAATATCTATCATGTAACTAAACATTAACAATCAATCAATTTTCACAAAAATCGGTGTTTCCCTCAGAATGTATTGTAATATTTAAAGCAAGGATAAGTGTACCGCGATGACTAAATTCTACCGATGTATCCGCCCAGCATTCCGCCGCTTCTAATGCGACGCTTGGATAAAAAAAGTTCTGTATGTACACTAAAACAGTTCCCTACGTAATGAACAATCACACTAATATCAATAGAATATTATGCCACTCACGTACGTAAACATAAACGACAGACCCGATTATAAAACCAACTGTTTTCCTGAGGGTGTACTTGAGAGAAGCCGGTCGAGAGCATCACTACGATTATATTGTTCGGCAACACTGCCTCGGAGCTGGCGGTGTCTCCCCGGCACGCGAGCTCGCCTGCACCGGCACAGCCCTCGGGCGCCTGCAAGGCGACGCGTGGAGGCCAGACGATGGCGCGCGCGGGCGGAGGCTCGGGCGGAGGCGAGGGCGGCGAGGGCGGTGGAGGACGATGGCGCGCGGGCGCCAGGAAGGGTGCGCGCCCTCGCTCGCGGGGGAGGACTGCGCGAGGGCGGGCGAGGGTCCGCGGCCGCGGGGGTTGCATCCGCCTCCGCCACCGCCTCCGCCTCCGGGGCTCCCGCCTCGATGGCGGCGCGGCGGGCACGGCGCGGCGGCCGCCGCCGCCTCGCCATTGTCTGCCCGAGTGACGTCAGCCAGCGAAGACGAGCGGCCGCGATCTTTGTTGGAGGGGCGAGGATTGGCAGGGCGGCGGGGGCGGCGGCCGGGCGCATTGTTTGGGATTGGCTCTGAGCACAGGGGAGCGCGACCAGCCTCCGCCCACCGAGGAGGCCCCACGGCGAGCCACGTCGCCGGCGGCGGCAGGCGGTCTGCGCTTTAATGCCTTGGGAGGCGTCCGAGAGAAAATCGTCACGCACTTCAAATGAGGGATGTAGTTTTGGAATTTTAATTCGTAAGAGTGAATAAAACTAATGGATTGTGCTAAACAGTACCCCAAAAATGAATATAGAGAAGTTAAAATTACCGTATTTATACTCTTAAACAAATACGAAAATAAAGAATTAAAAATCTATGATGATATCTAAATAATTATTCTATCTAAATGATTATTTTAACATGTTTGAATAGAATTAGAATAGCAAGTCTGAAGCGTTTTTTGTTTTGAATATATGTTTTGAGGATGAGTCGCTTCAGAACTATATTTTATACTCCTCTCCTTCCTTATTTTTATCATCTTGAGATAACGAAACTTCGACAATGAACAGAAATGTAAAGTAGTTTCATAATTGACTTATAATGAAGAGATTT